>BLKR01000136.1:257500-804497 GCA_011170035.1 Teleogryllus occipitalis
TATATTCCTCTCTATTAAACTGAGTAATAAGTTCAGAAACTTTATGAATAAGTCTGTCATCATCAATTTTGATGTCAATATTGATAGGAACATTTGGGAATTGTTCAAATACATCCTTCAGTAAAGCGAATTTCCGTTCTTCTTCTTTCCCTGAACCAATGAAGTGATGGCCTAAAATGGCAAATAAAAAACACATAAAAATAAAATTACAAAATAATGCATATCCCAATGAACGCAAAATCACAAAATGAGTTATGTTCTAGTAACATATTGGTTATAATCATTAGATGCATGTAGTAGTAGTAGTCCATTTCATACAATATTAGTCATACATGTAAACTATTCCCTCATGCAAGACATTCTTGCCCGTATCAATCACAGAATACAATTAATACCTTACTTGATACACAGAGCCAAAAACTAAAGCAAGTGCCACTACAAAACTTAATGAATGTCAAGGCAAAGGGCAACAAAAATTTCTATTACTTCCTATTGACCTGGCTAGTCACAAGCATGCAATAGAGTTACAGCACATCTCAGTCCTAACAAAATAAAGCTAGAAGTAATCTTTACCAGGATCAAAATCTAGTGGCAGTTCAGCTTTGAGCAAAGGCAGGTCTTTGTAGTTGAGTTGAGATATGTCACAATCACTGCCCGTACTGCGCAGCAAATTGTGATCATGAGACACAACTACGTGCTCATCCTTCGTCAGGTGGCAGTCTAGTTCTAACATGTCTGTGCCAAGCTGAAGAGCTCTGAAAAAGTAGTAACCATACCAGCCCAAAACAAAACAATGCTTACTCTGCATAAAACTACTTTCTACCAATAAACAAGGAAACCTACACTGGGATGAATTCAAACAAATTGGGAATCAAATCATTAGAATTTGAATATTCAGTGAATAATGAAAAATTGGTTCAGATGCAGAATATTCAGCACATCCATTTAGTGTTTAACGTAGGAATTTTCAATTGGGGTGTGGTCAGAAAATTTAGGGATGTAATATATTTTGTATCTTTATCTACTTCAACAAGATCACATCAAATAGGATAGGTTATATTTTAACAAACCTTTATTACATAAATGACATAGATATAAACAGATATTATATTTATTGGATAGATGTAAAAATTATATAGAAACCTAATATTTGCCAACTTTGTATTGTATTATTGATATCACATATGCCATAACACATAAATTGACACCTCTTCAATGTTTCACTTTTACAAATAGTTTCCTCTATTATTTTTAGATTTCAAATGTAAACAAGAAAACTATATAATATTTGACCCAGAGAAAAAAGTCTTTGAAGATCTGTACATTGGCTATAACAATTGGTTTTCATACTTCTTTGTATTCTCACTTCTAAGCCTGTGTTTATTTCTAAGTTTGTCGGTGTGTATTTTTTATCATTAGACCTCACTCTAAAAGGTGTGGTGTCCTACATGTTTCTGGGGAATGGTAGTTAAAAAACTGGGGTTAAGTATAACATCCCAAGGAGGTGGCTGGAAAAACAATGCAGCCATCTAAAAAAAATATTTTTAATTAATATTTAAATTTTAAAAAAAATTAAATGAGGAAATAAATAATACAATAAGAAACAGAATACTCTCACAATACTTAAATACAATTTTCTTGCTGAACATACAAGAAAAGGATTTTTGAATTGATTTTCAATAAAATACTGCCACAAAGCTTTCACTAGACACAAGTCTTGAGATTTATGTAAAAATAACATTTCATATGAACATGATGCAGCTTTCAAAAACATCATTATAGGAACAAAAACAAACAAAAATACAAAAGCAATAAGAACATGTTCTTCATATTTGTAAAGATAAATATGAGTTGTTTTTTTATTTTAGCAATGGTTTTCAAGAGTCTGCAACTTTAAAAGTATTCAAGAAAAACAATTGTTTTTAATTAGTAAAAGTAAATACAATTTCAAAGACACTCTAATTAAAGAATAAATGCCCATGAAAACATTTTAACTACTTCAAGAGTAGGTCTGTGAATTTACAATAGTACCAATTTTTTTTTTTCAGAAGAAATTTTAAATAGTAATGCCACTCATATTTAGGAATTGATATTACAGCTACATATTACCAAAAGTAGATAGAAAAAAAGGTAATACAGGTGAATCACGTTTCAACAGAATTCTCAAGAAATATACAATACTTATTTTGAAAATTACTGAATTAATTTTAAAATAGTACAGAAGATACTTATGGGGATCTAAGATTAAAAAGGCAATAATAAATACTATACTCTTTATTGATAATATATATTTGTATTACTCATCTATATAGTAATGAACATTCACTATCTTCAGCTGGTATGAAAATTATTATTTATTGTAAATGTATAAAAATCATGAAAATAAAATGGATACTTCTGAAACAAAGACCATTGCTCAAAAATAGTAATACAACTACAAATCATTGTCAATGTACATAATTGGAAGAAATCTTGTGTAAGTCAACAATCTCGTCTAAATGCAGAATAAACAAGCACTAAACTTAAGACATCATAATACCATTATCTTTATTTCTCAAATGTCATGCTTTAGGTGAACTAATTTCACAGTCAAATGACTACTACAAAAAATATGCTGTGTCATATACCCTAGCACCTACAGCATAAAATTAAGCATTAGTTTTCTCAAATACCAGAAAAACCCAATACCCAAGCAATGCAATATTTTGAAGTAGATTAAACACAGAAAATTTAAAGACATTGTACCATTCTAAATTCATGAAATTATGCTTTACATTTTTGGAAAAGGTAATAAAAATTTGAATTTCTTATAATGTGAATAATTAACCAAGTAGAAAATAAGAAATAAGTATTGCACCTACAATTCTTTTTTCCTTAAAATTTGATTGTTGATTTAGAATGTAGATCTTACAGAAATACTTAGAGGTGAATTGAAAATGTATTATCTCACCTTTTAAATGCAATCATGGTGTTTTCATAGTTTTCTCCAGCCCCTGAAAATGTAAACTTTTTATTAAGAAAAGAAAATTCATTTAATGGATATTTCCAGAAAAAAATTATGATGTAGGTGTACTCAGGTAAATTGAAGCTTTATGCCCCATTAATAAAACAACAACAATAATGAAATGTTACAATAAGTTTAGGTGGTAAAAATTATTTCAGCTCACCTCCTCGGTGACTGATGTGTCTGCACCTAAATTTAAGTTTTTTTCTCTTATGTATGAGATTTGGGTACTTAAAAACTAGCATTGACGCTATCACATATCCGCCGAATAAAGCAGCGACAACCAAACCCATATCGCTTGTAATCACACGGTAAAGTAATCACGCAACTGCACTGAAGTGCAAAATCTGCTGCGTCTGCCTGTGCTGAATATATGAAACTAAATTGATTATTGCGCATGTGTGCGAGTGTATGTGTGTGTGTGTATGTGTGCCGTTCGCTAGCTTGATTACTGACTACTATTGTTCAATGATTTTTTTTTCCACAATTATTGGTACCAGTGAAATGCAGATAATTTTGCAATAATACCAGATTTTTACCGGCTTCTCTTGGCAGTAAAAATCAATATCAGATAGTTATGATTCTGTCTGAGCTTCCTGCGCATGTCGCGCAAGTGTCAGTGGTGTCAATGTGGTAGGTAGTTGCCCACGAAGCAATCGTGGAGCGTTCGTAATACTTCGTGGACTCTCGCCATCAACCGAACAAACTTCGCGCATCGCGCGGGCGCGCGTAGAAGGCGTTTTGGCTTGCCTGTGCTTGGCAGCAGTGGTTGTGTGGAGCTCCCCCCACTCCCTTTCTATAGTCCCGATAGTCGTGCGTTGTTCTGTTTCTAATTCACAGACGTAGAATACCGGCGGTTTGCCTGTCCTGTGATTAATCAGAGAGGTAAGTTAATATTGGGTTTTAGAAAGCTAATGTAATATTTCCTAAATTTGTATTGTTGTGTTCCTACAAATTCACGTAGATTTTACATAAATTGATCTATTAGGCATTGACCGGCATGGAAGAGAAATCTTGTTAACAAAAGGGTATTCTTGTTTGCAATTATATGTATTTTAAATTAAGGCATAACTTGATAATTAGTAAATATGTTTCTGAGTCATGTTTTCTGTACAACGAGAAAAGTTATCGCGTAGCTTCAAATCACACTTTCAGACATTGTCGCTGTAAAGATGGCTGAGGAAGAGGCCGCGGGGAAAGCGCAAGAAGCAATGGAGGTAGATGAAGGGCAAAATAAAAGCGATGATTTGAAAATGAATGGAAATGTTGAAGAAGCGAATGAAGTAAATAATGAAGTAGTAGAAGAACCAAAAGTAAATGGTGAAGAAAAGAAAGATACCAATAAAGTAACAGGGCTTTTCAAAGTTAAAGTCAGCGGTTTACCAAGATTCTATCCTTTGGGGGTAAGTTTTAGACTGTTAATAAGTCACGTGATAATATTTGGGGTATTTAAACAATAATTTTTTCAGGAGTTCAAAAAGCTGGTGAAAGAAGAACTGGGACTGGCATTAAATTATGTCCGTTGTCCAAAGAAAGGAAATCCGTGGCTACACTTAACCTTCAATACTGCTGAGGAACAACAAAGGGCTCTCAAAGCTCTTCATAGATACACTTGGAGACGAAAAACTCTGAGTTGTAATGTAAATATTTTAAAGCATTTCTTATAGTATTTTTTAAAAATGTTTATATCATTTGATGGAAATGTCATGTCCTTTTTATGTTTTTTTTATTGCAGATTGTCACAAACGATGCCCAGAAACGAAAACCTGAAGATGGTATGGGAGATGACAGTGATGCGAAGAAAGCAAAATTAGATTTGTCGGTGGATGAAAGAGTGTTAATGATTACAATTCCTTACCATAACATTCCCTATGAAGAACAGGTTAGATCTATTCTCGGCTAATCGGGAGAATAGCTACCCCCCTATGCCAAGGCTACATTAAGTCACATACATACTTTTTTTAAATTTTCTTAGTAGGAAATGACATTTTTTAATGTCTATTTATTTACTATTCCATCTAAAATAAATTTTCTTAAAAGTGAGTGTTCCCTTTAAAATAAATTCTCTTAAACGTGAGGGAGGTATATAAAACAACGTGAGCGCCGAAGCGACAGCGGAGGCGCGAACCAGGTCTCGAGAGCGAGGGCCGGAAGGCCCTCGCGAACGTAGCACGTTGGATCCGTCGGGTAGCGACGTGCGGCAGCACGTCGCGGACCACTTGGTGAAAAAAATGCGTTGGTTAAAGAATTGTGTGGGTTATAAAATTAAATTTGTAGCGTGAAAATTAGGAATAATCAGTTCACTTAATGAGAGTACGTTGCTACGGAGATTTATATGTACAGGGGGCTTTGGAGCAGGGGGGTAGCTATTCTCCCGATCTACCCTATTCTCTTATTTTGTTATATAGAAGCATGAGTATTTTGGCATTTCTTTTGATTACGACCTATTGCTTGATTTTTTTTAAAATGTTTGAAAGGGAATGAGGAATGTTGTAAATACTTGGGTTTTCATAACGTGCGTGAGGGGCTTCTCACAATGGAATATGGCACGGTTTTTTTGTGTCTTTCTCAGTCGTGCTGTCAGATGTCGCATGATTGCAAATATCAAGTAGTGCTGCAGGTCTAACAGCACAGTCAATAAAGATGCAAAAAGCCGTGTCATATTCCATTGTGAAGACAAGCCCCTCACACGTTGTGTTACGAAAACCCAAGCGTAAGGAAGTGTTAAACATGTATTGGCACGAGGATATAAAATTTTCCTATAAAAATTTGAACTTGTGAGGGCAGATTTGAGAACGTGTGTAGGGCAGCATGGTGGGACAAAAATGCTAGAAGCATGTTTTACCATTGTATGTTAACCGAATATTTGAGAGGTGGATTTACACAGGATGTCAGGGTGCTCAATTTTGAGGAGGTGCCACACGAGAAAAAACATAACTTTATATGTAGAACTGAAGTATAAGATGGTAATATTTTATTACATAGTTATTTAAGAGCTTGACTGACTGCGGCATCTATTTATTTATTTATTTATTTTTTATTTATTTATTTTACGTCAAAAAAACAGTTAAAAACTGCGTATGACGTACTGTGGGAAAAAGTGAATTGTGTGCACATTTTCAAAATTCTGTGATCCCCACACTAAGTCATATACTACTTAAATTTTGAATTTTGAAAGGGAGAAAAAAACAAACAAAAAAACTCCCATGTAATAAAATCTATTTTCAAGGATAAATGAGCAATAAATTTTGGCTCTTATTACTTCCTGCTGCGACAACATGGAAACGATAATTTGAATAATTGTATTTCTCATTGAATTCTAGAAGACATGCACAGAAAATGAAGTTACATTTATGCATCAGTAGGAAAACTTCGTATGTTACTTCCATTTTAATTGTTAGTTCATTGTATTAACATATGTAACTGAATAATTCAGTGATGCAAACATTGTTTGGAAATTAATAGATGATTTATACATATTTTTGAGAGCTTGTCAAAATATAAATACATTACATAACTTCTTTTTGCAAATTACAGTCCTCTCCAGTGAACTTAAGTCACTGGTTCCGTTTCACTTACATTACAAATAAGCATAAGATTCTGTTGCAGTGAGCATAACAATACAGGAATACAATCTCCTAGAAATTAATTCCCCACTGCAAAAGAATATATCACATCAGTGCCACAAATTCCAATGCTAGGCAGCTTGAGAAAAAGATCGTCAACCAAAAGTCATAAATGAAGAAGTCTCCCCTGAGATGAAGGTAGCAGACCTGGAATAGGCACCTTACTGATGACTAGACATTGGATGTTTAGGGAAATGCCTATTTTTTTTCCTAGAGAATATATTTAAAGGCTGATAATATATGTGCACGAATCCTGACAAATGATGACATACAACAAAGTTTTATAATGCTTATTTTAGCATAAATGCCTATTTTTTGCATAAATACCTTTTTTAGAACTTTTTAGCCTTTTATTTATTATATTTATATACAATGCTAAGATATCAAAAATCGGCGATGGCTCAACGTGACCATTCATTACGAAACCTTACATTCACGTCTTATTTCAAATTACGAGAGAATTTCTGAAAGTATATAAACTGATTTCTCTCCATTTCCCTATTTCATAAATACCAGCCATGATCTGACACCATGGTCAATTGACAATACACCGAAGGCACCGAAATTTTAAGTGGAAATAAATATAAATTCCCAGAATGTTTCAGTGTTGCTAGTGTTGAGCTGCTAAAATATATGCCAGTCACATCGTTCAGATATCCTTCTCTTCATTCAAACTGATTTTATCTCCCAGTCATCGCAAATTTGAAATTGCGATCCTAGAAAAGTTTCTAGTAATATGCAAATATTACTGGTTAATGGAAACTATTAACAAAATGTAGAAGATTTGTAAAGATCTAGTTTTACATTACATGTACGAACAGGTTTTGTGCATTTAAGTTTACAAAATAATATTGACAAAAATTACAATTTTTCCATTTTATTGTCTACGTAACTTATTACAGTGCCTTTTTTCTCCTTATTCTTGACATGTTCAGTGCCTTTTTAGGCGCCTAAAAGACGATTTTTTAGTGCCTAAACATCAGATGTCTACTGATGACCTTATGCCACTCAGTTTCACAGTGGAAACAAAGGCCATGACCTGTGTGGGCTACAACTGGTGGCGATTCGCAATTGCTTGCTCCGGTTGCAATCTTGGTGTTACTTGATATTAAGTGGAATAAAGCATGTTAAGTTGTATGTAGGCAACAGGAAACACACACATGCTGCAGCGTGGCGATATTTGCCGTGGCACACGGAAAAGCGATCAGTTTCATTTGCCACTTGCGCCATTCTGCTACTGAAAGCGTCTTGTATGTTATTAGGCGAGTAAAGGGCCTTTGGAACGGTGTTCCAACAGTGCAAGAGCATTGAAGGGTGTCAAGACTGCATTATGATACTTACACCCAGAGGACAATGCAGAATCAAGTAAGGAGAGAGCACAGACTCTGGAGAAGGATCTAGAGAATTTACTAATGAAAAAGTACAAAGCAAACTATTGAAACTAGTTGATTTTTTAAGGACAAATAAAGATATTTAAGTTTTCAGTTCATGCTTTTAATGTATTTTTCTATATATCTATATTAATAAAATTAATCGTTGAGGGGAAATTCTATTTAATTTTGACATCATCGGATGTAGTAAACCAAAAATGTTAGTCCCCCAGAAGATCATTATAACCAGAGTCGACTGTAGTATTTAATTTTTAATGCTTGCCAAATCAAAATTTGGTGGATTGTACAAGCATGGTACCACTTATGGAAATCCTTTAACCCTTAACTACTGGTGTGCGACCTGTAACACATTGGCATTGGGTCAAATGGACACAAACATTCTGGTTCAAGAAAATAATACATAAATAAATATATATGGGCAACCTTGCATAAAACTGAAACCTTCCATTCATTTTATTACACTTTGAGATTGACATTTCTGCCCTGAAAGCAATAAATTTCATGACTAGATTATTAATTATCAAAATATATTATTTTACTAGCTGACCCGGCGAACTTTGTTCCGCCTTAACAGCCGGTCCCATCTTTTTCTCGCGTCGCACTCACTGTGAGAAACTGTACTATCCTTGTTGCACTCGTGATAATAAAGCAATTGCAGATTTGTGTTTTTCTCTCAAACAAAGAAGAATTTAAAATAAAACGCTGTGATATTAAATAGATAATTAAAAAATCTATTACGTAGCAGAGCGTTTTTTATTAATTGATTTTTGTTGAAGAGAGAAATACAAAGCTGTAATCATAGGGACCGGCTGTTAAAGGCAATAAATAAGCAGATTTTGGAATTTATTAAGTTAAATTGTTTATTAGAAAATACAAATAAAAATTAAGTAGATTAATCATTCATTATTGTTCCTGTATTTTGGTGCATAGGTTGCACTCTTCAGTTAAGTACCTTGTGATACACAACATTTTTTGTTTTATTATCAGGCGCAGGTTACAACAGGCAACAATGACCGCTAACATGCGAAATCACGCGAAAACGTGCAAAAACGTGCGTTCTCACACAGGGACGCTGTCGAACAGGATAAACAGTATCCTATGTCCATCTCCTGGCTCTAAGCTTCCTGCTCACCAATTTTCAGCCAAATCGGTACAGCCGTTCTTGAGTTATAAATAGTGTAACTAACACGACTTTCTTTTATATATATAGATATACATTAACATATAATGTATTTATGGAAGAACTCACCAAAAAGTGAATTCTAAAAACTCTTCATTGACAGCTTCTGAGTTGAAAAATACACACCTTATTGGCTGTATTAAGACTGCTTGCTGGCTCTTATAATGCTTAATGTGTCATAACCTAGTGCTTTGATACCCTTGCATGTCCTTGAGCAATGCGTATCTGGGCAACAGGTTATTATTTTTTACGAGGGGCAGGGAAACGCGTGAATAGAAGCCATGCCCATACACCTTCCCATGCTCAGAGAGTTGGGAGAGAGGAAATTCCTCTACAGCCTACGCCTTCAGAGATAAGCAACTTGCTTGCAGATGCATTCATTTCATTAAGAATATCTCGTGTCTCTCTGCCAATTGCATTACGTTCACAGGGAAATACTTTTATAAAGTTTTTTTTGCTACAGGACATGAAAAACTGTTCCATTTCCGGGTTGGAGAGGTTCCATTTTATGCTGTGTAAAATGCCATTAAAGATATTACTGTATAAGACTATTGTATACCAATGAAGAGTGTTTAATATTAATTTATTGGTGATTTCTTTCGTAAATACGTTATATGTTAATGTATTTTGATAATTATAATAAAGTATTGTAATTTACTACATAAAATGGACAACTTTGCATAAAACGGAAACGTCCCGGTACCGGAATTTTTTGTCTCGACCGATTCTGGGTTTCACAGATTTGATTATCCGCACATCAGTTGTCTGAAATGTCAAATATCCGAACTCCTGTTTTCTGAATAATTATTTTATTAATTAGGTACCGTACACTATTCATTTTCTTTTGTAAGACTGAATATTGAGAATAATACCTCATGATTGACAATGATAAAATATTAATGAAATTCTGTACTTTCATCTGTATAAGTCAATCATCTGACTTCAGTGAACTTTGACAAATCCTACAATAATGAAGGTCGAAGATCTTCATTTCAGCAACCCAAAATCAGCGATTTCTTCAAGAAATAAGGTACCAGGTGCTATAGTATGCCAGTGTTTATTATCTACAAAATTTTGTATGTGCAGTGCAGTACCATTTTTATGTTCGGATTATACATAAATGTGTATATAAATAAATACAGCAAAACCCCTTTATAAGAGACACCTGGGGGAATGGAATTTTGTCTCTTATAAGCGGGAACTCTTATAAGTGGGAATTGGGTTTTTGACACGTTTAATGAAATGTTACCATATTTTATATGGATTAGTAAGATTTGTATGTTATTTTAAACTTGAGGAAATATAAATAACTTGAAACCAGAGCCCATTTAGCCAGATCTTTTGAGTTTCAATGTACAACAAAATCTTGTTGTACGATAGAAGAGATAATACCTGATGTTATTATTCTTTCTATTTAAAATAACTCAATTTTCTGTTGCCCACCTCCCTCGGTGAGGACGTTGGGTTGGATTTTGGGAGGCAAAAGTATGTACAATATTTACAACTAATACTAATATTTACAATTGTGTACAGCTATTTACAAATGCTCAGTGATCTAAAACTTTTTTTTTTAAATAGGAAGTTATATCCATCTGCTTCCTATGAGGTCTCATTGCTAATAACTCCCTTTCAGCAAAATTAATTGCAGTCAATGTTGACTCTGAAGCACCTTTGTTTAACAAATAGTTTCTCACTGACTCCATCATCATAACGGCTTCACTATGTGATGGTAGTGGTGGACTCTCGTGATAGTCTTCCACATCATCACCATCACTCTGTTTGTCACAAAGTTCTGAAATGCACGAAATGCCAGCAGTTGCCACTTCTTTATCTGCAGTAACGTACTCTTCAGCCGACCTGGATGGCTGAGTTGGCTAAGAGCGAGTACCGACTCAGCGCTTCGGTCCGAAGGGTCGCGGGTTCGAGTCCCGCCTTGGGCATGGCTGTTTGTCCTTTGACTTTGTGTGTGTGTTGTCGCGGAGGGCCTCGCGTTCTGCTGACCCCAGATCAGAGGAGCCCGCAAGTGTTTGTCTAGTGTATGGTCGAATATGCGTCCCTTCGAGACGTAAAGGGCAACCGGCTGTCGGCTGGATAAAAGTCCTAGGGGAAAAAAAAAACGTACTCGTCAGATGTAACCCCTGTAAGACCCGTTTCGTCCGCATTAAAAATATCTTTCAGTTCATAATCTTTAATGAGGGAAGGTAAATTGTCCTTCCACTCGTCCACTTTTTCCGCACTCACACTGTTGCTTTCCCCACAAATGTTGCTATACACAATATCACGCATTTCTTAAACCTCTCAATCCACCCATTCGACGATGAAAAATCTTCAATGTTCAAGCGCAGAGCAATTTCATGCGCCTTCTCCCGCAAAATGTTCCCATCAACGGGGGCACCTACAGCTCTGCACTGTTGGAACCGCTCCAACAGATCCTCTCCAATTCGTTGAAGGGAGACAAACGAATTTTTTTCGCCGAACCCATCTTCCCGGCGGCATTGAGGATTTCTTCTCTCTTTTGCATTATCTTTCCAAGGGACGAAACTGGAATTTTCAATCTTTCCGCCACAGCTCTCAGAGATTGCCCTTTACATTTATCAACTTCATTGATAATGTCCAACTTCACGGCTAGCGATAAAACCTTCCGTTTCGATGCCATAACTCGGACAAACTTTTTGCCAACTTCGTTGAAGGCAAAAACAAAACAAAAAACGCATTAATTCACTCGTGTAGCACTAACGTGCGTATGTATACACGTACTAATACGTACATTATGTACATACACGTACATAATGTATACACGTACTAATGCAGTATTACACACTAATAACTGCACTATCTACACTCGAAATTGTGTACGTGGCAGAAAATAGCTCCACTGCACCAAAAATAATAGAAATGTACGCACTGCAGCGTCTTCCTAGTTGCCAAGAGACACGAAGCTTACAGAATGAGCTTTCCTCAAGAGAAATTTGCAGCCCCCTTATCCCCCTCCAGGTGACGCTGGTGTGCAAAATCCTACTCCAGTCTATTTAAAGCACGTGCCCCAACCCTTACCAAGCTGTCGAAATTCCTGAGTCACCTGGAGGAAACTTTCACGCTTTGTCTCTTACAAGCGGGAAGGAACGCATAGCGGGGCATAAAATCTTGTCTACAATAGGCGGGAATCTCTTATAACGGGGTCTCTTATATGCGGGAAATAAATACATTGTTTATATACAATTGGCCTCGGGACCGTGAATTTTGTCTCC
Organism: Teleogryllus occipitalis; assembly: GCA_011170035.1. Classification (NCBI taxonomy): domain Eukaryota; kingdom Metazoa; phylum Arthropoda; class Insecta; order Orthoptera; family Gryllidae; genus Teleogryllus; species Teleogryllus occipitalis. Next base: position 269,950 of record BLKR01000136.1, read on the forward strand.
TATGTGCGGGATTCTCTTATAACGGGGTCTCTTATATCGGGGTTTTGCTGTATATGTTGTAACTTGATGTGTGGGCACAATACATGGTACCAAAAGCACTCGTTTCACATAAGAATTAATTTGTTTATATACAACGCAAATTGTGTGACTCATGTGCCATCTCAGCTGACGTCATTTGTAATAGGTAATGTGTGTCAACACAGACCTAATATCCACTATAATTCTTTGATTCCCTCAAGTTTCAATAGTTCCTTTAAACACACCAAATTTTTATCATGCGATGTTCGTGAAAATTATACGACGATACACCAGATGTTTTTTTCCATCAGATTCCATCCAGTTCCAGCAGATGGCCAAAACTCAATCACATCTATTTTATTTCCTGTTTTTACTTCTGTTTGAAACAATGCCTGAATCATTGCTGTGATTTCAGAACAAGTATATTTGCGACCTCTTGACTTGGAGTAACGAACATCCATTTGTTTCTTATCCATGAACTTGTTTGTGCATATGGCAGTATCATCAATCCTGGATTTACATACAGCAGGAAAATATCTAATTCTGTAATGTATTTGGAGCTATCCTTTTTGGTCTTGAAAACGTTTTGACAATATTTTAGAATTTTGCCTTGCTGGCAAAAATACAGGGTGACTCATCGGCAATGTTTCTGAGTCTTTTCTGAAATAAAAATGATAATCAATGTCACCCTCATCAGCTACATTGTTATCTGCATTCAAGGATTATTACAGTTCACTGGTGCAGTAATTACTTCGACAATTTTATCCAGGAAATCATCATCGAACGGAACTTCATTTATAAGATGGCTAAGGTCATTTGAATTAATATACATTCTCTTCCTTTTACAGTCCGATATTCCAGAATTTATTACTTATTATGAAATAAATATTACATTAATATTGAAGGAAAATCATGTTCAAATATTGACATTACTATTTCAGTGAAAATGATTAGCAGATACATAGAAAATGAGAAAGGAAAAGAGAGAAAAGAACCTTACATTGTGAGATGAGCAGATTTGCAAAAAGTTGATGAGTAAAGCAGGTGGAAGGTGGAGTTTGGACCATAGACTTGCCCTCTCTGAACTGAGGGATATTTTACAACCCACTAAGAGCTCAGAAAGTGCAGGTAACTGCATTATCCTTCCAAAAATATATTGCCAAGATAACTCGTGAAACGTCTAATAGTTCAGTTTTGGTTGCGCTCTGAAATTCACTTATTGTGGTCCAAACACTACATACATGCTCAACAGAGGGCTAATAATCAGAAAAACATATGTAGTATGTAATAAGTGTGATTTTCTGGGAGACCTATTCTGAATGAAGTGTTCAGTGTTCTACAGGAGTAGTGGTGATTCTTTTTTAATCTAAGAATACCACATCACTCCAGAAGAGTTCAGTGATATAGAATATTTAATGTTTTTATTTTCAGAACTACTGACAGAGAGGAAGAGGAGAAAAAAGAGAAGAAAGATAAGAAAGACAGGAGAGACAAAGAAAAGAAGCAGAGGAAAGATGATGAAGAGGGTGAGTGGGAAACTGTTAGAGGAAGTGGAGCCATACCATCAGTAAGTATCGAGAGGATGGAGGTATACGTTTTTTTGTGAAAAGAATATATGTAACATTCTGTATTTGTTTCAGGAAAAGCCTAAAATGTTTGCTAAAGATGCAGAAATTGATTTAAATCTGGTGGTAAAGAAACTGAATGAGATAGTTGCTGCTCGAGGCAAAAAGCGCACTGATCGCCGCGAGCAAATCAAACTTTTACATGAGCTTTGGAATGTGGCAGATGCTCACAATTTAGGACCAGCTATTGCTATTAAAATTAAATTTGCTATAATTTCTTCAATATTTGACTACAATCCTAAATTCTCTGAAGCAATGAAACCAGAATATTGGGCCAAGTAAGTTAAAATTTTTGACTTCTGAGTTCAATTTTTAATTTAGTAGTTTTTGAACTATGTAAAATAATGAAACATAATAGATACATAAGGAAGGAGGAGTGTTGTGATATTTCATAATCACACTTATAATGTGATTATCTCCTCTCACAAAAAACTGTTCTTTTTTTTTTTTTTCTCTCTTTCTTCTTTTTCTTTCTTTCTTTCTTTCTTTTTTCCCCCCTAGATTACTTGACAACATTGATGAGTGTGTGGAACAGCTTTTGGCCACTCCTGATATTATGGTTGGAGAGCAAGTTCTGGAAGAAAATGAAGTGCTAGACAAAGCTCCTTATAAAGTTCGAGGTTGCATTTTAACAATTGTTGAACGACTTGATGAAGAATTTATCAAGTTATTGAAGGAATGTGATCCTCATAGTAATGAATATGTTGAAAGGTAATGTATTCCTTTATAGGTGTTTGCATCAGTAGCAGTATTATTTCACTCAGTAATTCTTGTATCATACACTTTGTATATCTTCAGATGATTATATTAGTTTTGTATTTGGTTGCAGCATTGAATTATAATTGATCACCGATAAAAATTGGAATTAATATAACAATTTGTTTTAAAATGTTCTGCCTTTAATATTTTGTGTGATGTATCTTTCACTTTTATTTTTATTGAAACATTAGTTTGTTTTCTCTGAGTAATTATTGGTTATTTAATTTATTTTATCATGCTGCTGTATCCTGAGTGTTGAATAATGGATGTTTTGCTTCATACAGATTGAAGGATGAGAAGAGAGTTTCTCACATTATCGATAAAGTTCAAGAATACTTGGAACGACAAGGAGTTTCTTCTGAATTATGTCGTATTTATCTCCGGAAAATTGAACATGTTTACTATAAATTTGATCCAGAAGTTCTGAAGCAGAAAGAGGTATATATTTTTATTTTCTAATTGCTTTCAAATTCATAAACTAATTCAGAATATTCAGTTTCTTTTAACATGCAACTATTAAATCCAAATTAATCCAGTAATGATGTTGAAATTATTATCAAGAATCTGATTGTCGTATGAAAGTTTGAAATATCCTAAGCCAGGTAAAACAAATGTTCTGACACTTCAAGTGTGTGAAGAAAAATGATAAAATTGGGGGAAAAGGGTAACTGGTAGAAAATTACTTTTGATTGTATAATAAAATAGAGAATAACCCTCTATATTTATTTAAAAAATTAACATTAAATGAACAATTATAGGATGTCTCAGGCATTGCACTTCAAAATACACTAATTCTACAGTTTTTTTACGTTTTTTCTAGAACACAAAAACACTGTCATTGAAACCTTTTCTTGATCAAATGAACTAGAACATTTTTAAATGAGGATGTTACTGTAACTATATACCAGTTTTGCGAAACGGAAATGGCGGCGCTCAATATCTGTGATTGCTTCAATAAGATAATCGTTCAATAAAAATTTTGTTTGATTAAGAAACAACAATTTTGTCAGTCATCATTCACATTATCTTGCTATTATTGAGTGTTACAAATGTAATTGTGTTAATCTTGTAAGTTATGCAAGTCTTTCACCCTTTGCTCTGAAGTACCACAGGGATCTGATTTCGGACCATTATTCTTTGCTATGAGTGTAAATGATATAGTTGTGAGATTGAGCTGCTTCACACTGATTTATGCAGTCTATGAAGTTGATTTTGTCTGTTAATACTATTTACAATTGTAAACATAAAGCTGATTTAAATACTTGTACCAAGTGGTGTCAGCAAAATAATTTGTTACTGCAATTTTCAACAAAAAAAAAAGTGCATGACTTTAATGAAAAAACCAATTATGGGGAAAAAATTTTTCTTGAAAGAAAAATCTCTATCTTCAGTTTTGTAGAAGACACTGAGAAAAAGTTGAATCTTTTGCAATTTTCAAAAATTCAGAGTTAACAGTGAAAATCAGACCTATGCCACCTTTATAAGTGTATTTCAGTCTATTCTTACAAGAAATTTAAACAAAAAATTTGGAGCCATTTTTGAGAAAATTATGAAAATGTTCCTGGGGCTCCTTGTAAAGCACTCCCCAAAAATTACGGATAAACGTTTTGAAAGAAAGGGGGGGGGGGGGAATACAAACACTTTTTCGGTATCAGGGTACCTAAAACATACATTTCCATTGAAATCTCTAAATTGATTTTCCGCAGCATTGCATAATTTTCTCTACAGTGTATATGTTACTCTGTATATATGTACATGTACGAGAAAGTAACTTATGCTACAGAATGGCACAGACTTTCTCATACTAGTTAGTTTTTTAATTTGTTTAGACTGGGCTAGTTCTTTGGTTTTGACACATACTTTTGCAAGCTGGCTGCCAAAAATAAATTTTTAAAAGATTTTCTCAAATTTTTGGTTTTCTAATAAAATAATTTTTCCAAATATTTTATCTCATTCTTAACTTAATAATTGCTATAAATAATTACATAACTCATAAGTATAGTTGGCTAAGGCATTGGCTGTCCCACATAACATATGATTGTTTTGATTAAGTGTGTGACATGATAGCAATTTCACAGCCCCATGCACCTCATCATTTGCAACTGCCAATCATTCATTATAATTACCCCTTTCCACCTAGAGATAGAGGTAGAAATGATGTCAAGAGCTGACATGGGCCTATGGACACAAAACTGGATGAGAAGGGCCTGCAGTCTATCTCATTTGGGAGTTATTTCCAGATATAGAACGATTTTCCTAAGGATGAGCCAAAGTGACAGTTCGCGAAAACAAGTGAACATCACATGTATTTCGGAGAAGTATCCCTCCACCACGACAGCTGTTCAGTCACACCCCTTCGTAAAGAGCTATGGCTCCTGTGAAAACATCCCGATGAAGAAGTCTAAGAGTTTCGCTGAGGTATATGCATGTACGTGAGTCTGGGAAATATTTAAATTTAATTACATATGTCGAAAATCTCTTAACATGCTCTCACAATGAGTAGAAGAAAACGGCCATGAATATAAATAGAAAGAAAAATGATTTTAAATTGGAAACACATGCACCGGTTCGCATCTTGCATTCAAGTCTCTGTTTTAAAATAAACATAATATTTATCATACAAAAAGTAAATTCAATGTAATATATAAAGAAAAAAAGAATTTTTACGAAAGAGTACACAACACTGCACTTCCTAATATCAATTACTTCTCGCAGCGCATCTATATTTTTGTCGGACAAGGACACCACAAAAGGAAGTGTCAAAGCCATTTACTAGTTAGCCATCTGCAAACAAACGAATGCGGGAAGGGAGTCTATTGGGCTCAAGGGCACAACGACCACAGAACCTTCAGTTATGTTGCCAGGACTAGCTGTCACTTTGGCTCATCCTTAGGAAAATCGCTCTATATCAGAGGGTTGCACAGAGGCAGGGTAAATAGTGACATGTAAGGGATCATGTTCCTGTGGTAGTAAAAAAGACAGCTTGAGACGGATACGGGATGAGGATTGTGTAATCTTGTAATAATTAGCTATCTCAGCTAGTGTAAAGAGAAGTGGGTGGAAGTTATTATAATTTCAAATTGTTAAAGTTTACCAGTGTATTTCTAATTTTTCTGTATATTTTGTTACAAAGGGAGAATTGCCACCCGATACTGTAACAAGTGTTCAAGTGATGGAAAAACTTTGCAAGTTTGTGTACGCCAAAGATGCAACTGACAGATTGCGTACTCGTGCCATTTTATCTCATATCTATCATCATGCTCTACATGACAATTGGTTCCAGGCTAGAGATCTGATACTCATGTCTCATTTACAAGAAGCAATTCAGCATTCAGATCCTCCTACCCAGGTATTCTTGTCTACTGTTTGTATTTTTTCTTGCAAAAACACTTCAATGCCTTTTTCATTATTCTTTTTAAAAAAAATAAGAAGGCATATTTGTCACATTTTTCTCAAAATTGATCTGATTGAAGAGAAAGAATATTGAAATTTAAGGGATCACTTAAACATTTAAACATGTTAGAAGTGTTGATATGAAAAGATAAAGATTTAAAGATGTTGGAGAAAACACCAAAAGCAGTTAATCAGGATTAGAAAGTCATAGGCATTTCTTTGAATCTTCTTGGGGGAAGTTATTACATCAAAACCGTCCAGATTTGTGAAGAAGACATGCTATTAACAGCTCAAGGTTTTTGATGGAAGGTTTTAAGTTGTTATACTCTTCTATCACTGCAACTTTTTTTATTTTAATATTAATAGATCCTGTACAATCGAACAATGGCACACCTGGGTCTCTGTGCCTTCCGACATGCCAACATCAAAGATGCACATAATTGTTTAGTGGATTTGATGATGACCGGTAAAGTCAAGGAATTGTTGGCGCAGGGTTTGTTACCTCAGGTTGGTTTTATTGATGTTCTCAAAATGCTTTCCCATCAACTTTAATGCAATTTATTTTAATACAAATAATTATTTTTATAGAGGCAACATGAAAGGAGCAAAGAACAAGAGAAAATTGAAAAACAGCGACAAATGCCATTCCATATGCACATTAATCTTGAATTGTTGGAATGTGTTTATCTAGTTTCAGCTATGCTTATTGAAATTCCTTATATGGCTGGTAAGTTGAGAATTTATAATATGGGGAAATATTGCATGTATGTGGTAAGCTGTTTTGGGTGGTTAGCTTTTTTGTTTGATTTTCTCTTATAATCTCAATAGTCAAGTACGATCTGATTGCAGAGTTGGGCAATAAACTTGAAAAAAGTATAAAATACAAAATACTTCCATAAAAGCATTTTAGATACAAAGTACAAAATAGTTTTTTTAAATACTTTTGAAAATACAAAATCCAACCAGTAGTGATCCAGTTTCACAATATATTTCTCAAAACTTGGTTGTGGTTTACAATTATATACAGTTGGACACATTGGGAATTCCTTCAAAACAACTAGTTTTTCAAGCATTGTAGCACTTGTTTTTCTAGCATTTCTTGAAATTGTAATTGATAAGGGTCTCATTCCATTAACATTGAATTTTGTAACAAGATTATTAAGTTTTGTTTGATAGTTTCCCTTTTCCATATTGAAGAATTGAACAGAAAACCAGAAGTTAAGCTTATTTGTTTTAACTTCTTAGCATTAGGTATCACTATTCTTAGTGCTGTTCATTTTCCTCCTAGGTGAATTTGATCTTCACAACTCATCACAACAAGATGAATTCTCTAAAATGTGTGATGAAATTATCAGTTCCCTTGTAAAAAGAATAACCAGTCACATTCATAGTCTATTGTTTACCATTGTGTGCATTTTAAAATGTCTAATACACATTACTGCTTATTATTCTAGCTGTGTCTGAAAATTTGTGATTGCACTTATTATTGTCCGTTTGGCAGACTTATAAATTTCATATGACACTTCACTTTTGCACCTAACTCTTCAGTAATAGTGAAATATGTTCCATCTGGAATAGCACAGATTTTGATGATTTATCAATTTCCACACTCATATTGTAAGATAAGCTTTTTACACGGTGCAAGCACGAGCGTTTAACCAAAGTCACAGCAGTATGCTAATGCAACATTAAATATGTATTTTTTTAGAAAAATAATATGAATTTGTTCTTCATCACTATTGCCCTAATAAGAAATGCTTTTTGATCAGTTTTTGCACTTTTCATTCATATCTGAGCATAAACTTCATTGAGTTTTGAAACTTGGAAATAATGTAATGAATTGTGCTACCAATATTCAATTTTTAATTTAATTATTACGCAATACTTTTTGTACTATATATTACTCAACAAACTTGCTTGAACCTTCCTTGATCGTTTTGTAATATTTATTCTGTAGAGAAGGCCTTACACAGCTTATTATTAATAATTTAAAATAATGTTGCATTTATACAATGTTGGGATTAGTGAGGTATATGGTCTGAACATGATAGAACAAATGGAATTGGAATGTAATCATTGAGGAAGAGACTTGTAACTACTGAGACCAAAAAATCCCATTTTGGTCAGCCCACAAACACTTCCCTACCTAAAGAAGTACCTTACGATGATGTATGGATACGGCCATAGGTAGCTCAGGGCATCAATTTGTGCCACTGCAGTGCTTCTGACTGGAGGTCCTAGTGCTCGAAACCCGACGATGGCAGGATTTTCAACTTTAGCTACATAGCTAGGTTGAGGTCAGCTGCCATCCATAGAAAAATTCTTGCAATCAGCTGCTCTCATCGGTGATTCTGCAATCAACACCAGGCAAATGCTGGAGCTGTACTCTAATAAAAGGGCCATGGACAGCGATCATTCCTTCCTCATCCTTGTCCTATCCTCACTTGTGACTTGCACACACTTATGCTTACTTGCACGACACTAGCACACTAGCCGAGAGCTCAGAGCCAGCTGTGGGGGTGCCATGCTAGTGGGAGATAAAGTACAACAGGAAATATAACAGTTTGTATTGGCTTGACTTTAGTCTTCATTGATATCCCTGAGTCTTTGATGAATTTGTTAAATTTTTTTCATGGCTGCCTTTCCCAAAATATTTCTTTTTTATCTCTTGAATGCAATGTCCATCTTTTGTTACAGTTACTCCCAAAAACTTCACTTTATTTGCTAATTTTAACTGTTTGCCATTTATCTATATTCTTTTTTCAGGTTCTTTTATCATTATGATAGTCGTTTTTAAGTTCAGCTTGAGCTCTGATTTCTGACTTCTATTACTTTCTGTAATAACTACTCTAAACCTTTCGTATTTCCTGCGATTATTGAAGTATAATCTGCATAACAAATATTATTGATTTGGCATCCTCCAATTCTTATACCTACGTACATTTCATCCAGTTTCACTTTTCTCATGATATTTTCAGACCTGGTGAGAGGCTACATCCTTGTCTAACTCCCTTAATGACATTAAACCATTTAATACTTGCCATCTTTGTTTGAAATTTTGCTTCCTGATCTGTATAGAGCTGTATTAATAGAGTTACTGTATGCCCATGTTTGTTAAGGTAATCCATAATGGATTGTGGATTACCTTATGGATAGTCAAAAAAAAGAAATAAATCCAGGTTCATTTGGAATTCACTGCTCTCTTTCATTATCCATGTGAGATTTACTATTTGGTTTCTGGTTCTCCTGCCCTTTCTGAACCCAGTTTGTTCTATTGAAAGTTCAAGTCGTTTGTTTATTATTTAAAGCAGTGCCTTACTTACATAACCTACCAGTGCTACTGTTGTGTTGTTGGCACTCTCTCTAGTCTCCTTTTTTTGGGAGTGAAGTAAAAATGGTTTTCTTCCATTCAGGTTGCCATTCCTTCCTCCTCCACTACAGATTACTAATATCTAAAATCTTTCCTAAAATTGAGTCACCTACATTTTTTATCAGTTCAGTGAGTATATTATCAGGCTCAGGAGATTTCCCATTCTTTAACTATTTAAGTGCCCTGATTACTATTTAATAAAACCCTTGAAATCAATTGTATCTACACTTTCAAATTACAAAATTTGTGTGTTTCAGCTCATGAGTTCGATGCTCGTAGAAGAATGATTTCGAAGACCTTTTACCAGCAACTTCGCTCTAGTGAGAGACAGTCACTTGTTGGTCCTCCTGAATCAATGAGAGAGCACATAGTTGCTGCTTCTAAAGCCATGAGGAATGGAAATTGGTCGGCTTGTAAAAATTTTGTTATTAACACCAAAATGAATGCAAAGGTGAAGTAAAATAATGCCAAAATTAATAAATCAAGTTTTTCTTTTTTTTTAATTCAATAATTAAGTGTGATTATTTATTATTGGTTGATTTTTTTCTCTCGGCAGGTGTGGGATTTGTTTCATCAAGCTGAAAAAGTTCAGGAAATGTTGAGTCGATTAATTCAAGAGGAGGCTTTACGCACATATCTTTTCACTTATTCACATGTGTATGATTCTATTTCAATGGCTACTCTTGCTGAAATGTTTGAATTGAGTAGGCCTATAGTGCATTCCATAATTAGTAAAATGATTATTAATGAAGAATTGAAGGTATCCCTTTTGAAATTTTCAACAATGTGTAATATTTACAAAGAAATCTTGTAATAACCTATGATAATCTTGTTTGTGTTTATAGGCATCACTTGATGATCCAACTCAGACTGTTGTTATGCATCGAAGTGAACCTAGTCGTTTACAGTCACTTGCATTGCAGCTCACTGATAAAGTACATAATTTTGTTGATTCTAATGAGAGAATATTTGAAATGAAACAAGGTATGTCAAGAATGTGTAAATAATTATTTGTATTTGTATATTGAGAATGGAAAAAAGAAGTTGCTTATTATTTATTCTTTGTGAAGACAGTTGATAGCAGAATTTCTGTTCTCTTTTCAAGGTAATTTCTTCAACCGTGGAGGTGGTGGCCAGGGCTTCCGTGGCCGTGAGAACTTTGGTCGACAGGGACAAGATTGGGGAAGACGTCGGGAGCGAGGAGAAAGAGCATATTGATAACATAGTCCCCATTATTTTAATTTTGCTTCTTTGGATGTTAAATCAAGAAAACCATTATAGAAATTTTCTGTCCATTATATCATGAATTATATGTACATTAAAATTGTGTATAACTTCTGTGACAATATTACTAGGTAAATGGTCAATCTTAAACACACAATTTGGAATTATGTTTTGAAATGTTCTGTGAATTAGCCAAAATATACTACCATCTTGAATTATGGGCCTTTTAATTAAATGGTTCCAATATAATTCATATGAATTTTCCCCTTTGTTATTGTCTGTTTGACTTTTTAGTGTTAAGCAACGCATTATGATCTTGGTACTTTTTACTTTCTCGCTACTGCTTACGCAGTATGTTTTTCGAAGTGATGAAGTAGGAACTTTAAAATTCAATTGCTCTCGCAGTAAAGGACAGCCTATTTGATTATTTATAAATTTATATGAAAAATGTGCATCTGAGAGATCTCTAGCAGACTTGAGTGAAGGTAAATTTAAAACAGAAGAGATTTGACGGTAGTGTCATGATGTTTAAACGGGTTTGGAGGCCAAGACATGTTGCTGTTGTTCTAAAAAAATCTGTGTTGAACAGTTTCTAGTTTTGATGATATTCATGCTTTCAAGTTTAATGTTATTGATATACATAAGATTGTGGATCAATTTAGATCTACAGAAACTTATAAATTTACATTTCTGGATATTTAAGGGAAGGTCGTTTTCAGTTGACCAGTGGACGAGTTTATTTACTAACCTTTCTGGTAATGCTACGTCTCGATAATCTTTAATGCATTTAAAAAATTTACCATCAACCTATTCTATGTAATTTTGTATATCGTTTATGTACATTGTAAAAAGTAGTCCCAGATGGGAACCATGTGGTACACCTGACAATACTTTTTATTTTAGTGAATATTTTTATATTTTACTATTTGGCTCCTGTTTGTCAGATAATTGTTAAACTATTTTAGTAAATTCCCTGATGTTTAAAAAGTTTAAAGTTTTTGTATTAAAAGATGATAATTTATAGAATTATAATTATATAAACCTATAATATTTATATAATTATAATTAATGATTTCATTATCATTACCTTTTAATATTTTATTACTCGTGGGCATTGACATATGACGTATTATAGCTTACCTGGTCGCATGGAGACAGAGCAGCAATTTCTAGAAGTTCTGTTTGCGTAAGTAATTCCTTGATTGATTGCAATTAATTATGATTTATCAACATTGTTTTCAAACAAATAAAATATTTATTTATAATTCAATTATTAACATTTCCTTATGAGTTCATTTATATTAAATATCATTTTGATTATTTTACTTTCTACACAAATCAACTTAAGTGTTCGTGGCTTACTTTATCTTTGCGCACATTCAAAAACTTCTTGGTTGAATGAAGAAACGACAAATGTCTATTACGTCTTTCTCTGGTCGCTGGGCTGACGTATACTCTTTCACCCTGCTTAACACGATATTACTTGATGTCAACTACTAACTAAAAATGTCAACCGCGACTCTGCCAAATTATTGGTCGAATAATTGTCATAAACTGGTAAGTTTACACTACACTTCCCAACCTTTTGCGTTGGGCAGGCACATGGCACATTACTGTGACACTTTGTAATATTAAAAAATAAATGTTCCATGAATGAAAAAGTCACAACTTATTTCCTACTCTAATTGCTTTAGTGTTGACATGTCCATTTTTTCTATTCAATCCACAATTATGTGATATTAATATTATTCAAATTCTTTTTGTTATAGCTCTGAAAATAATAACGATAATATCATGCTACCTCACTCCCCTCCCAAGTTCAATGTTATGTCTTAACTAATATAGAGCAACATCACATACCATGCATCTCAGCTAATGACAATTCACGAAATAAGTTCTTTTTGTGTCGATGGTCAGCAATCAGAAGTGAAGATCCTGGTTCTTCTATTCATAAATACGCCTCCTCCAAATATATTTTTGTTTATTACCTGGGGCTTTGCTTCCCCATTCTGATACGTTATTACACTTTGAGTGTTCATCTTTCGTAGGCTTGTTTATTTATGCCCACTGCCATAATAACTTTTCTGCACCAACTTCATTCCCTCTGTATAAATTTAAACATATGAACATAACATACGATAAATATTATAATACTATTTGTATTATATGTATAATGTATATATTATGTGTTTAATACTGTTTATATATAATATGTAGTAAATTACTTCCTCTAACACATTGTGTTGTGAGAATTCGTGTTTAGTGGGTCCTTGATACTGGAAAATTGCAAAACGTTTGTCTATGTTGTCAGTGCTAGTGCCTAAACCATTCAGCCAATTTTCTCCATAATTGATATTCTCCAATTGATCTGGCTGATGTTAGGGCCTGTTGAATTTGAAACCCATATTTTAATTTTTTGGGGGGAAGGGTGTACTTTTTACATGAAGCCCTTGGGACGATTTCAAAAAAAATGGGTCCACATTTTTTTATTAAATTATTTTGTTGGATTAAAGGATGCTTAAGAAAGTGGTGCAGGTCTTATGATTGTTGAAATCCCAGATTTTTGAAATTTGTGAAAGTGCAATTTTTTTGGGGTGTCCCTATAGCTATAATATTGAAGATTTTTTCCTTTATGAAATCTGTTCCTTAAAGCAGATATTGAAATAAGGACATGTTCAATTTTTCAAAAATATGAGTAGAGTTAGTGTAATTTTGCATCAAATGTAGGCAATTAAAAGAAAATTTTAACATTTTTTTTCTCAAAAATTGATCCAATTTTTTCTTTAAATTTCCTCTATAATATGGGATGGTAAAAATATGGTGCTGGTCCCATTTTGGCTATCTCTCTGTTTTTTGAAAAGTTGCAAAAAGTTTACATTTCAAAACTAGAATATTGAAGATAAAAGATTATTGCCACAGATATAGTCAGTTGTAGAAAATCAGCCCTTTATAAAAGGTTATGTACAATTTTTTTGAAAAAAAATAGTAGTTTTCACATAATTTGTGCTTGAAATTTATGCAATTTCAACAAAAATAGTTTCTCAAAATTTTTGTTTGAAATTAATGATGTTTATACAGGTGTCTCACCAATTATGGGCCACGAGAGAAATCCAGAGAACAGGAATAGATTGAAAGGATATGCAAAATAATTAATTTAGTTTTCATAATAATTTACTATTGAAAATCCCAATATTAATTTGATTTTTACTCTATTCTATAATTTGTATTCTCAATGTACTGATGCATTTCCTTTAAAGCAATCTGCAAACCTTAATTGAAATTAGCCCTGATAGGAAAGGAGCGTAGCGAAATTTGCGTGGTCAGACGGAAGAGCAGGCCTCATGGCCTGAGTCTCGCCACGTAAAATAAGGCTTCAATTCAATTAGGTTTTCTCTCTTATAAATACAATTTAAAGGTAATATGAAAGAAAAATTGAAAAAAATGAATACCATAATTTTGTATGAACTTTTCTTACAATAATTTTATATTACGACTGACTATGCTGCATGGGGCAACAATGCAGCGATGGATATTTGAGAAGTACATTGTTGAATAGCGACACGATGGAAAATGGAATAATATATGATATGGATAAGAAAAGGCTGTTTTATTTCCTTAATGTTAGTATTACAATGTTCCATAAAATTGTATACTCAACATTATTAAAGTCAGGAAGAATGTATATTCAGATAAGGTAATGATATCGTGGTTTCAAATGCATTCACAATGTGATATAATGGGATGGCCTTTAGTTCTGGATGTTCAATTTAAATGTGAAATTATCGTTGCATACCTGTGTGTGGTGCTGAGAATAACGTGAGAAAGTATGTGCTATTGTAACACTAGTTTCATTTACTGTGTAACCCCACAATTACATTTTTGTGTTGTCTCTTACACCAATTTTGCTTGTTCCCTTCAATGTCATGAAGATCACTTGATGTTTTCTTCGAGATCACAATGTAAAATTATACCCACTTTAACACTTTCCAAAGTTCTGGACCTTCACGCTCAACCTGATCATGTATTTGGCTGTGGATATTTACATTTGATTATTTCCACTTATTCTCCTTAAAACAATAGACCATTTCTGATCAGGTACTGCATAATTATTCCATATTGTATCAGGTGTCCTAGATTAGGTGTTGTAAAAGAGAAAGTCCTGCAAACTATTTTTGTAGAATTACATATTATATGTTTTGAATTGTAAAGCGAAAGAAGTACATTATTTACTCATTAAAAGTTAGTTAATAAAAGTAGGTAATAAATGTTTTGCATATTGTTATATAAGAAAATATCAGTCTCACTATTTACACTCTTATTAAATAATGCTAAATTTTTAACTTTTCTTTTGCTTGGAAATATTTTCCTATACATGTTTGTAAGTTACATTGAAACCTGGCCAAGCACCCACCTTAATGAAAGGTTATATTTTGATGCTTTGGATTGATTTTTCCAAACACGTAAATATTAGTACTGTTAGGCAGCTACCTTGCTCTGCAGCTATACGTTTTGAAGATTCACCTGCATTAAACAGTCACCTCCAGTAATTTTGAACCATAGTAGAATAAGAAGAGGAAAATTGGTGGAGATCACTGTCAATTCGGAATCTTTCTGCATATGCATGCCAGATTACTTTTAATAGTAGAATACAATCACTTATGTTACTGGGGATCAACACGTTTCAGAAAACAATACAAGATTTTTATTAATATCTTTATGAAGAAACTAAGATTATTTCTCATGTTCTGCAGCATCCTCGTGAAGTTTCCTATCTCCCCCTTTCCATTCCTCTGCTCCAATTGGTCTCATGGAGCACACTGCATGTGCAAAACTGATCTGAAAATCATTCACTCTATGGGATGAAATGAATTGTATTTAAGACTAGTGAGCTTGCAAGTTCAGTTCAGTGAGGATGTAATGTGAATTTCTTGAGTATAAGAATGACTGATTAGTCAAAGGTGTATTGACACTAACTGAGAGGAGATAAGTGCTCCTAGACCTCATGTTTAAATTGTTTTGTAGTTTAAGGTAATTAAAATTATTTTATGGAAAGTATATTCACTGTATTAGTCATTCTATCTTCTAACACTTCTTGATCATCTTCAATGAGCACCTGTAATACTTGACTAGTCTTAGATTGATTTTTACTTGATAGACTTTTGTCATTGTTCTCACTGCTTCCTCTTCTCATTCATGTTCACTCCCTTTTCTAAGAGAAAACGAGATGTAGGCCTTAATCAAGGACCTTTCTAAATTATAGAAACTGTCCCAGATATTGCAATCTGATTTTTAATTGTAATAAATTTTCTCAGTGGATGCATGAATTGAATGAAGGCAAGAATGAATTTTATTGGAAATTGAAGTACCTTTCTATTTCTTTGGAAAAACTTCAGGTAGATTATTTGTCTATTGCTATCAATTGATCAATGTTATCATTCATATTTTTCACTAATTTTGGAAGAAAGAAAGAAAAAAAGAAACAAGTTTTTGTAAAGCTGTAGTTCACATGTTAATTGATTTAAAAAGAAATGTTTTATACAAAAGTTGTAAGAAAGAGCTGCACAAATTTTATGGAAATGAGGTTTCAGTCAAATTGTCTGAAAATTTAGTACGTTGCTCCTTAGATCATACCGATCACAAGTTGCTATGGCATTTAGAAAAAAAAATTTTTAGAAATTAGTTTAGAAAATTTATTCTTTTTGATCTAATGTACATTTTAAAATGGAGATAATGTTGAACTACTACTCTTGTAGAAAACATTTAACATGCAGCACACAGACCGGCTCGAGTCAATTTGAATGATAGAGATATCATAAACGTTGAAGTAGAGAACTAAAATGTAAAACAAGTTCGATGAACATGAGACAAAGGGCTCCCGATAATCAAGCACTCCAATTGTGAGAAGCAAGAGGACTTGCGGTAATGATTCATGCTACTGTGTAAAGGCAAGGAGACCTACAGTGAACGAGTTCCTCAATGTGGAGGGCAAGGGGGCTCACAGTAATGAAACACAGTGACTCATAGAAAATGAAATAACATAATTCACAAGTTGTTTCATTTGAATATGCTTTGAGTGCACATACGTGCCTTTTTATCATCCGACAAATCGACATGATCTCTGTTTTAAAACGTACATTAGATGAAAAAGAACAACTTTTTTCACTTAACGGCTATATCAACTTTTGATCAGTATGAGCTAAGGGAACAACATACTACATTTTCTGACAATTTGACTGAGACCCCATTTCCAGATTTGTGCAGGGTTCTTTTATCCTCCTTAAAAATTATTGATTTTCTTCAGGACTTCTTCTTAACTCTACAGTTAAAGAGTTACAGAGAAGAGTCGAAAAGACATAGAAAAAAATACCAATGGTTTGGGCCACACAGAGTTATCACAGGGTCTGGGGAGGTCAAAAATGTGGAGTTTTAACTATATAGTGGAGTTTCACAGGTAGATGTTTTCAAAGAAAGAAAGAAAAATTGCTTCAGAATCGGATACCCCCAAAACATATATTTCCAACAAAATGTAGATATCAATTTTTTGCAGCATTACATTACTTTCTCTACACTGAGATTATGAGAAAGTAAAAAATATGTGAAAAACTGCAAAACCAAAATTGTTACAACAAAAATTACAATTTTTTTCTAATGGTTAATTACTATTATTTTACATTTTCTGTATTCATATTTACATATTGTACAAAACAATTATACAATTTTTTTGCTTTCTATCAAAATAATATACAAGAAAACCTTTTAATTGCTATGTACAACATTTTCCCCTGAATTTAGTACATCAACTGGAGCAGCTCACTTTAATATGTCGAGCCCAACAAGGAGGAGGAGAACTGTAGCTCATTTCTTCAGCTTCTTCCTGATAAGTAAATGGATTCTGTAAAACTTTTAGAAGTAAATTTACTTCTGAAAAGTCATAGTTCTCTGCTTTTTTAATAGCAGATTGAGCCATCCACTGCCGCAGCACATACTGAGGATTATTTGCCGTCATCAAAGCTTGACGTTTAGATTCGGTTAATTCTGTGAAAAAATACCATATGAAAATCTTTTAATATATTATGAAATAATCAATAAACAAGCCCAGGGAATAGACAATGACAAAATCGAAAATTACTGAGGATCTTCAGAAAGATGATAATATTGTGGGATATGTATTTACTCCAGGAACATAATATACCATTTTTGTTTCTTGATAACTATCTAATGGCTGGATGTGAGATATGTATTTATTCCAGGAATGTAGCATACCATTTGTTTCTTAACCATTTTCTTCTTAGTAACTATGTAACTGTCTATTGAATTTAATGAAACGAAGAAAAGACTTGTTATATTAATATTACTAAAACATACTTTACTTAAGAGTAAAAGTATCAGCCATATTAATTTTCCCAAAATATTAAGAGCACCACAGAAAATCTTTTTAACCTGAATTATTGATTCTGAGAAAGCCAAAATGTGTAATTTTTCAAAACCAATTACCAGGAATAACGTTTCTGTAAGAGCATGTGTCATGGGATTGGTCAGGCAAATAGGGAAACTAATAATTTTTATGTTTTTAAATTTTTTCCTTCCCAATTCTTCAATTAATAAAACTCAGCTCACTTAATTTGGAGAAATAAAGTATATTACATGAAAAACATGTCTATATCAAAATACTAATGTGTTCTGTGCAACATGGAGCTACTAAATTATAAAAAGTAGAAAAAAGATTGAAATTGCGAGACAAGGAAGTACAATCACTTTTTTCCAGAAAACTAAGGTCACTGAGCTCTTGGATTTTACTTGGAAATTTGAATTGTACCTTGGCTTATAGCATCATTGTTGCAACCCTTGATACAAAAGTATTGGTTAAGTACCTGGTTCTAAGGCAATTCGCTTCTTATAAGCCTCAATGAATGTCTGGAATGTTTTAGCTTTTGTAAGAGATTCAAGAGCCCACTTTTCTTTGGTGTGTTCTGGCTCAAGGATATGTTCAAGTTGAACTTCTCCCAACTGACGAAAGCCCATAGTAAAATCAGTACTCGTCTCCTGCATGAGGTTTAGTAGTTGCTGGGCCAACTGAAGATCTCCAGGTTGATCACTTGTAAGTCCCAGTTTCTTGCGAAACACAACACTTTAAAAAGAAAACAACGTTTATAAAGAAAAAGTCTCCAGGAATTTGGCAAATTATTATGAAAATTACTTATAAGAATAATAATAATAATCAATAATTGTATTTCTTAATTTGGGGATGTTTAAAAAATTACTATCTCATTCAATATCAATTTCTACTATGATTAATTTTCTTATTCTTCACCTTCATCCGT
Source organism: Teleogryllus occipitalis (assembly GCA_011170035.1). NCBI lineage: Eukaryota > Metazoa > Arthropoda > Insecta > Orthoptera > Gryllidae > Teleogryllus > Teleogryllus occipitalis. Next base: position 288,660 of record BLKR01000136.1, read on the forward strand.
GAAGTTGAAAGGTTCCTAAAGTCCATCAATTAAAAATATTTATCACACTGAGAAGGGACTCGTTTACCTGAGTTTATCATTTGCATGTTTTTGCAAGTTCTTCACCATTTCCATTAATTGCTCAGTTCTTTCTTGACTTAGTAGTACTGAGAGGGCTCTTGCCAATTTTTCCAGATTCCATATAACAATCTAAAAATATATACATTTAATTGTACAGTTAATAGTTAATTTACTTTTACAATTTTTCATCAAAACATTAACCAATAACAGCTTACTTTTGGCTGTCTTCCATAACAGTACCGGCCTTCATTATCAGAATTATTTGGAATGTATCTTTCATGATAAGCATCTAAATACCCAAATGGACCATAATCTATTGTCACACTTAATAAGCTCATATTATCAGTATTAAGAACTCCATGAGTAAATCCTACTCCTTGCCACTGTGCAACAAGTTGCAATGTTTTATGGGACACTTCATCAAACATTTGAAGATATCTATCCTCATCGGATGGATTTATTGATGGAAAGTGCTCCTGAAAATTTATGAAATGTATAATGAAGATTATACATATATTCATACAATAACATATATTCAGTTTAAAATCAAATCTAACAGGAAAATGCTAACCTGTATTATAAAATCAGTAAGAAGTTTTAAAGTTGCAACTTCGCCTTGTCGAGCTAGAAGTTCCAAGGAGCCAAACCTGAACCATGTTGGAGCAAGACGTAAAACAACAGCTGCTTTTTCCAGCTCAGGAAATCCATTGTAAAACTGGTCTCTTAAAACAGGATCATTGCTTACAACAAGGGCAGCAGCTCGTGATGTTGGCACTCCTATATAAATGATGAATTTATTTACCAACTTCTGCGTTATACCCACTGACCAAGAAGAACTGAATAGTACGTACCTAAGTAATGCATGGCTTCTGAACACAAAAATTCTCGAATTGATGATCGTAACACTGCTCGGCCATCCCCATCACGAGAATATGGAGTCATTCCCGATCCTTTAAGCTGCAACTCCCAATGTTCTCCTTTGCTAATAATACAAATATATGAAATTCAAAAACATTTACCATCTATACTTATCTATTAAAAGAATAATATTACATAATATAGCATTAAATCATTTCACTGCTGAAAATAGCATATAACTCACTTATTTATGTATTCTCCTAATAAGTGTGCTCTACCATCACCAAGCTGCATAGCCCATGTACCAAATTGATGTCCACCATAACGATGAGCAAGAGGCACTGAGCTAGAAAGTACTAGATTGCCGGACACAAATTCTGTAAATTCTTCAGATTCAGTAATGGAAGGGTCCATGTCCAAAATGTTAATCAATGCATCTTTTGAGTAAGAAACCAGTGAAATTTTATGTTTCAGGGGTGTTGGTGAAACTTTTGAAAACACAGCACCAATAACATTCCTTCTAATGTAATTACTTTCTACCTTGTCAATTGGCAACATCAATAATTTAGGTGTGCTAAATGACCATTCAGAAAGTGATTTCTTTAGAACATCACACTGAATTTTGCTATCTTCCATGATTAAACTTGTATAATTTCTTATCAAATGTGTGTGTTTTAGTGCTGTAAATATGTGTCCACTAACAAAACTGTGTAACACATAAACAACAATGGCAAAATTCCTAAGAATTATTGCCATCAGTTTGCATATTTAATCCATGTACAAGTATTTTGAACTTTCAATATTTAAATCTATAAGACGCAATTCTTCGCGCACTTGCGTCTTTACGGTTAGGTTACAATCCGATTACAATAATGAAAAATAATTTTTTTCATTAATCACTGGGAAACTACCGTAAGTAACATTGTGTTTTCAATGTTTATCACTTCAATGTGACAATTTGTTCTCAATTATTTTTAACCGTAACTTAGATTTCATTCGTATTCACATGCTTGTGAAATACACCGTGCCGAGGTACACTCTGCACCGTGCGAAATACAAAACTAGAGAAGCAACTGAATGGCACAGACTTTCTCGTAGCAAATTTTTCTAATTTCCTTGGTGTGGTCTGGATGCATCTCGCCTACTACTACTACTACTACTACTAGTAGGTGCTATTTTACCACTTTTTCAAATTTGTCCGAAAGTACGAAAACAGTTTTAAAATTAGCTTCGGCGATTTTACTTGGGAAAACAGGTTCATCAGGTGAAATCTTTCAAGGAGACAAACGCCGTTTTGAGATCAAAATTCGAGTCGCAGGATAAAAGTGCTCGTGCGTAATCTCGGCTCATTCTTTCTGGGAGTGGAATGATAACGGAAGATGTAGAAGTAAAATGTATGTATAATAAGCTGTTAGGACATGGAATATTGGTGATATCTACTCAATTAGTTCAATTTTCTTTTTGAAATCAGTTTCCAAATCGGAATCGATATTTTGAGTAATGCCTCAAATAATTTTTTGATGGTATTCGAAGGAAGACGGAAATATGTGAAGAAGATAAATAGTTTTATACGACTATTACAGATGATACGAGACCGTTTGGTTGTGTTACAGCATTACTAGTTTGATAAGTGGAGAAAAATATATTGAGATTGACAGGGACGAAAGCATAAACCGACTGCCCGGCTTGTCTGTCTGAAAGTTCGGCCTCCCGCGCCGCAGGCCGCCGGGTTTTGCCGTTCGGCCGCGTCGAGGGAGGGCCCACAAGGGTCGGGTGACGCAACGGCGTGGAGCGGGAAGGGGGGGTGAGGTGTTTTTCCGAAATTTCACTTTACGCTATTCATCCGATTTGCACGATTTGCATCATTCACTCACACTATTCATCCGATTTGCATGATTGACACGGCGTTGAATTCATGAAGCACGTCATCATCGCGCTATATGCCCACATTTTTTGATTTCTTCCCGGAACTATGAGAACAATTTTAAAAAGTTTTTTGGGGAATATTTTTTGAAAAAGTGGCTTCGTAGCGTAAATTCTATTTTAAAAAGGAGTCCACTGCCGTTTACAGATCGAAAATCGGACAATTTGTTCAGACGTTATCGGTCTAGTAAATTCCCTGTGATAGTGCTGCGATCTATTGATTTTTCCTACAAGTATTTTTCGGTACATTTAACCTTAAGGTCCATTCCCTGCCCAGCTGCTATCGCCGCCCGAAAGTACCTAGATTTTTTTGACAGTTTTTCAAGTTTTTGCATTCCAAATAGCACAACCGAAATACTACTTCAAGAATATTAAAGAATAGTAAAATCTCGTGCTAGAAATTTTCATTGAAAAATTTGAAACCATTTTTAAGAATATGGCGATTAAGCATTTCCATAAATGCGAAATTTGAAGCTCTTTTTCACAGGAATCTATTGAGTTTTCGAAAAACTTCATTTGAAGTATTTCCACTCACAAATGGAAAAATGAATACAAATCAATGGAAATGTGCATATTAACAGCGTGAGAGATATTAAAAAATACATTTCTGTAATTTTTAAAAAAAAACAACAACAAAAGAATAGAGCAATAAGGCGTCATCGTATAGGGTTCGTTTGGCACCAACACAACCACAAAATTAAAGAAAAAAAATGGAGCCGTTTTTGAGAAAATCTTGTTTTTGTTATTTTTACTTTCTCGTATACGTACGGAGTAATATATGTAGTATAAAGAAAGTTCTGTAATGCTACTCGAAAAAATGGAGAATTCCGAAAAATATTCATTGCCGGGCCCTAATAAAGAGACATGCGCAAAAAAATTACATTTGTATAATTTAAAAAAAAAACAAAGAATTCCCCAGAATTAACTTTACGTCATGTTAAACAGTACAATTAGCACTAGTCATTGGACAAATTTGAAGAAAAAATTTGGGGTCATTGTTGAGAAAACGGCGTTTGAGCGTTTCTGAAAATGCGGAATTTTAAGCTCATTTTCACAGAAAACTATTGAGTTTTCGAGAAACTTCACATTATTTAAAGCACATGTACTCATAAATACAATAATGTGAAGAAATAGCCTCTAATGTAAATATTATCGACATGAGAGACAAGTCAAAAAATTACATTTTTGTAATTTTTGAAAACAAAAGAATACAGCAATATGGCGTTTATGGCATCGCATAGGGTGCATTTGGTACCACACCTACAAAAAATTTAAAGTAATGTACCCTAATGTACCCCATACGATGACATTGACGCCATATTGCTCTATATTTTGCTTTTTCAAAAATTACAAAAATATAATTTTTTTGACCTGACTCTCTTGTCGGTAATATTTATATTAGAGCAGATTTTTTCACATTATTATATTTATGAGTACATGTACTTTAAATAATGTGAAAGTTTCTCGAAAACTCAGTTTTCTGTGAAAATGAGCTCAAAATTCCGCATTTTCAGAAACGCTCAAACGCCGTTTTCTCAAAAATTGCCCAAATTTTTTCTTCTAACTTTTCCAACGGATAATATTAATGACACTGTTTAATATGACGTGAAGTTCATTTTGGTGTATTCGTTTTTTTTTCAAATATTAGACAAATGTAATTTTTTTCAACATCTCTCATGCCATTAATATGCACATTTCAATGGATTTGTATACATTATTGAATTTCTGAGTGGAAGTTCTTCAAACAACTTCAAATGAAGTTTCTCGAGAACTCAATAGATTTGTGTGAAAAAGAGCTTCATATTTCGCATTTATGACGCTTAATGCTAATACCTTAAAGACGGCTTCAAATTTTTCAATGAAAATTGCTATTTAGGACGAGGTTTTAGCCTTCTTTAATATTCTTAAAATAATATTTCGGTTCTACTATTTGGAAACCGAAAAGTTGAGAAATTTTTTAAAAAAATGTACTTTGGGCGGCGATGGATGGTAGAGCAGGCAAGGAGGAGGGCAAGAGTGTACCGAACCAGTCCACACCAAGGAAATTAGAAAACGTTACTACGAGAAAGTCTGTGCCATTCTGTAGTACTTCTAGTTTAAACTGCAGCCCAGCTGGCGAAAAACTCTGAAAAAAATCAACAACAATTTGTGTTTTAAGAAGAACGTTAGAGATATTTTTCAAGCCTGTTCCATGTATCTAAAACAATATTTTAAAAAATTATTTTTTTCAAAACTATTTTTTTGTTTGAATTGGGGTCTGAGAAAATATCAAAAAATGTTTTTGTGATAGTATAATTTTTTTCTTATTTATCATATTTTTTTCAGTCAGATAAAATAGTGTTAAGTTGCCGAAAAATATTAAAATGAAAAAAAAACACGTTTTTGGCTGTAGAATGGTGTGGGTGGTGGGACGGAAGCTAAGAAACCTTTCAAAAAATTATTTTTATGTAAGAATTGTAATGTAACTACTCATGTCATTTGTTTAGGGTAACGTTTTTCCATATTATCCGAGGGTTCCCTTTATCATTCTGACAGAAAAACGACTTTAAATATAAAACTGAAAATTGACTTTGAAATGTAATTATTTTATTTTATATTATCATTTTATTTTAATTTACACTAGTGTCCAACTCCAGATACATAGATTTACTCATAATTTGTGCAAAATTTGGATTAATTTGTGACATTATATGCTTTAAAATTGATGTCAATTGAGCATATATCTTATTTAACTAACGCCATATATTTTCATTTTACAATCATTAAGTCATGATCTTGTCAAAGTTTTGTTGGACCAAAAAACTAATCCCTCCCCCCTAACAATTTCTGGATCCGCCCTTGATTTCTATCTTCTTCTTTCATATTCTTTCGGCTCAAATTAGAAAACTCCCTCTGTATAATTAATAGTGACAGACGCTGCCAATCAGTGGCGTAGGAACCGGGGCCCCGGTTCAAAAATTAAATTGGGGTCTGCTTCAAAAACTTTTGTTCAATTAAAAGAAGTGAGCTGAAAACTAATTTAAAGAAACTTTATTAAGCATAATCAATCAGAAAATTCAGAATCGAGCTCTGAGGACTTTCGCTTTGACGAACTTGTATGCATCGTCGCCAAGGTTCGCTTTTGAGGAATCACTTTTCTTTCCGCCGGTGCCTCTGAATAGCAAGATCTCTCAGCAGACGTCAGAAAAACTAGCTTACCACCATGTGAAAGAGTGAAGTACTCGACCAAACAACCCATCTATCAGATTGTAGAATCTTCGAAATTCGATCTCTCAGACAACTGCTTAAGGATAATAGCTGGGAAAACAGTTGATCAGTTACGTCATAGTACTTCTCGCTGACGTTTTCGCATTGATTCGCAAGTTTTTATCTGAAAGTTGCAACAAAGTTTGTGGCTGAATAATGGGCAGAATGATCGCAAACGAATCTATTATTTGATTCGAGCCAATAAATCGATGGCTCAGCTCACTAATGACAAAATCAAAACAAACACTTACATTAACTTTAACTTAAACATTAACTTTGAATTGTTTTCGCCGTCAGATAAATCGTTGACCTTTGCACAGTACATTGAAATGACGTTCCGGTTTTTTAACGTTTCTCGCAAAGCTTGACTTTTACGCCCCAAGTTGTAGCTAACTCTGTTACATCGGATTTGACTTTGCCAAAGTCATCTTTGTCATTTATAAAATCTTTTAGATCCTTGCGAGGTGCTTCAATCAAATCCCGGGTTTGGCAGAGATCAAAATCGGATTTTTACAGATTTTGAGACACGGCATTAGTTGCGATCAAAATTTTGGAATGCAATACAACTTGGAAATCAAACTAGAAGTTCTCTACTTTTTTTTTCCCCTTTCAAGTTGCACGCATCTGCTCGCTCAGATGTACAATTGCTTGTTATAATTATTTTCGACTATTCCACTCGTGAAATTAAAACCAATAGTGCTTAATTTATGTATAAAATGCCTCAGTCAGGGCGGTATCTCAAAAAGTTTATCGCTTTTTCTGTCCTATTTTTCTTACCGCTTCTCCCTACTGGCCAATCATAAACTGTGACTTTTCCATCACAGGAGACGGTATACATCGATCGCGAGGTCGATGTCCAATAAACCGCGTATGTACTATAACATAAAATTTTTGATTTTAAAATAGTTTTCAATTATTTTCAAACTGGGAGAGGTGGCTCAGTGCATCAAATGATGTCACTGCATCGCCTCTGACCGCGAGGTCCTAGGTTCGAGTCCCGACAGAGGCAGGATTTTCGACACTAGCTTATCAGCTAGATCGAATTCAGTCGCTGTCTGAAGGAGAATTCTAGTGGCCGGTTGCTTTGATCGGTAGTTTTCCGTGGTTTCTCCGATCAACAATGCCGGAGCAGTACACTAACAAACGGGCCATGGATCGCGCGCTATCTTTACTTCCTCTTCCTTGTCCTATCCTCACCCCTTACCCCCCCCCCACACACACACAATAACATGCACTACACTACCACACATGCCGGGAGACCGGTCGGGGGCTTAGAGCTTGTCCCGTCTGTGACGGTGCCCCGCTGGTGGGAGATACCTGGTTGATGAAAACCTTGTCGACGGTAGGTCTGCGCTGGATCTCGCCATCCAGCAGCAACCGCCACCTCTCGATGAAAAACATGCACTACAATTATGGGAATAATGGCCGCCGTAGATGACGTGCCCGGAATCTTAATCAATCAGTTATTTTCAATATTCGGTGCATTTTGGAACGTTATTGGACATAGTTTCACTCGTGAAATAGTCGTATTAAATTCCACTCGTGCTTTGGAAATTCTCAGATAAATCTCCTCCTCGCTTCGCGAGTCGGAAATTTATCGACAATTTCCAAAGAACTCATTGTTTTATACCTCTATGATAATTTTCATATCATTTTCAATGCTCTTGCCTTTATGATCGAGTTTTATCAAGTTATATTCAACAGAGCGACTAATCCTTTTCTATTCCAAACGTTGCTTTTATTGCTAAAATTCAAGCATATCCAATAAAACAATAATTGTTTCTCTGGAGTTGGAGAGGAACACAATCATAGGAATTCCTTAAACCATACCTGTTTGAAACTAAGGTTGTTTTTTCTCCTGCTTGTTTAACTTTTATATCAGATATTTAGAGAGATTCACTAGGACGCCTACAACTTTTTTTAAAACATTCTGTCACTGTCAACTTAAAACTTGTTTATTTCAAAATTAGTCTTTCTGTGAAAATGGCATTTCTAATAAAATACTACATTATTTCATATTGTGACATACCAGACTGTCACACAATATTTTGATGAGAATTGGGGACAAAAATTTATTAAATTCATCGTAAAATGTGTAAATGTTGAGGGCATAGGCATGCAGGCAGGGCGTTCCTTAGCAACCAGGGAAGCGGAAGTAAATAAACATCGCGCGGCAAGTAACGGACAGAAGATTGTAATATAAGGGCATGTAGGATTGGTGGTAAACTGGGAATGGGGTATGACGTAGAAGGAAACTGGAGATTGTTTTGTAGAACAAGAGACAAGAATGTATGAAACTTATGGGGGGTTGAACTTCGTAATATTGGAGAGATGAGCTTTAGACCGCGTACCGTACACATCGTACTGCAGAGGTTATTGTAAATGATAGATGCGGGACTTGGTGGAATTTTGCGGGAAATAATTGAGCAGTGGGGCATAATTGAGCATAAATATTTTGTGGGCGTAATTCTATTTGGGACTTTGAATAATTCTGGCACCGGGAGTGCGCAAATCGGACTTGAAGAAAATACAGACGTGAGAGCAGGGAAGAGAGGCTCGAGATATATCTTGTAATTTAGGGAGTGAACTTTATATTTTATCGTGTTAAAAGGTGGAGGAATTAATTAGAAGAAATAGACTTTCGTGTATCGTGGATTAAGTAAAACGTGACAGTCTTGGAGTTAGTGCCCATCCGTAGCAAAGAATAGGGAAGTAAGTGAAACAATTAATAAGTTGAGGAGGACATTGACCTGACAGCGGACCGAGAACAAGATACAAGAGAGAAGATTGGTCGGAGCGGTGGATTCTTCCTGGCCTCACCGTCCAAGAGCGCATGGATATCTAAAATAGTAAGAATAATAGCGCTATAGGCAATTTTTACGATCGATCATGACCAACGTGACATTTCATGTGAAAAAGAATTAATCGATGAATAAACGTATAACGTTCTCATTCTGAAAAAGAAAAGCTGATTATCATTTATTTAGCATCTTGTGCAATTCACAGTTTAATAATTTCTTTCCAGAAACAAATTTCAGATTCCTAATTTCTTCCGTATGGAGAGCGGATCGAATGATAGTTTGCTAGGAAGAAAGTAAGTACCGGCGACAATTATTTTCGTAAGAACCCAACCGGCAGAGCTAGTAGGATAATTATTTCCCTTTAGATGTGTTTGCGGGAAATTTAAAATCGCAACCCTTTCCTGGCGCCCAAAAATGATATAAATTCGGAAACCGGTTGCAGAAATAATTTGACAGAAACGGAGAGCGTTTCAATGTACAGGATTCATATATGAAATAACTTAGCACTATTAAAGAAGAACGATACGATCAAATTTCATTCTAGAAGAAGAATCGTATTTCTTTGACCTCACCAGCACCTGATCTACTTCATCAGCACGACAGCTGCGGGGTGGTGTCCTCGCTATTGTAGCGTCGTGGATACAAACACATTTCAATGAGCGGCCGCGTGACGTAGGCGAAAGGTTAGGCGTCCACGTGCTAGCCTTTGTTATAGAGAGCGGATGTGACGTTGGGAGAAAAGCCAGGAGGCGGCGTGGAAGGGGTGCGGGCTACCTGCGCCGGGCGCGGCGACGTTTCGATCTCTCTTCGCTTCGAGTCTTCGTGGGGTGCGCATCTGGCAGAGGAGCCGAGCGGCGAATGCCTGGTTGGGTGCGGGACGCGAGCGGGGTCGGATAGGGCCGGCAATGTGTTTGCCATAAGGACAGGGAGACTCAAGGACGAGTCCGTAAGTAGGATGCGGCGCTTCACGCCATCGAATGTAAGTGATATTCGAACGTAGTTGTGTGGTAGCTGCAGCGACAGATTACTCCGAGTAGCGGGATCTTTTTAAGTTAATTAAATTGTGTAAATAAGGTTGTTTCAATGGAAGAACTTAGTAAATCAACCAGCAATTATTTAACCCACTCTCGTCTGTGTATTATTGCAACTGCATGACGCCACACTAGTATCGTGGGTAACGTCGCCATTTTCGAACTTACTTTTTTTGTCGCGAGTGTTCAAAACATTTTTTTTTCATTTATTTGGATCACAGTCGATCCCCCTTGTATTTGCAGGATCCAGGGGTAAATTGCAAACTCAATGTTCATAAGCAGTTTCCTGGCACCATAACAAATACACTTGAAATAAACTTAAACAATAACAAAACAATTCGGATAACGGCGTTCTTGCCGTGCAATGTCTTTATCTCTGGCAGTGCTCCATAGCGGTCGAGGCGGCTCGCAGGGTCAGGCGCCGGCGGTTATCACCGGGTGGGCGATAAGGTTCTACCACGAGGTAGCTGGCGACGGCGGCGGCAGCCCGAAGTCCACTCTTATCGCTCGTAGCTGAGCCGGCGGCGCTAGCCGAATGCGTTTACTACGCTCCGTGAAGTCACGAAGGTTAAGCGCATTCGAGACTCGCGGGTTCGTGGTTGGGTGACCGGCCAGGAACCCCGGGACCTAACGTCGTCGAGCCCCTGGCCGAAGGGATAAAAGGCAATGACTGACTGCGACGTGACGAGACTTGACAAATATTAAAAAGTAGCACTTTAATGGAGGATTACTCCCCTGTGCTAAAGCGCTCAACGCCCCTTAAGGGGGCTTGGAAACGCGTTGCGTCAAGGTGGAGACGCAACAAATTAAAAAAAAAAAAACGCCATGGCTGTGACGTAGCGAGCGTCCGGCGACTTGTAGCGAGGTGCTTTGTTGATTTACGGGACAAGAGCGCTCCGCTCCCGGCCTGTGGTTTTATGCCTCACCGCCCCGTGAAGGGGAAGTAGGGGGCTGTGCCCCTCCACTAGCGGAGCGTAACCCCAACTCCTCTTCTGATTGGGGGATACCACACCCCTCATCTGCAATTAAGTTTAACCTAACCGTGAATTCTGGCAAATGAAAGGGCAGAAATTGTTTAGAAAGTAAAAAACAACTATCGTTTATCCTAATAAAAAAGAAAAAGCAAACCCCGAATCAGCGCACCGACACAAAGAAGTACAAGAATTTGAAGCGATTTGGAGTTATGGCACAGGTGATGGGATGGCAGCGTTGAAAAGTGCCGTTCACAAAGCCAGCGTCATTATACTTTGATTTCGTATTCTTTGACAGCTCATCAGCTGTCGAAATCATCCAATCGGGAGCTTAAATGTCATTTCTGAAGGTGTTATCGAAGCTCCCGATTGGATGACACTGTAACAGTTGATTTACGTCAACAGACCGTATGTTTGAATCGAAGTATAGTCGAATTGCTTCACTACGCCACGGTGTAAGCATGAAGGAGTACAGAATTATATATTTCTCCATGGTGCAAGCATGGATGAATATATGATGGTCACGATATAAACCCCCATGGTATGAGCATGGATGAGAGATGTTGTTCTATAGTGTAAATTTCTTAGACCACAGTAGAATAACACAGTTATTAGACTGTGGTTATGGTCTAATAACATAGTTATTAGACTGTGCCATAACCACGCTCCTTTAAGTCACGGAGGTTAAGCAACTCGAGGCATTGCTGGTTCCTGATTGATAACCTCTAGGAACCCCGGGGATCTCAAGACATCAAGCCCCTGGGCGAAGGGATAAAAGAAAATAATGACTGACTACGACTGCCAATGACTGACTAGGTGGAAGGAGGACTACTCTATTACACATTCGACGCCAGTACGCAGCTGTAGAACGTTGTCACGAATTAAATAAATAAGTTAATAAATAAATAAATTAAATAATAAATTAAATTAATAAAATTAAATTAATAAATAATAATTAATTAAATAAATAAATTAATTAATAAACAAATAAACAAACACAAGTCTTTATTGGTGGCGAGGCTCAGGCCATTTAGCATGCTCTTCCATTTGACCACTTTCAAAATTTGTTATTACATTAGTGCATAATAAAAGGAAGTCATTCAATGAAAAATATGTACGCAATTCGGATGAAGGATTTCTCATATAGAAGACAGGAATGAAAGCGAGGGAGGAAGAGTTTGATAGAAAAGGCATGCTCACACGGCATTTTTGTGATTAAATTGATTAATTTCCCGTTAGGGATATATCAAAAAATTAATCACATATCAGATTGATCACTAGGAGATTTTACTCCAGTTTAGAGAAATTATCTTTTTGTTTCTCAGCAAGTTAAGTATAGAAGAGAAACGGGAAAAAGGGAAAAAATTAAATCGGTGAAATGTTAATAAGTACGACTAATTGTTTCAAAGAGGTTTTGAAGAAGCTAAATTTGCGTACGATTCCCCCCCCCCCCCCCGAAAAACTAGAAAGAGGGAATCTCGTCGCCATACAAGCGAAAACACATTAAGTCAAGAGTTTAAGCCCTGAGAGAAACTGAAAACATTGAGAGATAATGGTAAACGATTTTACATGTATTTAATAATAATAATAATAATAATAATAATAATAATAATAATAATAATAATAATGATTTAATGTGTTTTAAAACTATTTGGTTATTACATAAAGTAAAAAAAATTAAACAGGTGAATGTTATCAATTCATTTATAGGAAATATTTACAGTTAAATATTCCACTAACAAGAAAATTGGAAAATTTTTAAAATTTAGGAAATGTTTACCGTTTATAAAAATTCCACGACTTGAAAACCGGATCCAACAGATCTCACCCGTAAGCCAACAATTTATACTGAATTTAATTACCGTAACAGAACTAAAGCTAGTGATGCTAAAACAGCACGTACTTACTCCCTCGTATTTTCACGCAAAATTACGCGAAAAGTACTCAATTTTTCGAAAAATTGTACAAGATCTTATTTCAAAATCTATATTTAAGAAACACACTTCATTAAGAAAAAAAAATCCCTGACTTCATAATTGTAGTTGTAGGAAGACGCCGAAATAAATTTGATTTTTTGCAATTTTCCGAAAAATCAGATTTAACGAAAATGAGACCATTTTCTTAAAGGTCCTTCACAATATCCAACAATAAAATTTAATAAAAAACAATGGAGCCCTTTTTTTAAAAAATTTGGAAAATGTCCCAGGGACTTCATGTTAAGTACCCCGCCCCCCCAAAAAATTCAAATATCGGTTTCAAATTCAAGGGGCCGCTACATCAACCAGATCGATTGAGAAATATCAATTTTGGAGAAAATAGGATAAACCAACGACTCCTAAATTATTGAAGGAGGCATTGGCTAAACGGTTTAAATTCTGGGGAAGTTCACAGACGGACAGAAGGATGGACGGACATTTTGCCGTAATTCGATTTTTCCGTATCAAGAACCCACAAATCATGGATTCCGGCTACACCACTTGTTAGAGGATTTTTTTTCTAAATTTAGCCACTGGATTTTCCAACTTCGTTACCAGGGCCCTGTAATAAGAGTTTTTGTGCCGAAAATTTGCCGTTTTTTTCGCGCAGCATTACATAACTTTTTCTATACTTACGTTTTCATTACGTGGCACGCGAGAGATGGTCTCCACAATGGAATAGAGAGTTTGTGCACGCCATAGAGGGCAGCACTATCGATCTTCTGCGCATGCGCAGATGCACTATAGTGATGCGAAATTTGAATTGCGCATGAGCAGAAGATCAATAGTGCTTTAACATTCCAGGGTGCACAAACTATCTAAAGGTGGCTCCACACATGCGGTATTCGGCGAATCCGGAGTAGTATGGGCGGGTTGCTTACGATTCGCCAACCGCCGCCGAACATTCGGTATTCGCCCTACCCATGGTGGAAATATTTCCACCATGGCCCTACCCAGAGCCTGTGGCACAGATTTATACGTCTTTCTCAGTCGTGCCGCCAGATGTCGCAAGATCGCGACCGTATACCAAGCAGCCTGCATATCAAGAGACATCTAGCGGCACGACCGAGAAAGATGCTAAAATCCTTACCATATTCCATCGTGAAGACAAGCCCCTCACACGCCACGTAATGAAGACCCAAGTATATTTCGTAGCGAGAAAGTAAAGAAAAAAAACAACTCAAAACAACAATGAACCCTGTTTCTTGTTACTGAAAGATAGAAAAGAAAATATTGTACAGTAAATTAATTGTTTTTGGTAGAAAAAGAGACAACGTTTCAATTTTAAAATAAGATTTACCTAGTATTGTCAGTTAAAAGTATAATATTGTCGTAAGAGTATTGTGATCACGAAGTCTACAGGACGACTTCCTGGTCATCCTCTGTTTCTGGTAATAATACTCTTTGGTATTGATGAGTTAAATACTCCTCCATAGAATTGCCATGGTGAAAATAATTTATATGGATATAATTTATTATTTCCACCTTGTGTGTTGCATTCAGTTCTTCACTTGTTTTCTGTAATCTTTCTTTCGTGCCAGTATTCGTTTCACAACATTGAGAAGGCGGTGATTGTATAGGCTGCCGAAATTTAAGTCGTGGCAGTGTCGGCGAAATTAGTTGTGGGTGAGGTATTACTCTATTTATTGTTATTAATAATAATAATAACAAATAGACATTGCCTTCTCAATAATGTCATACACTGAAGAATACGTTAAGAATAAATTGCTAAAGGAGTTAGAAGCTACCCATGTTGTAAGTAAGATTGCAAGTGAAATGTGCATCATTTTACATTAGCTCGCCCTAGAGACTGATCAATTGTACTGTTATAGCCGTTCATTTGAAATTTAGTGGAAATCAAACTACAGACATGACTTCTGAAAATGCATTACGAGGAGCAATGTTTATTGCACTTGCACTGGCTGCCTTGCTTCGATGGTGTGTTTCCATGCACCCATACTCTGGTCAGGGTACTCCTCCAAGGTTTGGTGACTATGAAGCCCAACGCCATTGGATGGAAATAACTTATAATTTGCCACTACAAGACTGGTATTTCAATACATCACACAACGATCTTAATTATTGGGGCCTTGACTACCCACCAATAACAGCATATCACAGTTATATCTGCGGTTACATTTCTAATCAGATGAATCCAGCATATGTTGTTCTAAATTCTTCACGAGGTTATGAAAGTTATGAACATAAACTATTTATGAGAGCATCAGTTTTTGTAGCAGATTTTCTCATCTACATTCCTGCTGTTTGGTGGTATTTTTCCTACAAGAAGCCAACATCTGCTCATCGAAGCTCATTTAGAAGTCTTAGCAGTGGTGTTGGTGTTAGTGATGGGAGTGATGGTGGTGGAGGAAGTGGTGGTGGTGGCAGTGGCGGCAATGGCAGAGGAGATGGCCAACCTGTAAACAGTTATGACTCTTCAAATTCTCAGATTTTGGCCTTATTCTTGGCTTTAGTGTATCCGGGCTTAATATTAATTGATTATGGACATTTTCAATATAATAACATCTCTCTTGGATTAACTGTAGCAGCAGTTGCTGCATTGTATCGAGGTTTTGAACTTTCTGCATCAATACTTTTTTGTTTTGCTCTTAATTATAAGCAGATGGAATTGTATCATGCATTACCTTTCTTTTGCTACCTGTTGGGATCTTGCCTACCTAATAAAGAACAGCCACTGAGAATCGGGTTAATTAGATTAATCAAAATTGGACTTATTGTAATTCTATCATTTCTGCTTGTGTGGCTTCCATTTCTTAAAGATTTTGATATAACCTTACAAGTAATTCATCGTCTGTTTCCATTGGCTAGAGGTATCTTTGAAGACAAAGTTGCTAATGTATGGTGTTGTATAAACATTGTGTATAAGTTGCGTAATGCATTTAGCAATATTACTATGGCTAAATTATGCCTTGGAACAACATTATTTGCAGTTTTCCCTTCAAGTATTGATTTATTTTTACATCCTAATTTGAGAAAATTCTTAATTGCATTAATAAATTCATCTCTAGCCTTTTTCTTATTTTCATTTCAAGTTCATGAGAAAAGTATTCTTTTAGCGGCTATACCAGTTACTCTTTATCTTCCTGTAGAACCTATGATTTGTTTTTGGTTTCTTTTTATCTCCACTTTCAGCATGCTTCCTTTGTTTATTAAAGATGGATTGTTGCTTGCATATTTGGCTCTGACAGTTTTCTATGCAATTTCTGCTTATTTAACGATTGATTTTTGGTTTAATAAACCAGTTTATAATCTGTCAAATACTGGAGTGTTAGTTTTCAAGTCTACAGTTGAAAAAAGTAAAAAAGCCTTAAAAGCGCATGTTGATAATGTAACACAAGAGTTACCAAATATTCCTCCTTTTTTAAATAATGCTCTGAGACTTGGATTTATACTGTCAGTGTCTGGTTGTGTAATACTTACTCTGTGCATTAGCACTTTGCATCCTCCGGAACGTTATCCTCATATTTATCCTTTATTAATATCTGTGTATTCCGCTGGACACTTTGTACTTTTCTTCTTATATTTTAATTATAGACAGTACTGTATGGTACCTCCCCAATGCTGAGGAAAGGACTAAAATCAATTATTTGGACAAAAGATATTGATAAAATTTTAATTTCCTTTAAAGTATAATGTGGTAAAGAAGATAATGACCAAAATATCATATTTGGTTTGGTGATTTATTGTTTCTGCAAGTGCTATGCCAATTAAGTGCTACACAGAATAATCAGAGTGTATCATTTGTATTTCAGTTAAGCATGAGTTATTATATTTACAAGGATGAGTCCTGATGTCTCCGCATGACTTATTTATTCCTAATATTCTAGGAAATTATGTGCATGAAAATTATGATTTGCATAATGTGATATCTAATTTATGGAATTAACATTTCTATATTTATGTAATTCTTGATATTGTGATTTAAATAAATTAGCTTCAATTGTATGAATCTCTGGATGTGAAATATGATGTGTGAGAACCATGGTTGTTCATTTTTTAATGCAAATTATGTGTTCCAGAATTTGTGATGGACTCAGGATCTATATATGACGGGGTGGAGGGTTTATTTTATAATGTAAATTTGTTAATAGTCTGGGTAGGCAGTCATTGATGTTATAGCAATTTAATATGAAACTTGAATGAAAACCTTCAAACGTACAAAACAAGCCTTAAACATCGTATGTATGTAAATGAGTTTCATGTTACTTTTTTCCCAAATTTAAGATTAGATATTGTTTGAGGAGACAGAACTGGAGGTTTTCGTTCGTCTAAATCTGTAAAATGAAGAGGCTCTTATGTTCTAAATCTAATCATGATGTATGTATTGGATTTTAAGTTATGGAGAATAGAATAATTACTGATGTACTTTGGTTTCTCAGCAAGTGTTTGGTTTCTTATTTTTAGTACTAGTCATTGTATGATTGATATTGTTAAGAAAATACTTGAGGGACATGTCAATGGCATTTATCATTTTGTATCATAGTTTTATTTGCTGAATAATCTAATAAAATTAGAAAGAAAACTATGTTTATTTTATTGTATGATACTTCTGCATAAAAGGACCTTCCTTTTCTTGGAATGACGTGCATTAATAATTTAAAATATGCATGTATTACCTTGTCCTTGAGGTTTCTTGAATTCTGTTTATTATAACAGACTTCAAAGAATTTTTTTTTTAAATTATCAATATTTTTCAATACTGTTTGCTTGTTGAGTTTTCAATATTCCATAGCTGTTCATAATAGCATGAGAAGCTAACGCATTTGAAAGGTTGAGATGAAAGATTACCGTGTTATTTTTAACCCTTTGAAAACAGTAGAGAATGACTGCTGAATCTCATTACAGGAAGTTGAGGATTTATCAGATGGTTGTGGTGCAAAATTTAATGCTATTATAGTCTCTTCAAAATTTGAAGGAAAACCATTGCTTCAGCGTCACAGGTGAGCCAATCAATGTTCTTTTTAATTTTTTTCTTACTGAATTGTTAATACACTGCCACATGTAATTGTTTTGACTGGCTTACAGGTTGGTCAATTCCATTTTGAGTGAGGAACTGAAAAGTATTCATGCATTCTCCCAGAAAACAATGACACCCAAAGAGTGGGAAAAACAGAATAGCCAGTAGGGACATTAATAGAATGTAAATTTGTTGCTGTTTTTAAAATCTACTGAAAATATTTTGGCATTAATATGAATAATTATCAAACAATTGATTTTTCAATCTCTGTTCCTGGAAAAGTGATTCTTCATGGTGAACATTCTGTTGTATATGGGAAGACAGCTTTAGCTGCTAGTGTGAATTTAAAAACAAGATTAAAATTTACTACAAATGTGGAAGAAGGTGGACCAAAATTAATTCTTGATCTTCCATGCATAGAATTTAATCATTCATTTCATTTGAAGGATTTACGAGAATTATTTAAGAAACAAGTTCCTCTCCTACATGAAGCTCCCCATCGAACTTTTTCTTTGAATTCTCCTGATTCAATCGATTTTGATAAACATCTTGAAATTGCAAAATCATTTTTACTGTCTCAAAACTTGCCAATTTCTAGTGGCCAGGAAAGTGCAATTTTATCATTTTTATGCTTATTATGGGGCATGTTTTCAAGTGTAGATGTGCCTCTGCCAAACTGCCTTATAAAAGTTACTTCAGAATTAGATATTGGAGCTGGGATGGGTAGTTCAACTGCATATAATATTAGCCTTGCTGGTGCTTTTCTACAGTACATTCGTCGTTACAAACTGAAACAGCTTAGTGATCCTTGTGAAATATCAAAACAAGGTTACAAGAGCTTTGTGTACTGGACTACAGACTTGGAAAAATTTGAGAAAGAAGAATTAGATCTCATTTCTCGATGGGGACATTTTGGAGACAAAATAATGCATGGAAACCCCTCAGGAATAGATAATGCTGTTTGTACTTATGGATCAGTAATCGAGTTTAGAAAAGGAACTCACGGTCCAGATATAAAGATTATTCCTGATCCACGATTCTTGAAGATTCTTCTGGTGAATACAAAAATTCCAAGAAATACGAGAAAATTAGTTAGCAATGTAGCAGCATTCAAAAATCGCTTATCTTGCATTATTGAACCAATTCTGCTGGCTATGGATAGTGTCGCTTTAACAGCTGCAGAAGTTTTGAGACGCATGAGTCAAATTGGGGAGAATTATGATCCACCAAATAGTAATGCTCTGGAAGAGACCTTGAGCAAAGAAATAGGGAAACTTGAGGTAAGTATACAATTATTTTATTATGTTAATCATAAATTTGTAACACATGTGACATTTATAACTTTCTTCATTGTCCATCCTTCCATTTCAACATCCATCACTTTCCTTTCGCAGTGTGTTCTGAAATTTTGTGTCTGTTTCTGCTGTGACTTCAGTTCAAAGATATTAATGTAGACATGATTTAAATGTCTCCCTGCCCTCTTTAAGTTTCTTTTTGTGAAAGCTATCTACATTAAACTGGTATCTATGGTAATTTTGTAATCCACTTAATATTTTCATTTCTAGGAATTAATTGATGTCAATCAAAAACTATTGGAAGCACTTGGTGTGTCTCATGATACATTAGAGCAAATATGTCAAATTGCAAAGAGTGAAGGTTTGCATGGAAAGTTAACTGGTGCAGGTGGAGGAGGATATGCATTTGTGTTGCTCCCGTTTCGTGGTTATGATAAACAATTGTGTGCAGTGAAAATGAGTTATGAAAAATATCACTTTCCCGTTCAGCAAGTTACATTGGGAGGTAAATAATTATCAATGTTGAATTTTGTTTTGAAACGTGAGCATTAAAAGATACCAAAAGATTAATACATTTTTTGAAATGCAATTTTATCTGAGGATGAAATAAAAGTTAAAATAAAATAAGAATGTTAAGGCTCCCAATGTGATAGATCACTTTAAATACTTTTTGTTACTTTCACTCACAATAAGTAATTCTCAAATTAAAAATATATAATTATTGATTTCTTTAATTTTTTTTTTTAAGGCCCTGGTGTTACACTAATTGATTCATCTTTGAGTCGAACATATGAGCCAAGAAGGAAAAGTGATTTCTCTGCGTAAGTTGGTTTGGATTATTTTATGTTCTGTTCTCAAGAAGGGTATTAATGGTCATGAAAAGGGTGATGGCATTTTATAAAAAAAAAAGGAATATTAAATTCACTTTTCATTCCTATTCCTATTTTTCCTTTTATTCACTTAACCTGTAGCTGAGTGAAAAATCCTGACTATATTTCCATCTTACCTTTCCTCCAGGATTCCTTCAACACCCAAGTCTCCAACTCATGATTTTAATGGTAAAATATCTTCTGATTCATCTGAGACTGACGAACAAAATACCCATCCAAAGGATGAAGATCTGGAAGAATGGCCTTGGCCATTTGATCTTCGGGAAGTAGTAAAGAACATGTTTGAAACTCAAATAAAAGAAGACTTACAGGGGGGTGAAATTGCTATTCCGCTTCAAAGTTTATGTGCAGTTAATGTTCCTGAACCATTACCACAGTGGATGGATAAAATCACCGAGTTACAAGATCGCATAGCATCAACGTGGAAAAATGCATTACAAGAAGGAGTGGCACAAAGATGGAAAATGCAAGATCAAACTAAGGACAGTCAGTTTGGAACTAACAATATTTTAAGAGCTGCACAAAAAAAGCTGCAAGATAGCACTGCTCCTATAACCAAACCAGGTGCTCTCAAAAGTAAAGTAGACCCACTAGTTTCTCCTGTAGCTAAAGGTCAGAGAACCAACAAGCGAATTTCCATAGATTTGAGGTCAGAAGAATCTGATTCAAAGGCAAAACCGACTATGGATGTAGAATATTATATCCCTAAGCAGGCTTCATATGGAGGCAAGTCTCGTGAAGAATTGAGTCGTCCTACAAAGTGGTTGAAAGATCAGTTTCCTCCATATGGTAAACGAGAGTGGAAATATGGTGCAGATTTGGATGAAAGTTCTCGACAGCTGCAAAACCTTCAAAAAAAGCACAAAAAGTTTTTAAAACATATGAAACCTGGCTGTGATCATTTCAAAAAAACATGTGGGAAGGATACTTAAAAAAATTGTCAAATTATAGTGTGACATGGTTTGAAGAAATTCTACGAAAACCATTTTTGAAATAATTCTTTTAATAATTTCTTACATGCAAATTTAGTTAACTCCTGTAAGATCTGCAGTGTGTTCAGAAACATTTCTTCTTTAATCTTCAGTTACATAGTATGTTCCTTAATTATTCAGCCGATTGTTTATATCTTTCAATCTTATTATAATTTTGTATACGTTTTAAAAAAATTTGTATTATGCAATAAAATATTTTTTGCGTTATTTGTAGTTTCATTTGTGAAATGTTAGTGCTTTTAAACTGTTAGTTTTATTGACTCATATCACACAAACTTTTTCTCTTGACTTTTTTTCTCTCTTGCAATCACAATTGATCAAATTTATGTTTGTTTTTTTAAGCTTATACTTAATATCTTCATCTCTCAACACCTAGATCATTGGCTGAGAGAAAAATATCTAGTTTTAATTCTTCAATCTACATTTCCTCCTCCATAGGTTCAAGGCTTTAGTAATATGATACATAAAAAAAAGAGTTGGAGACATACAGCACCCCCTCTTAAATCTTTTAAAATATCTAATATTTGACCATTCACTTTCATACACTCGTATTTTCTTTTAACATTTCTGTAATGGTATTGATTAATAAAATTGTACATTCTTTCTGATAGTTTGAAAAGCATACACATGAGTGTCGTCACATGTTTACAAGAGGTCAACGCAATAATTGTGATTCTCTCCTCTTCCTCCTTTTTTCTGTAATTTTTGAAGGGAGAATCTGTTTTTTTACACATGAATAAATGGCCATAAAACAGTTTTGTTATTCAATTTTATCTATTACAGACTCGTTGCTTTAATTATTTGTTCATAAAGATTACTTATTGAACTTGTAACATTAAAACCCCTCAAGTTTTCACATTTTTCAATTTTTTGGGGAAGGATATCAAAGCATAACATATTAATTAAAATAGCGTTATTTAATGAATTTTCTATAAGAGTTTTCTATGTAAATTTCTTTCATTATCAACTAAATGTGAAGATAGAATTACTATGAAACATACACATATTTATTAGCAGTATGTTGTGTTAAGAATTTATTTCAGTAAATGTTATATAATTATGTCCATGAACTTTAAGCAAGAGGTAAATATGTTTTTATCAATTACGATGAATTTGATTTCGTCATAAGGAGATAGGTACGCAGTGAGGATGGCAAAGATGATATTGAAACACTTCAGGAACTGTGCAATCGTTTTATTGAAATAGATTAACTAATGGGCAGCTTTAAGTACTTAATGAGTGACCTCTGAAATTAACATTCCTTGCTGATAATGTAACTTAAGATATAAGACTTTTTGCATTGTTAAATAAATGTAAATACATAGTAACAAAAAATTCCTCTATGGAGATAGGGTCAGATACGTATACATTCATTGCAACATGCATATTATCTCCAAACTGTTTGGAGAGAATATTACATTTTTGTACACGAGATTAGGCAAGATACAATAACAAGTCTAATATTAGCAAGAAGCTGAAAAAATGTAATTAAACATTTCATGATATGTAGGTTTTGTGAAGTGCATAAATTATATTTATCACAGTGCAACCAACAGCGTATTCTCTGGCACAAAAGAAATAACTATATTCTAGAAAAATTACAGAATTGTCTTACTTAAAAAATGTGTCATCTTGAACAAATTAACCTAATTAATATCAAATAAGCTACATGATAATGTATATACAGTCAAAAAAAAGGAGTTTCATTTGTCTTTTAAATTGCCTATGTCAGTAGGCTACATTGTATTTTCCATATAATTAAGGTACATGGATGTATATTCAGCAAAGTTACATGATTGAATTAAATGTTGCTGGAGATGGCTGAAGTCAGATAGTTGAAGTGTAGTGGAATAACTTGAAATGAGTTCTCACTGTAAGAGTAAACATTCAGGAAATTTTCTATAGAATTTTTTTCTAATTAATATTTTATTATATGCAGGCAATCCTTCTATTACTTCAATTTCATTATTGCACTTTTTTTTTCTTTCTTTATACTTCACATATCATTTATGGAACCAAGATGTTAAAAAAATTTCATTGTTAGTAACATGTCAAGTTATATATTGTGAGGAGTGTGCAAATTAGAGAATGAAAATATTGAGCACTGAAAATAATATTGGTTTAATAAGATGTAAACTTGGAGTAAAAAAAATAAACAATAAAATTATAGCTGCCAGCAGCTAGAATGTTACAAGGAGTTCTACTGATTATTATTCCTTAGCAATGATTGATTCATTTAAATTTTTTATTCTAGGAACTTCTGCACTGATAATTCTGTGCATATGACAGACACTTAACAAACCATTAAATCACAATAGATTGGCATTAAGTTTTAAAGCATAAACTATACAATAATGTAGAGATTCATCAGTATAACTAAACAGATGTGTTTTGAAAAAGAATATCCACCAAAACCTACATATTGCTTTTCACATATTTTAATGAATATTTTTCTTTCATTTTCATTTATGTGCATTAAAAATATGAATACTTGTACTGAAAGCCTGTGATTAATTTATTACATAATGGTATGACTGATACTTCTAAATACAAAAGTAGATACCAGAAAATGAAAACTATTGTTTAGAATTCTACAGTCCCAAAACCATCTCTAATATCATTTCTAGTCTATTTTACTCTATATCTAATAATCTCTTGGTAGACATTTGGTAAATAAAATATAAAAGAAAGTAATATGAATACTGTTAGCCTGAGGGAAGTATTTCTATACGTGGCAGTAGCAATTCAGATAATTTTCTAGTATTTACTGTTAATTTCAAAATAAAATGTTTCTGTTTCATCTAACCAAATAGATGTTTATAAATCAGCTCATACATTAAACAAAATTATATGCCCCTTTCTCTCTATGCTCTTTGTTCCTCTTTCAGAGTTAATCTAATTTACAATGCATGACGATACGTCCTACAAAACAGTTACTTTAAGCATTACTCCAGAGAATATCTTGGGGTGGTTTTGCTATTTACCATTATACACTGTATCCTTATCATTTCTTGATAGTACTAAAAGCAGTATAAAATTTTTAGAAATAATGAACTAGCCAAATGATAAAAAATACTTCTCTCATGATAGTGGTAACTTATCTCCCACAAAGTTTGTACTTTGTTGGGCGAAATTGTCTCATATGAGAAAACAACACTTAATTGAATACATCAATTAATAACAATACATTCCATTTGATAGGTAACAATCTCGTACAATAATAATAATAATAAAAAATATATTGTTGTACAATATATCTTGAAGAAACAAGAGCATTTTGAAAATGGAATGTCCAGTTCATAAACATAAATTCTATACTGTAAAAATACATGTCTGAGTCTGTAAAAAACAATTATTAACTTGTGCTGATCCAGAGAAAAATTCAACTATTTAAACAATTAACAAGCCTTGGAATCTAAAGAAAACCTTTCCCATAGCAGAATATCTGACAGCAATTTTAAGCACAATTGTAATTATAAAAATTAAATTAATTTAATTAATAAATAATAGATCTACATAACAAGTTTTAAAAAATTACGGTCAATTCAACTATTTGGCATTTACATTATTTATATCTACAGCAAATGAAAATTTAATTTTTTATAATCTTAATCATGAAGGTTAAGTTACACCTACCCAACTTTAGTCCATTTTGTATTGAATCACATGCCAGAAAAGAAATATTATTAATTTCTCAAAAAAGATTAAATCCCTGGCCATTTTACATTCACTAAACATTAAGGAAACTATTTAATTTGATAAATGAAATTAATTTTCTACTTCAAGAAGAAACTCTAATTGATTTCTCTATCAGTGTGTTCTACATTACTTCTGGTTATAAATTACTTTTAAAGATATTTTTAGCCTTGGAAAAATACTTAATAATAATGGAAACTCAGATATTGATTTAGTTGTTTCTTATTGGTGCTTTACGATATGTCACTGCAATTTTCAAAATATTTATTTACATGTTTCCATTATTTCATTTTTTGCAAAAACGCATTAATTAATTTTAACTTACGAAGATTCATTGGGTTATCACATATTAATAGCCACATTATGTCAGTCCTATGTTTACAATCATGTTACATCTTTTAAAAATTTCTGAATAATTGAATTGTGTGCTCTCTTTTTTCTAAATTGATAAATTAAACTTGGTCTTCTGGAGACAAAAGTTAGGATACTACATATGTTCACTACTGTTACCAGGAGCATGATAAGGGCAAGAAATCCACAGCTTCTGTATTGTTGTAACCTTCAGAAATACTACCTTAAGAGTTGATAGTCACGTTTCTTTGGTATCCATCACTCTGTACAACTGTGTCAGCAACAACACCTTGTTCAGATCCTGTGGCTATGGAATCATCATCTCCGTCTCCAAGGTCAGTGCTAGGTATATAACCTTCAGATTGTTCTGCAAGCTCAGCCTCGTGCATCCAGTCTTCTATTTCAGAGCGATACATGCGCCTTTGTAATACTTCTCGGTTTCGAGGCCGCACACCAATAAAAGTGGCTGTACCCTAAATACATAAAACAGAAGGTAAATGAATAATTCTGGATTAGTGTTATCAAAATTAAGACCTACACTTACCCCTACCACTAAATCTTGACGCAACTTTTCTAGTAATTGGAAGTCCTGTACCCAGCTTTGGAGTTCCTCCCATTTTAAGTGAACTTCTTCGTGAAGCATTTTTTCCTCTGGAATGAATGATACAATATTATACAATTGTAACTTAAATACACTAGAAAAAAATGTGGGGAAATCAAATAGTACACTGTTACCTTCTCTTTTACTTGTTTGTCGTTTGTACTGAATCCTAAAGCGGAAAGCTTCCAGAATTGAAGCAACCACAATGGTTAAAACAATCATTGTTGAAATGTAAAACAGCATAAAATATGCTCTGCTCCACTGAGACACAACTGAAGCATAACCATTCATTAATATAAACCAGTTATTAACAATTGTTAGTTCAAATAAAGTTATTCCACTTGTCATTAAATTTTCAAAGGTATTTAAGTAATAATATCCCAAGGCAGTGCTACCATTTGCACTATATTTATAGAAATCTTCCACTGTTGTGTTTCTGTAGAAAAGAATGAACACATTACTCAAAAACATAAGGGATTATTTATGCAGTATTATATTGTTATCAATGCTAAATGAATTACTCACATGCAACAATTTCTCATGTTGTAACCTGCAAACAGTTCCATGCCAACAATCGCAAAAAAATAATACAACACCAGCATTACAATGGCAGTCGAACACATAAGGGGAGTAAGAAGGACAAGAGTTCCAAATACATCTCTGTAACGCTTCTTAAGCTTGAAAAGACGTAACAGCCGCAAAGGGCGTAGTACCACAACATACACAAAAGACGGCACAAAATACAGGATGACAACACCCAAAAGCGCAGCTAGTGTAACAGTAAAATCGTATATATTCCATCCTGAGCTGAAGTACTGCATGATTCCCAAGCCAACAATTTTAAGCAAAGACTCCAAAACATACACTGAAAGAATGCAATAAAACTGTTGTAACAAGGTGATATTGCATTTCAAAAATTTGTGTAAAAATTAAAATAACTGACATTGGTACTTACATCCAACAAATAATATTGTATCCCAGGAAGCACTGAAGGCTCTAGCCGATTCCTCTAAATCATTTGTTGCTTCAATAATACGTGCTATCATGGCAATACCATTTGAAAGTATCAGTCCATCTGTACAGTGAACATTAGAATGAGACAACCATTCAAACTTGTAATTTAACAAAGCTAATAATCAGCAGAAAGGAGTAACTGAAACCCTTTAGATACGAGACAATTGAAGCACTTGCTATCAGAACTAGCTCATTTCAAAATATACCAAAAATTCACTTTTTAAAAATTTTGTGGAGATATGAGGTAAACTTAAATTAAGGTATTATGTTCAAATCCACCTTGTTGCCATGTAAAATATGCCACGTCACATTCATATCAAACTGTGTGATGTGATATTTGACTCTCTAGTAAAATTGCTGCAAAATTTTTATTATAATTTTTATATTTTATATAAAATAGTCCTCTATTTTCAGAGTGCACTACTTTCATGAAACATCTTTTATCCAAATAAAAGAAAATTTTTTGTGAATTTCCTCCAGAACCTGGGAAATGGAAATTGGTGCATTACCCAAGCCCAGATTCACAATCTAATAATGTGACCTTTTTGAACTTGAAGCAAATTCACTGTATATTTTTGTTACTGTGTTATTTTTAATGCAAGTGAACACCTCTGCTTAAACATTTATTTGGACTACATACTATCCCCATCACACCACAAAGAAAGCGTTTTTGGATTTGCAACTCTTGTGGCAATGCTTAGTTTATACTTACATATAATGTATTCAAAATATTTCCATGTTACAAGGTCATGGGCCAACTGACACATAGTTTGAACCGGAGCCCATGTAGTATGAAACCATGGGATCTGAGAGAACTGGGCATCCCATTTCAGAAGTGCAGCATCATAAACAGAATAAAACTCTTCTAGTGATAATGTGCCACTGCCAGATGTGTTGAGTTCTTTGAACATAAGCACGGTGTCACGTGTTGCTGAAAGATGCAATCTACAGTAAAAATTATCCTTTCAGTGCAATTTTAGCAGATTTGTAAATGCAAATTTGAAAATATACTTACACAGTTTGGGTATATAATACCTCAACACACCCGCAAATTGTTTAAATTTCATTCTATTAGGGTCTTTTTTAGAAACCAGAAGTCGAAATGCATGTTGACATGCTTTACGCTTATGAAGTAACAACTTGCGGAATTTTTCTTTTTCTATTCGTGTAAATGTTTCATACACAACAGCCAACATCTGTGAATATGAATATTTATGATATACTGAGGAATGGATGCATGTTTCATGTAAGTAAATAAACAGTTATAATGAAATAATCAAACGAATACTGACCAGATTCATCAGAACGTAAAGAACAATGCTTAAGTATGAAATAAAAAATATTGAAAACCACTTTGATCGAGAATAAGCAGGCATCATGACGTCTGGAAAGCTGAGACAGTAACAGGTATATTATATTATTCCATTAAGTACCATAAATATATTTGTAAACTATAATACAAAAAATTAATGACAATGATCTCTGGATATTTTATTCAAGCAGATAATCCAAATAATTCTTTAGTGCTTTCTTCATCAATATGAATGTAAGTAGAACTTTACATGCAGGTGAGAGATCATATTTTACTCTTTATTTTCTGTGTTTCAGTAACATTCTATTTCCTTTTTCTCTTAGATATGCAAAACCATTTGAATTAGGAGTCATTTCTTTGAATAATAATTGTACTTAATCACATTAGTAAATACAATAAAAACTACGTACTTGGCAGTGGTCAGAAGCACAAACATGCTAACAAAACTGTCATGAAGTGTAGTAAAATGCTGATCATGAGGATCAGCTGAAAACAGGAAGTACCCAAGAAGACCATAAATTGACACACAGAACAGTAGAAGGCCAAGCATATCCAATATTGGAGGTAATGACTGGAAGATCTGTCTGATAAAGCGCCTGACACCACCACAGTGCCTTGTGTCCACCAGAAATATTGGTCTCAAAGCTCGAGTCACCCTAAAGTGAGATGACTGTCGAATGAGAACTACTATTGCCTCTACAAACATAATTCCTAGAGTCACACACTGTTGAAAAAACAGCAACAAAAGTCAAAGCATTATTAATATAAACTGGTTCAAGTTCAATATAATGGAAATTAAATGTACACGTTTTATAATTTTTAATAATTTGTGTACTTAGGGAAGGCAGTCAATGCAAAGCACGGTTTTCATTTTCTATATTGTGTAGAGAACCTTATCTGTATCACTGACAATGAACTCAATGTTTTCTATCACAGTGAATTACATACATTCAAATTACCTTAATCATGGTCCTTTTATGTTTCAATATCGTTCTCCATCCTATCCAACGTAACTTCAGTGTTAGCTCAATCCCAATTATAGTTAAAGCTAGCAATTCAATTGATCCATGGATTCCAACAGGTAACTAAAAAATACGAAGTCTTAGTAATGAACATTATTTAATAATTTACACTATTATAATAGTGCAATATGGATAATATCCTATTTTGTACAATTAAAATTACAAGACATTTCATACTTTAAACAAAGGAACTGCAGGCTCTTCCACAAAGGCAAGGGCCAGGAGAATTAGAGATGTTGCCAGGTCTAAACCATAATACCACCTATTATGAACCAAAAGATAAGCTGGGAGAGCTTCTTTATTGTGTGGGTGAGAATCAAACTTTTCATTATTTTCCCCTTCCTAGAATACATTATTATATGCTATTAATTTTTACTGAATCCATAGAAGCATTTGTAATAGAACAAGATAGACTTAACATGCCTCAAGAAATATAGCTGCTTCGTGAAAATTCATTTCCCAATGTTGCTCGACATCAATTTGTATGTCACCTGACCTACTTGACAGTTCAACAGAATTTTCTGACAACTCTCGATTTAAACTTGATGTACTTCCTATCTCATTGGGGTAGTCTTCATTTCCATTTGGAATGCGTTGTTCTGAAATTACGATTAACGAAATTATTGACAAGTGGAAAATGAAATGTCATTAGTAATATGTCATGCTCACTTCACGATCACAATAAAATAACTATTTTTAATTAGATTTCGAAACATTTTGAAACTCACTGATTTTATTTGATTGGTAAGTGCCTTCATAGTTATTAGTTTCATCATTAAATCGAGAATAACCATCAGCTGACGATTGTGTGCTCCGGAGAGCAGCCATTGGAAGGAACTTTCTACAGCCAACATGAGCATTCTATTATGTATTAATACTTGAGTAAAAGGAAAAGGGAGAATGGAATGATTTGGCAGACTTGTTTCAATTATTAACTGATCTAATTTTATTTCCAACAAAGTTTGTTCTTTATGAACATGCTTTATGACTAAAATACGAATCATGGGACAAAATCGATGGCACCACTGTCACCGAATCGCAACTAGAACAACCCGCCATCAGCTGGTACATAGCAGAATACAGCGGATGCTGCGGTCATAGTTATTCCGTTGTCTAAAACGCCGCCATGTCGATTCTCGCATTTACCGAGATTCTTGGTTCTTCACGGAGTTTCTCCAATAGTCCTGTAGAGTGAACCCCTTTCGCGGAGTGTGGTTTGAGGTAAGTCAACGTGTCCGTTCGGAATTACATTTAATCCATTGCATCCTGTAGTTTTTTGGGTAAAATTATGGTTAATTGTTAATTAAAAAGTATATTTATGCCTTGGAGTTGCTTTTTAGGTCTTTATTTATCTGATATTTAGTAATGCATGCAGTTTGAAACTTTCCGTTGTTGTTGTTTGCACATGTTTTCTGGAGACGACGTAAATTTATTTCTCAATTTGATAAGTAGATTCAATAATTTTGCAGATGACTATTCCTAAAAAGGAAGCTACTGCAGCGGCACCGGCGCCAGCTGGCAAAGGTGCTGCCAAAGCTGGCGCAGAATCCAAAGCTGCCCCGGCTGAAAAGAAGCCTTCCAAAACTGCGGTTAAGAAAGCAGCTGCTGCTGCCAAAGCAAAGAATGCAGCTGCAGCTAAAGTTAAGAAATCTAGGAGGGGTGGTATTGGCAAGAGAAGCAGGAAAGCTAGAGCTACTAGGAAAGAGGAGAAAAGTGCTGCTCATGCTCAAAAACGCAGCGCATCTGCTTCTAAGGATGGCCCTCCAGCGAAGAAGCAGCGTCGCCCTCACAGAGAAATTGCTAGTGGTGTGATGAAATTCAGCAGGCCTTATAAATACCATAGAGGAGGAACCTGGAAATTTGCTGGAAAGAAGATTAAAAAGGTATTCTTATTTATATATTTTAATAAGATAAAGGTGCGCACGAATGTGCACTTCTTCATTTAAACTCGGAAGTTTTAAGGACATTGCGTTATTCTTAGTCTTTAACACGATAGTGGGCACAGGTGGTTTTGCACAGCTCGCACACAGAGTCTCTGTTCGGCTTGTGTATATTATTTTGGGTTCATAAATAACAAGTATAGTATTGTTTATGGATAATTGATATTCATTCTGTAGGTAACTGCTACTAATGATGTATTTTCATGTTTTTTGAAACGTTGTGAAATTATTCTGTTTCGTCACTACCTCTGAAGTAGCATTAAAATTTTTGTGAACAAAAAATCTTCCTTTTTGAGCAATAATTTTGAAATTAATTTATTTTTTCTCCCTTCAAGGCTACTCCCAAAAAACCAAGAACTATTAAGAAAGAAATTGGAGGTGAAAAGAACGGAGGATTTCGAATCGTTTTGTTGAAAAAGCGCCGCAATAACTATCCAACTGCGGACAAGTAAGTAAATATTTAATTTTAATCCAGTGAACAGGTTGTCCACTATTGAAATGTTTGTGATGTATTGATAATATTCATGTAGTTTAAACAACTTTTTCAGTGGTTTAAATTGCTGAAAGCTGCCTATGATATCATGTGTATTGAGAAACCTTGAAATTGGTTTGTTTCGTCACTACCTCTGAAGTAGCTTTTAGATTTTAGTGTTACTGAAGACCTAACATAAAAAGCTAGTCTGAAAAGGAAATGAAATCATTAATTTTAAATTGTTTCTTCTTGGCTACGTCTCTTTTCATTGTATTCATGACCTCTTTTCATTCTATTTTGTGCATGCCTCAAAACACATGCAATAGTGCTTGTAGAAAATGCATTTTATTTATTTCTCAGGCAGGTGGTGCCTTGATTAATGGGATCTTAGTAAAGTATACCATTATTTAGATTGTTGGCGAGGTTAATGTGTTGGTTCAGAATACGTAATTTGTTTTGTAATAAACTACGTAGTGTGATGCAAGTGTATGTAACACTGGTTACTGTGTGTAGCGCACCTGATATTCTGGGTAGTTAGCAGTTTTGCTAGTTGCTCTAAAGAGTTCAAAATCTGGATCCAGTGTAAGATGTAAATGCCATTGTGCAAACCTACTGTACGGAGGCAGATGATGTGAGATTAGTCGTCTCTTGAAAATTGTAGTTCCTCCTGCTCATAAATTCTTCAGGGAAAATTGGTCATCCATCACTTGAGATTGAGTGACACCAGAGAGTATACAGAAGAGATGGCACTCAATGAATAATGGCAAGCTTTGAATAGATGTGGTGGGGGGAATCATTGGCGGTAGAGGTGGACACCACCATTTCGTCCCCAATAGCGTCAAACCTTAGAATACGAGTAGGGAAGATTAATCAGCCAATCAGTGATCCACTGGAAACGTGTTGCAAACTACTTCATAGATTATTAGTGTATATTAATTCAGTACCTAGTAATGATGTAGTAAACTATGAAGAAGTAATTTCCATTTACAATTTGCATATAACTGAACAGATAACTAAAAAAGCAGTGGATACCAGTGTGTTTTAATGTCGGTAACATTGGTGATGTTCTTTTGTCCTGTGTGTCTCACATCTCCCCCTCCCTTCTCCTTGGTTTTTATCTTCTCCCACCCGAAGTCTTTTTCCTCCGTGGCCACCTAGTACACTCGCTCTCTCCTTTGACTTGGTATTTTACCTCAATTTATAATATAGTAGTATTATCAAATTGGAATGAGTGTGTACTTTTTTCAGTGCAAAAACATACTTCGATTAATCCTGGGTTCATGGTGCACCTTGGCCTTTGCTGTCACGGTCTCCTTAATAGTTCTGTATATATTGTTCACTTCTGATTCGTATCGTGAACGATAGACAGAAATGATCCATAATTTTTTGTGGAACATTTAAACATATCCACGTATACGTGATTAAATTTATTTCAAATCATGCGGTGGTGGGGAGGGGACAGAGGAGGGGAGTTTCCTTAAGCCCTCCCTCAAATTACACTAAGTGCTCTGATAGAAAAAAAAAACAAACTTACCTGTAGGTGATTTTCATGGCTTGTCCTTCACACATTTTATCTCCTCCGGATTTAATGCCCAAATTACTTTAAAAGGCAAGTTTTCTCGCTTCGCTCACCCGGATCCAAGTCACGGCGAGGCTTGTGCCTTCGGCACTTGCATTTACTATGAACATCCTTGAGTCTATCCACCGCATAATTACCAATTCACTTTTATACTAAAGCACTTTATAAGAAAACCTCGAATTTGAACGATGAAAGCTTTGTGTATCACAGACGTACGATCGCAGACAGCACTATTTTCTAATGGAGCTCCGACTAGACCCTAGTGCAATTGGACTCCGACTAGACCCTAGGGTGAAATTGCCTTCTTGAAACTTATGACGTCACGTTGGTGACCAATTATTATAATCGCCTAACCACCCCTTGTCCCCTCCACTGTGGATTTCCTCGTCGCCAGAGCGGTGAGAAGTGTGGGTTTAAACGACTTCCTTAGGTTGTACCGTGTTCTAGACTTCATCCAACTATTCCTGTCTGGTGAACGATAACATTGGTGTGCACCAATGGGAAGAAAACCAGATCACGTCAAGGCACAGTAATTGAGGAAACCTAGGTCAAGATACACCATAAACCCGGGATGAGCCCATACTTCTAATTTTGAAAAATTACTGGATTTGTGTAAAAGATTGTTATTTTGTGAACCTTCACTTAATGAAGGTTCTTCAATTTGTTTCATTTGGAGTTTGCAGATTGTACAAATTTAATACATTCATGTGAATGCATTATTTCAGAATTAGGAAGAGACCTACCAGAGGTGTTTTCAAGAAGCACATTAGATACACTCGCAAATCCCTAAAGCCTGGAACCATTTGTATCTTGCTTGCTGGGATCCACAGGGGCAAGAGAGTTGTTCTTTTGAAGGTGTTGCAGACTGGCCTTCTACTTGTTAATGGTGAGTCGATATAAAATGTGATAAAGACAAATTATTTATAGAGTTAATCCACATTGAATGGAAAATATAGTCCTTAGCAATACTCATAGTTTTGAAAATTGAATTCACAGAATGGTTCCTTGCGAGGAAATGTTCAGTTAATGTAATAATTTTTGATTTTACTTTTTTCAGGTCCATTCAGTATCAATGGTGTTCCACTTCGTCGTGTCAGTCAAAATTTTGTTATTGCTACTCGTACTCGTCTGAAAATTGATGAAAAAAGTATTCCCAAACATTTGAATGATGACTACTTCAAGAGGATTCGTCCAAAGAAATCCAAGAAGGACGAAAGTGACATTTTCACTACAAAGAAGGAGGTCAGTTGATGTTGAATTTTGAAGGGTGTATAAATCAGGACTTACTGTTCTAGTGCTGATGATGGAAATGTTTAATTGATCATCTGTGATATCAACACATATATTCGTCACTACCTCTGAAGCACTAATTAAGATACAAGATGTTTTAAGAATGTTTTTATTCTGTTTTAACTTTCTATTCAAAATCTGTAACTTGAAATCTAACTAGAATTTGTTACTGATCTTAGTATTCAGAAGGGTTTTGAAATGCTCCAAAGGATTTGTGCAAGGGTTTATGTTCAAATTTGAGGGATTCTAAGAATTAACTTGAAGAACTTAGTCATTCGTGCAAGTTAAGATAATATATTTGAAATTTACTGTATATTGTTACAAATCTCAATTAATGGTTTGTTTTGAAGTTGTTTTGCAAGAGGGGTCACTAGGGGTGAATTACTTCAGTAACAATACACTTGTCCCCTTCAACTAAAAAATACAAAGCTGTCATTTACAGTCTTGAGGTACTGTGTGGTACCGCATAGCCTTAATTTTGCCCTATTTTTTAAGTTGAAAGAGTCGAGTTTAAATTCTAAAATTAAAAAAATTCGTTTTGGCATTTTATAATAGGCTTATGATTTTAAATATGTGAGTATTTTTGTATTTAAGCAAAGTTTAAATCCGTATTAGATTTTTACTGTCTTACTACATGAGAAAACAGTGAATTTTCAGCACAAAAACTTATTACAGGGCCCTGGTAAAGAAAAGTGGATAAATCCAGTTGCTAAATTTAGAAAAAAAACTCTCTAACATGTGGTGTAGCTAGAATCAGTTTTGTGGGTCCTTGATACCGAAAAATCGAATAACTGCAAAATGTCTGCCAGTCTGTGAACAATGCTAGTGGCTAAGCCGTTCATTTTCTCCAAAATTGATATTCCCTAATCGATCTGGCGAGTTTTGGGGTGTTTTTCAAGTACCTCAAAACATTAAGATGTTTGTTTGTTGTATTGGATGCCTCAGGCAGAAAAACTCTTCAAAACTATGCTTGAGAATTCTTGTTCTTAGTCGCACACATTGGAAAAATTATTTCAAGTTTGGTTTGAAGTCATATTTGCGGTGCTTAGCTATAACACTACATTTTGTCTTGAATTATTAGTAACTGTTACGTAAGTAACATAATAGTACACTAATAGCCCTATTTGTATTAACACTTCAGCCATCATTAGTTAACCAATGGTATAGTAACTCAAAATTATGCAAAAACCATCTTATATTAAATAATTGGTGATATATAATAGCAACAATCTATCTTTAGTAATACTCTTTTAGAAAGAGATACAGAGAAATGTTTAACTTTTGCAATTTTTGAAATGCAGTAAAACCCCTCCTTTACACTTTTCATGGGGCCCAATCGAAAAAGGTGTAAATTGTGGGAAGTGCAAATAAGGGGAAATTATTTTTTTCTTTGAAACTGAGTAATGTATAATGTATTTAGATATATACAATCAATAAGGATTATAATTGCTTTAATTTGCAGTATTAGACACATAATAAATAATATTATAGGGTCAGATAGAAATTGACAAAAATTTACATCGGAATTCAGCATATTAACACTGAAGCATCATGAATTTTAAACGTTGCACCAACACTTCCACAAGTCCCTGCAAATCACTTCTGGTAACCTTTGATGATGCAACAATGTACTCGTTGGATGAAGGGAGGGAAATGGTATTTCTGCTGTAAGAAAATAAAGACGAACTTTACATTTTCTCAAACTCAATAAAATGTTTATGTCCGATAGTTCGTCATGATTTCCAACTAGTAATTTTTTTAGTTTGTTTATGAAATAATAGTAAGTGTTCATGAAACGAAGTTAGTTAAAAACTTACAGAGAATTCCATCCTTTGATGTTTTGAGCTATTAAAGGATGGGAAAAATTACATTTATTTTAGAGTGAAGTGTGAAATTGTGAAGGACGATGATGTAAAATAAACTAATGATTGTGAGGTTCCCTCTGTTAGGCCTTTTTTCACATGAGTGATGCGTTGCGTTGACACGCATCACCTAACGCTGATGACGTCAGCTTCGCCGATGCCTGAGCACATGTCACATAACATGCACCGTAGATTTACAATATATCACTCGAGGGCTCTTGGTGACATGCGTTGTGCCCACTTGTGCGTTGGCAGCAACGCACGTCACCAAGTGCTCGTGTTCTTTTGCATGAGATACAGTCTTAATCTACCATGCCCATTGAGTGGCTCGTATGTGCAGACATCGACGCAGCTGTCGCCGTCAGTGACAGGTGACACGTGTCAATGCAACGCTCGTGTGACATATTCTACCAATGCACATTTGTCATTTTTTCTACCTTTTTAAATACCTCTGTAATGTCATTAAATGAACATTTGTATAGGCCTAGCTGCTCTATAATGATTTTCACTGTCATTCAATCTTCTAATCTTCATGTAACATTTCATAACTCTTTACAATATTGCACCATTTCAAGTCTTTCTGTTATGGCCATTTTAACACAGCAAGGTGGTGCAAAAGTGCAATGACAGTGCCTATTGTGCACAAAGCGAAGTGCATTCCAGACGGTGTTGTGGCAAGCAGACTGTTGTAAATTGCAGGAGAATTGAAATTATACTATCGTAAAGGCAGAGTATTTATAACATTATGAATATATGAAAACTGATGGGATTGACAAGAAATGTTGTAAATGCCAGGAAAACGAAAATTGCGGGAACGTAAAAGCGAGATTTTACTGTAGTAATTAAAATAGGACCTGAGCCATTATTATTAACAGCATACTTTGCTCTTTTCAAACATAGTTTAATTAAAAAAACTTGGAGGTCTTTTTTGAAAAAAAATTGAATATGTTCTAGAGGCTTCATGTAAAATACCCCCCCCAGTAAAAGATCGGTTCCAAATTTGAGGGGGCTGCAGTGCCTTCTTGCACAGTCAATTTTGAAGATTTTGGGTACTGTGGCACCAGTGTTGTTCAGGATACACATTTTGTGACAAACCATTTTTTTTTAGTATCAAGGAAACTGTCAATTTATCCGCAAAAGTGAATTCTGGCTACACTATTTGAGAAAGATGTCACCTGGAGGAGCAGTAAAAATCAACTTTTGTTGCCTGGGAGAAAATGATTTTTTGGACATGGAAAAAAACTTGATCCTACAGGATTAATTTTTGGCTGTAAAATTCTCCAATTTAGGGATTCAAAACACACTTATAAGATGAAAATGGGAGTTTTAATTTCTTAAATAGGTAGTACCAATTACGGCTAAAATGACTTCAGAATAAATTTTGATTTTCAGTTATTTTGTAACAGATGGATTAGTATGATATATTAAAAAAATTAAAGAGTTCATTCATCATTAAACGTTATTGTAGCAAATAGTAATACAGGTACAGTGAAATGCTTACCTTTATGAGCTCTGGAACAAAATCCTTATTTTGCATAAATTTTGTGTAGTCTGCCAGCCTCTCATAGGAAATTAAATAATTGTGATTCTGAATCTCAAAGTAGGCAGTTTATTAATAAAATTGGTTATAATACATGTAAGTAAAATAGGAAAGGTGAGTTTTTTCTTCATTTTGATTTTTTTTTTTCTTTCAGAAATACGTACCTTCTGAGCAGAGGAAAGCTGACCAGAAGGCAGTTGATGCAATTGTAGAAAATGCAATGAAGCCGGGTATGAGTCAACACACGCATGGAGCACTTAGAAAGTACCTAAAGGCTACTTTTGGACTAAAACGTAATCAGAAACCTCACTTTATGAAATTCTAAAATATTTGTTGGTATTGAATGGAGTATTTGTGGGGAAAATAAAAAAGTTCTGTAAAGTTGTTTTTTTTTTCTCCACCAATTTGTACATCCCAATTTCCAGGTGCCATGTAGAGGACTAGATAGATAATGAATGTGATATTTAAACCCTTTTTTCATCCTTTATTTTCTGATTAAATGCTTCATAGAAAGTTACATGCAACACAAGCATGTCAATGTTATTGATTACACTCATTAGGTAGGAGAACTACAAACTTTGCTATTTACTGTGTACTCCAGTTACAATGAACTTAATGGGGACTCATTTTTGGTTCACTATATCTGATGGTGTCAAAATTAAATAAAATTTTTATGTAGCAAATGATTTTATAAAGAGAGATACAGCAAAATATGTTATGAACAGCATGATCTGAAAATTTCACCATCTTTATTTGTCCTAAAAAAAATCAATTATTTTCAATTGTTTGCTGATACATTTTTCATTAATTCTCCAGAGTTTTTCTCCATACTTAATTCAGCATTGCCTTTTTCGAAGTATTGTAATGCGGGCTTGACACCTTTTAATGCCTCCTGCACTGTAGGAACATCACTCTCTGAAGGCCTTTTTACTTGCCAAATAACATAGATTCTTTTGGTAGCGAGAATGAACTGATCACTTGTCCGTGTGGCACGGTGAGTATCGCTAGACTGACAATCGTTTGCTTCCTGTTGCCAACTCAATGTGCTTTATCCTGCGGAATATCAAGTAACACCAAGCTTGATACTGAAGCAAGCAATCTCCTGTTGCCACTACAAGTTTTAGCCAGAGTAGGACATGGCCTTTCCACAGTGAAGAGGAGTGGCATAAGGTCATCAGTAGGGAATGGATTTCCATGTAATTACATACTTTTAAGGAACTAGATACCTGCATTCATTAATATTTTTTTGAGTTTACGAGATATTATGAATGAATTAGAACTATTTTTATTTTACTTATTTTTGTATATTTACATATTTACCTATTAGTGTATATTTTGTTACTTATTCATTTATGTTGAAACAGTACATTTCAGATGCGCATTTGCAATATATGTTACATGATTCTTACAAATCTAATGAAATGCTGTTGCGCATCTATGACCACCATATCCTCACCATGAATTGGCACCCCCCCCCCCCCCTACTATGTACTCCGGGTCAAACGAGCAGATTTTTTGTGAACAAAAGTAATTTCAACTGCATTCTTGCTTCGTTTCACAGACATTCGTTAATTGATTGAAAACTAACAAATATATTTTTCAGAAAATTGTCATCTCGCGTTGTTAGTTCTTTTTTTTGGGGAGAGTGGGGGTATTCCCCTTAACCCTGTACCCCGGAATCCTTTTCTGGCATTCTTATGTGTGGTGAAGTCTAGTGTACAATTACTAGAACCTACTTTCAATTACTAACCTACTTACAATTACTAGAACGTACTTGCAATTACTAGCACCTACTTTCAGCCACTCCAAATCCTTGTTAAGAACTGATTGGTGACCTATGCTCAGAAAATGCTTGTAGAGAACAATTAAAAACACGATAATGAATTTTTATTTTACATATTTTCTATTTTTTCTTACATTTTTTGAAAAAAATAAATACACATGTATGTACATATTTTGCGTTTTTTATTACAAATTTTGTACCCTAGTTATCAGTAAGGTTCCCCATTTTGGGTCTGCTAACTTCATCTCAGGGGATGCTTCTTCGATAATGACCTTTGGCTGTCCATATTTGTTTTTCTAGCTTCCTGGTGTTGGAATTTGTGGTACTGAGGTGGTATATTTTTCTCCAGAAGGGAATTAATTTCCAGGACATTGTATTTCCTGTTTGCTATAGCAGAGTTCAGGTTCACTGTAACCAAATCTTCTTATGGTTTATTTGTGATGTAAGTGAAACGGGATAATGACTTAGGTTCACTATAATCAGGGTTCATTGTATCAGAGTTCACTATGACCCGAGTTGACTGTATTTTTACTGTGAAACAATAATTGTTCAATTATTGAACATGAAATATATGATGACAGCTCCACAGTGAATTTGGAATGTTGGAATAAAGGGAATTCTAGATTAGTGTTCATGCATATGGAAAATATGGTGGTAGTACTTTGTTGTAACCATGGAATTTAACTTGAATTTTTTTGTTAGGATCGCCTTTTCAAGTTATATCTATGCTACTAGATATTAGAACATCTGAAATCCTTTTGTATTCAAAATAAATTTGAAATAAATAATTGTGCTTTGGGGAACCTTATGTATACTGAAGCTCCAATAACTAGAAAATCATGTTGCATTGTTATTTGGGTGTCATTACCTATGAGTTGCATTTTTAGTGCTGTGTTGGAATTGAAGGAAGTATTAAATAAATGTTCATTTGTGGAGTTAACCTAGGAGACTGATCACATTCAGATTAAAGCAGATTTACTAACAAATGCTCAGAATAATGACATCTTCATTGTTTGAATTAGTAATACACCAATTTGTGATTTGTGCTATAAAACCTCAGAACCACCTAAAGCAATTAGGTGGTTTTGATGTTTTATAACACAAATAAAATTATTAACTTTTACTATTGACCTTTGAAAATATTTTTAATTGCATGGGAACATATTTTCTTAAATTTTGTCAAAATGTTTTGTTGCTACGTGTATTCATAATTCACCAATATGTGAGTGAGGGTAAGAATTCCAGAGCTCAAGAAAATCTGCAGTTTGTGTTTCTCCTAATAGTATGTCACAGTTTTTAATTATTTTGTGACAAATAGGAAAGTCATCTGAAGACATCAATGTTTGCAATAAAAGTGGACAAGCATTTAATCATTCATTTACATTCGTCATATATAGATTTTATTACATTGGAGCAAATATTTTTGTAACAATGTTTGCCAATAACGCTCATTTCATTCTAGATTAAAAATTTGACTTGTATATGATTAAGGGTAGGGATCCCAGAATTAAGAAAACTTGCACAGAATCCTTGTAGCATGTCACTGTTTTTAACGGGTTTTGGCGTAAAAAAATTAAATAAAAAATACAATTAATGCAGAAAATTGGTAACAGATGCCAGTAACTGGTTAGTTTCTATTAGTTGGTATGTCTGCTGGCAGATAGCGTTACAAGTTCAACTCGTTGACTTTTACATTATGTTATATTTTACAATCCTAAAAACAAAATCCTTTTGAGTTCGAAATAAATCAATTCTTCATTGTCCTTTAGGGTACTTGATATATACTGAAGCTGCAATTTCTAGAAAATAAATGAATATTTTAAGATAATGAATTTCAAGCTTAATTGTAAGGCGGCAGTTTTAATGTGCAAAGCAGAACACCGAAGCACGGAAAGATGAGTTATTATAAGAAACCACGAAGAGTTGAAAGAGCGCATGTTACGAGGAGAAAAGCCCGGAGTGTTTAGCACTGCACCGAAGCTGAGTAGTGGCAAGGAGGTGGTGTAGGGCGAACAGAGTGATGTTCTCGGAATAGGCTTAGAGCTTTTTTGGTCGTCGGCGCAAGCTCGACGCGTCTGTTGTTTCCGCACTTAATAACGCTATTTTCGTACTGTTAAGTTGTAAATTTTATACTGAATCGTGTGTTGTGTTACTGTGAATATGTTCGTGCGCGCTGATGACGGAGAGGCCGAGCATGCTGGCGTTGTCGATCGCGAGTGCCCAGTGTGCCCCAACGTGGATGCCTAGGTTAACTTCGGCTGGCATTTTCTTCTCTTGGCACGAATGTGAATGAAGAAATTCGGATGATTCAGTGTTTGAATTGTTGTATTTTGGAATATT
Source organism: Teleogryllus occipitalis (assembly GCA_011170035.1). NCBI lineage: Eukaryota > Metazoa > Arthropoda > Insecta > Orthoptera > Gryllidae > Teleogryllus > Teleogryllus occipitalis. Next base: position 330,483 of record BLKR01000136.1, read on the forward strand.
GGTGTAGATAGTGACAAATCATGGGTAAATGCAATTGCTGCATACATGACAATACACGCTGCCGTTAATGTCAGGTGATTTACATTAGAATTTACTAACAGAGAAAAATGCATTCGCAATCAGCCTTTGACGATCAACCTGATGAGGGACCCAGCAGATGTAGCACTATACTGTATTATACTTGGAAAGTCTGCACGTGTCTTTTTTCTCACGTATTACTTGTGTCAATGGTTGTCACTTATTGTATCATGGGAGCCTTCATGTTTCGTCATTTGGAAGCAGAAAATGAAATAAAGGTAAGTTGAAATATATGGTAGATTAAAGTTTTGTACCGTTCGTTTGTATATTAGAACCTTGCTACTGTTTTTATGAACTGTTTCGAAACATTTAATAAATTGCTTTTCTTGACTATTGAAGGGACGAATTCTGTACATTCACATATTTTCTCATTCTATGGCAGCCCGATGCTGTCAAAAATATCAGTAATATATTTGGTGTTATGAATATCAATCTTATTTAAGGTTATCCATGCAGTGCACGATGTTAATGCGCTAACTCCAATAGTTAGCATGCTTTTAATAACAAGAAACTTCATGTAAATTGCCCAACTAAAGATGTTGGACCTCGGCGATAAAATTCTTGGTTCTGTTTTTATCAAAATCCCAAAGTTCAATATAGTTTGGATAATAAAAATAGTTTTGGCGGGAATTTTTTGCAATTCATCCATCCAAATAGCATGACGTTCTTTCTTTAAGTCCTATAAAATTAAGCAATGGCAATGGATACATTTTGTTTAATTTTCAATGTAATTAAAGCTACCTGTTTATAATTTTCTCATTACATTTTTTGTTTTATCTAACATCAGTACAATCTCTGCACATTCTCTTAATTTCCGAAATACTCAAAAATTCGCGAACAATTTCGGAGTAGGTGTGATTAGGCACAAGGAGAAGTACCCAAAGCTCCTTTCTGAATAGAAGCCCCACGATATTTTGTAACAAAATTTATTACGTAAAAATGTATCACGTTCAAAATTTGTTAAATATTTTAATAATATTTTAAAGCGGGGATTTTTTAAAATTTCTGATCATATTAATGTATTCATTTAAGTATTATGAGGGAATACATTATTATGAGGAGGCTCCACGCTTATGGTCTTCAGATATTAATCTGGCCCTGTCTCGGAAGTTTTGTAAGATATTTATTGGCGTTGGTCCATGAATCCTTGTATTTTGTAATTCTCCAGTGTGCTGGTTTTTACAAACCTAACTTTAAACAGTTCACAGCGCTCGTATACTGAAAAAGTTCATCCAATTTTTAGACCACCGAAATCCTTTGGTAGGTTTAGGATATAAGAAGGGCGGGAAAATCGCATGAATGGTCACGATGTAAACAAAAATTCGTCCTGTGAAGTCGAATAAGCAAGTAGGCATACGCAAACACAAATAAAGGCAAATATAAAAATCTGCCGTCCAGCAACGCCGTAGGTCCAACCAACGTCAGGGTCCTAGCCATGATCAATTTTAGGCCTCCTAACAATATTGCAAGACATTAAAATTAACATTGAAATTTACTGTAAACTTCGCCATTTAAAAACGTAATATTTCTTGTGTCTATGTATTGAACTAATACCAAATATAGGAGACTCCTGTCCGGGGGGGGGGGGGGTTAAGTACGTGCTTTGTCTCCTCGTGCATTAATCCCTGCCTGGCAATAACTCGCGCTGTCTTGCGGCGCAGGTGAAGAAAAACATCAGCAAGATCCGCAATAACGTGACGGCCGACCTGTGGTGGTTGACGGAGAGCAGCAAGGTGCTGGTGGAGGAGAACTGGACGCTGCAAGTGGAGATGCGGCTGGCCGACTTCGAGAAGGAGCTGGTGCGCTGCATGAAGTCGGACGGATGGGACGGCAGCGAGGACGTGGGCGCCGTCCAATGGACGCTGTCCGGCGCCCTCTTTTACTCCATCATCGTCATCACGACCATCGGTGAGCGGCCGGCGACGGGTCAGGGAGGGCGGGAGGAATTAGGATATCCCAAATTGTTTTTGAAATCTAGAATTATAAGTAGTAACCTGTCGTAATTAGTTGCCTATTTTTTTAAAGTGTGGCTCTCAATAGCCAAAGACGGAACGAGCAAAACGTGGGACATTTAGGTCAGGCCTGTCAAGGTCGCGGACAAGGTAACAAGCTCACTAGAACTCGCACGAACTGCGTCCCGAGAAATAGCGAGATTTAAAAGTAAGGGTTGTACAAATGCTTTGGAGAGGCGGTATGTCACTGGATACCTGGCCTTGACAGTGTTTGGGAGAAGTTACTTGACAGTTTTGTCTCAAATTTAGGTATATTTATTCCAGGCGCGGCTCGTCATTAAAGGTTGTAAGGCGGAGCCTTTCCTGTAGAAATCGCCGCCGAAAAGGAAATTAAAAAAAAATTATAAATGTATTTATTTATTTATTTATTTATTTATGTATTAATGTCTTTCTGAGTTACATTATGCAACAATTGTCTCAAAATTTTTGTTTGCGAGTTCGATAACGGTCGTCCGTAACGCATATGAAGCTCTTGACAGGGAAGACAAAAGCGTTAGGCTCCCACTTCATTCCGCCATAAGGCCTGTGTAAAACGACGAGGCGTGACGTCATGCATTCACTACACAGGCTTACCGGCGGTCGAAGGCTGCAGTCAGGCAGCCTTCAAGGGTGGGGCGTAGGGTCTGAAGAAGGGCGTGCTCACCAGATAGCGTTACTATGCAGCTCAGCGAAAAGAATTGCGCTTCAACTAGTTTTCCCAATATGCTGTAGGAGCGCTACTCCCTTGAGACTGTATCGGAAGAGATTATGAATAGAAATACAATGCAGGCAATGGAATATAATATAATGCATTTTGCAGCCTTCCCTATCTAGAAAATCACGAGCCGCAACTGATTTATTCCTATTTTTAAAGGCAAAGAAATGATCCATTAAAATGTAATAATACATCAATCCGAATTCAAATTGTCAATTGAGAATAAAATAAAAAAAAAAAAATCAAAAGTATCTTGGTTTTGTAATCCTGTTTAGTTAAGAGTGATATAAAAGCATGAACCTTCTACGTTCAGGTTAGAAGGTTTAACAAACAAGTAATTTTGTTTGTTAAAAGCACTGTCTGTTCGTAAGCGATAATTGTTAACTTAGAGAGACTTATTTCACATTATTGCTAAAAACAATATATAACTAAATGATTTAATATCGCAACACAAAACGAAAACAAGAAAAGAATTCGCCATTGAAACGTATTCCGTCACTTAGCAAAGATGTTTATGTAAGGGAGAATTTAGTAAGAAAATAAACACGAAATAGTAATAATTAGTGAAGAAAATAAACATAATACAATTATTGGTTACGTGATAGAAAAAATCTGGCAAACATTTTCGTGTGAAGCCACTCTTGACCGCTTCGTGCCGCTTCAGCTTGCGCATGTACATCCCTTTCTGGGTTTTGAAGGGAAATGATCGTGGAGTCAGGGGAAGTTGCCCTTGCCCGTAGGAGCGCCGGGCTGCCCAAGCGGGCAAGTAGCTCGTGCGGTGCGCGGTTTGATGGGCCTGATTTCTGTGATCCGAAAAAAGTTTTTCGGTGCAATAGGCCATAATTCGTCATCCCGGGACGATTCCTTAGAACGTCCACAATCCCTACTTCACACAGAAATTATGTTAAACTGTGGCGGATAAAAAAGCGGTATAATTATTACGGGAGGTTACTCTACAGTAAATCTGGTGGCTAGATTGGGAATGACCTCTCTATTTCGTTTTCAGTGGCTATTTCTTTATCTAAAATAAGAGACTACCGTCTGTCTCGATAGAAAACATGGGAGAACGATAATTGAAAATAGTTTTGTGCGCCTCTGTAAACAATACACGATCTCGATCTACTAATATCACTTCGCAGCTTGAATCCAACACTTTGTGTGTAATCATGCCATGGGGTTCTCGGGTTGTCTTATAAAAACGAAAAGATTTGTGACGTTACTGACGATCTTTTGTTTAATATCAAATTTCACTTTACAACGAACCTGTTCATCCGATTGTGATGTTCGATATGGCGTTGTATTCAGGATGCAGCTCTCATACTATTTGACCACTCGTTTTCTGATCTAACGTACGCGAAATATTAAAAAAAATAGCGTGGGCTATTGTATTTGAGAAAAAGTACTTCACAAAGCGTATTCGAGGGTGATCAACGCCGCTTTCAGATAGAAATGGAGCAATAGGAAAGAGGTCTAGGCAATGAAAGTTTTTAGTGTTGGAAGTAATATATCTAGACAGTGGCGTCTCCTACTCAATGATCATGGGGATGCGATCCGAGATTTACGGAAACATTTACATTGAAGAAGGTGGACCAATGAAGGTATGTAATCGACATCGTACTATATGTTTATGTACCCTATTTCATATTACAATGTACATACCTACTGTAACTTCTTTGAGAATCTTTGAGAATTGCTATTTTTGCATTGCTTGTTCTGGCTGTAATAAATAAAACAATAATACACAAAAGTACATTGTACTGCCTTTCCGTCTCAACATGAATGCTTGGGACATGATTTATATTGTAGTGACGCCACGTTCGTCGCATCCTGTATCACTTGGCGTGTCTCAAGACCACGCTCGCACAGATATTGGGCGCGTTGTGATGTGCTGGCTTTGGCCTTGCTGTTCTGGCTCTAGCGATCTCAGGGATCTGGGTTGAAAATGGAGTGAGAATTGAGAATATTAACGTATTAAAAAATATAATTATTACATTTCTAGATAGGCAAGTGCTTCTTTTTTAGCGTCTGCTCAATGTTACGTAGACAATAACGCATGCACAGTGGTTCACACGTTTTACGTTCCATGTATAACATTAAGGTTTTGTGTGGAATGTAGGAGAAAATAATACTGACAGTTTTATCCCGGTCCTTTGTTGACAGATTTGCCCCTAAAATGGATTTCATGTTCGATCGTTCATAAAATCTAAAATACTTAACGAGGGTGAGTTCCATTACTGACGAATGCTTCTCTTCAGTGCGATTGTCTTCCAAACCTTTCAATCTTTTATTTCACTTACCTAAAATTTGTAATTGAACGAAAACAAGAATATCTCTCTCGAGAAGAGTTAGTTTTTACCCCCGCAAACATATTTACCGTTACAACTAGTACAAGTGATAACATTAATGAACCAAACTATGGTGTAGAAGCTGAACTACACCTGAGTCACCTTATTCTGAGAAGCGAGACGTTTTTGTTTGACTCAGATATCAGAGAATTTGTTCGTTTTAAAATTATTATTTGTGAAAAATTCCAAAATGACAGAAACTTAAAATTTTCATTCGTAAACCAATCGATGATGGATTTAATTATATTTTTTTAGTTTGGTTTAATTTTTGTATTTTCAACTATATTTTTGTAATTTCATGACTTGTTTCGTGATCATTATTTGTAAAATTAATTTAGAAATTTAAAAATATGAAAGATCAGCCTTTTCTTATATTGTAAAGGGTGAAGATTCCAGCTAATGTATTATTTATATTCGGTTGCTTGGTTAAAGACATCGTGACTAAGTTTTATCCTAAAACTTATCATTAAAAAACTTGTTCGTTTCAGAGAGAAGAAATGTAATATGCTAGCTGAATCTTCTTGGAACGATGTTTCAACATTATAAGGCTGAAAAATTGATGCGTATCGCCTCAAAGTTCTGTCGTATATACATGTCGTACATCCTAAGAGCCGCTCTCATTTCTTAAATTGTTTGTTTCCTTTGGTTTCGGAACTGTCTCTGAGCATCTGGTGAGGTCTTTGGGGAACTTCTCGAAGGGGTCTGCCGCCGTATACTCCCTTCGAGTCGCGAATAGCTGCTCTGTTGTTTATCTGTCAGTGCAATTAAGAGGCCTTACACTTTTTGGAGACCTTTCGGAATCGTTAAACCATGTAATAGTGTCCCGGCTTCTCATATAGCAAGGAAAGAGGAGATGAGAGAAAGGATATTTTCACATTCTAGATGTATATATTGATGGTTTATTACAAGTTACAACATAAATTTTACCTATACACGAAAATGTTTACATTTGCCAGTCTTAAAACTAACGGAAGTTTGCATTCACTTGACTAGGGTACATGTAAAACAGGAAAGATAAATAAACAGGACATTTCATTGCTTACTTTTTAAGAGCGGTTTCAACAGTGTCAAGGTTTGTAAGGCGTGCGCCCCACAGCTGGGGCAGGCCAGAGAAAAAAACAGGTCACACAACAAAAACCTTTTCAACGGAGAATACTCGCCGTACGCTAGAGCAGCAGTGCCCTACCAATTATTCGCATACTCTGGGGGTTTGCGATAACAATATATCGGCGAAATTTTACATCTTAATCGTGAAAGGAAACGAAATGTTATTTTTTTCAAAGTTAAAAATTATAGCTTAGCCAAGAAAAAGTAGGTATTAGTTGGCATAAAATATAATTTAGTTTTCTTCTTACTAGATTGTGTGGTTCTATTGTATTAATTTCGCAATGATTTTTTTGAGAGTCCTCACTTTATTTTTAATGTTTTATTAATGTTTGTTGGCGTTCTACAGTTATAATTTAGTTTTTCTTTTTGAATTTTGAAAGATCAATTGTTGGAGTTGTTCTTCCTGCTTAAGGGTAAATGAAACTGAAATGCTTTATTGCTCGTAGTTTCCATCTTCACCAAGAAAATGTCCAGTTATACATTTTCTGTAGGTTTTATGACAGTACACCATAAACGAATTCAAAATCTAATATCATCATTATCGAATGAAAAAAGTAATCTTACATTAATGTGTTATTTAAAAAAATAAGATTATTAATTTAGTTGATTTCAGTACTTTGCTATTTAGCCAAAAACATGAAGTACATTTTCGAAAAATCTACGTGAATGCACTCTTCTCTCTTGTTTTATTCGACTTGCGCGTTTTAATGTTGTTTCACAGTGAGCAGCGCTAATGTTTTCAGTTCGAGAGCAGAGAATCGAGGTTTTTATTTACACTTACTCGAAGCGCTCGTCATTCGACGTGTAGTTTACAAGTATGCTAATGTGCTTTCATTTAATTACTTAAATACACGACACAAAACGAATATATTAAAATAGGGAAACTATAAATACAAGGGCCGCATGAATATGGAAGCGGGCGGCGGTGGCGCGACGGAATGAAATTAACACTCTCGATGACAGTTGACAGACACGACCCGCCGCCGGTTCGCGAGCCCGCGACCTCCCTCCTGCCAACTACTGTTTCCCTAGTCCCTTTCTAAATTGTACTTACGACCTGAAGCGAAAGACCACCGATGTTAGTTTAGAAATTCATTCAGTTGACGTAAACCAAATATTGTATTGAAAATAATATTGAAATTCGTTGCGTGGAAATTGTTTCATGTGATTAATTAATTAATAAAGGAATTGGTATCAAATAAAAAGTCTTAAGAATGACCAACATGATTTTTAACCACGCACCTTGTGGTAAAACCTATTTATGAAGGTCAATAAATTGAATTCGTTACGGAATTTCATTGTTCCTTATTAAATTATTTCAAGTTGAAATAAGATATTTTAAATACGAATTCTGATTATTTTAAAGCGATGTAAAACAAGTCCGGAATTATTATAATTATAATTATTATAATAAAATGTGTCCACGATTTTCCAATGTCTTGCTAGAATTTTGTGAGTACTTCATTTTAATTTTAGTTTTTCACTGTGCACATTGTGAAATGTAGAATAGCAGTATAAAATATTAAATACACATTGCGACTAGACGCACACTTAAAATCTGTAGTATGTCAAGTGGTCTTCAACTTTTGATGGAACCTGTACTTTCTGCTATACCCATACTCTCATATTTTTCTTCTGCGGTGTTGTCAATAAAAGAGTTAATATTTCTTGTGATTATTAAAATAAATACCTATTGACAAACATGAGAAATGTCGCATTGTGATTGTTAAAATAAATATCCGTTGACAAACATGAGAAATGACGAAATTTGTTTTCTATGAATGGTGGACTAGTCTTTGAATAAACATGATAGTTTTGATAAGTAGGTGCCTCTAGAATTGAAAAGAACGATTTCACGAACTAATTATTTACATGTGAATATATTAAGCTATCAGTGCAAACCGTTTGGATGGTTCTTATCAAAATTGTAAGTTCACTCTACGGAGTCTGTTTCTTGTTTCCTGGGAAACTTGCTAGTAGAACCATTGAGAACAAGAATTTTTCTATAGTTGGAATTCGTTCCAGGATTCACAAATTGCTTCGGTGAGAAAATAATAATATCTCATTGAATTTGGTTCTAATCCTATCTGCTTCATGAGAACCGTTGATAAGGGAGTGGGGCGTAGTTCCGTAGGATCTCCCTTTGACATTGGCTCACATTTCACACTCGGAGACATCTACTCCACCGAATAAGAACAGTTGGCATCGAACATTTCCAAGAGTAAGCTATTCTAAATTGAGAACATAGCGCTCTACGTCTTTTAAAGATATTTGAGCAAATTGATTTGCCCCGGAACATTTCGTTTACCAGTCGTGAGAATAAGTATGAAAGCTGGGTATACAAACAAAACATCGAATCAGTTTTTGATGTTTAAAGTAAGAATTTGTTAGTGTAGATTTCCAGAGTTTGAAATGTAATGCCGATATCTAGGCATCTAGACATTACCAAGAATACAAACACGGCCAAACGTGAGCGTTAGTTTGAAGTCTTGCCGGCGTTAACGATGGAAAAGTAATCTTATATTATCTCCAGGTATGCGTTAAGAAATGCAACTGTTGTAATGGGAATAATCACTCTCTCTGCCTGCTTCAGGCCCCTGAAGTCTTTTGATGTAATACTAAACCCACTTCACAGATAATCCACTAGGTGCGACAAGTATATATTTGTAGGATCGTAAATCTTAGTGTGGCTTTTGGTTGGAAGTTTCCAATTCTGTACGACTCCTGCTTGAACAGGATTGTTACGTGAATTTGTGTATTAGAGAAGGGAAATGTATTCATCCTTCGAAGCGTCAAATTCTATAAGACTCTGTCGAACTTGCACTTCACGCAACGTGAATCGAAGTTGAGGGTGGTCGCATTGTCGACCACACAGTCCTGCTGCGCCACTTCACGCAACGTGAAGCGAAGTTGCAGGTGGTCGCCTTGTCGACCACACAGTCCTGCGGCGCCACTTCACGCAACGTGAAGCGAAGTTGCAGGTGGTCGCCTTGTCGACCACACAGTCCTGCGGCGCCACTTCACGCAACGTGAAGCGAAGTTGCAGGTGGTCGCCTTGTCGACCACACAGTCCCGCGGCGCCGCTTCAGTTCTTGCCGGCGTTCTTGTTGGAGCGCACGAGGTCGTCGTAGAGGTCGTCGTAGGGTCCCGGGCGCTCCACGAAGGTCGGGCGAGGGCGCGCGAAGTCGCCCGGGGCGGGGCCTCCGTTGGCCACGAAGGGCCGGCCGTAGGGCCTGTCGGGGTCGATGAGGATGCCCGTGGGGCCGTGGGGGCCCACCAGCACCGGGCGGTCGCGGTCGTCGTAGGGCCCCGGCCGAGGGCCCACCAACCCCGGACGCCCACCGGGCCCGCCCGGTCCGCCCGGTCCGAAGCCGCCCGGTCCGAAGCCGTCCGGCCCGTGGTGCTGGTACGCGTGATCGCCCTTGGTGTTGAAGCAGCAGTAGATCTTATCCGTGCCGCACGAGCCCTGAAAAATGGTCAGTCAGTGGTGAAAGAAGTACAATTAAATTAATAAAAGATGTCCGATATCAAACATATATTTAAACTTAGTATCTTTTCGATGGCGATCATTCTGAGAGCTAAAAAATAAAATTACAGAAATAAAATTACAGAAATACATCACATTATAAAATGAAGTATAAATTATAAAAATTAATTACAAAATGATTTATACAAAATATGCCATATGGAATATATAACTTCGTATGCCAGCTTTGAGGGCGATCGAAAATATCCGTTTAAATATATATATTTGATACCGGACATCTTTTATTTATTTAATTATTAAAAGATATCTACCTTAACAGCAAACTTATTTATGGTCAGAGGTGTTTGGAAATAATATTCAGGCTCGGATTAGTTTGACAATATTTACATTTTTATTCAATAGAAAAAATATCATGGTAGTATGTGCTTTTGTGAAGTATCTGCCTGAGCTCTATGGAGCAAATATAGTTTAATCTGAGCATGACATTGCGATCCGCCGAAACTATCTCCGCGAGCTACTAGTATCTCTCGGTCAGCGGTTTGGCGATCTCTTGTCTAACCCTCAGGTTACCTTTAAGAATCGCCCAGGCGCGATTGAGCACAAGTTACCCAACTGACGCAAATGGAGTACAGTGCTTATGGAGCTCTTATCGCACCCACGGAACGGCTCCTTTCCAGTGAACAGACATCCCGTGCCTCTGCCAGTGGTTGTTATAAAACTCCTTCGGGGAACCATTGAGTTGCTCCTAAATCATCGCTGACTCGCTTCGAAACACGGCCGCTCCAACCTCGTCGGAAACGCGCGTATGCACTAGAACAGGTCGAATCGCACCCGCACGAGCTACTTGCCCGCCTGGGAAGCCCTGCACTCACACGGACAACTTCCCATGACTCCGGTCTCATTTCTCCTTAAAATCCAGGAAGGGGTGTACATGCGCAAGCTGGAGAGGCGCGAGGCATTAGTGGCTTCAAACGAAAATGTTTGCCAGATTTTTCTATCAAATAATCGAGAATTGCATTATGTTTATATTCTTTATTACTCATTACTATTTGATGTTTCTTTTCTTACTAAATTCTCCCTTACATAAACATCTTTGCTAAGTGACCGGAATATGTTTGAATAGCAAATTATTTTCTTGTTTTCGTTTTGTGTTGCGATATTAAATCATTCAGTTATTTGTTTTAGCAGTAATGTGAAATAAATTAACAAGCCTCTATAAGTTAACAATTATCGCTTACGGACGGACAGCGCTTTTAACAGACAAGAAGACTTGTCTGTTAAACTTTCCAGCTTGAAGAGGGATTCGTAGAAGGGTCTTGCTTCTATATCACTCTTAAGTAAACAGGATTACAAAATCAAGATACTTTTTATTCAATTTTTTAAAAATTTTACTGTCAATTCAGAATATGAAATCGGAATAATTTCATTTTAGTGAATAATTTCTTTGCCTTAAAGAGAAAATATGAATTAATATAGCTAAATTTGTTACAATAACTCTCAAGTAACAGCTTCCAACGACTGTCATGGGCGAGGTATCCAGTGTCGTACCGCCATTCCTTAGCATGCACAACCCTTACTTTTAAATCTCGCGCGAAATTCTCTGAGCGCAATGCCCGCGAGCTCTAGTAAGCTTGTTACCTTGCCCGCGACCTTGACCTGTCTGCACCAGAAGTTTTCCGAGAGTCCCGCCGCCGACGCCTGGACGAGACCCGCTTTTATACTCCCGGTCACGTGACTGGGGGGGGGGCGCGTTTTTCCCCGGCTCTGTGCCCCCGGCCCAATCCATGCCCCCGTAGCTCCAACGTGCGACTCCGGAGTTGTTGTTTCAAGTTTCTGAAGGGAGTAACAATTTCTCCACCCAACAGATTCAGTAGACTTTTAATACTTCACTAAAAGTATAATATAGTACAGTTCTTATATTATTATATAATTCTCCACTTCTTCAAAACGCGTGGCGCTAACTACTGTGTGTAATCAAGATTCGTCAATGCTTATGTTCACTCGCTTCTCCAGCTAAGATTCAGAAAAGGAATATGTTTATGAAATTAGGAATGATATTAGGGGATCGGACCATTAAAAAATAGTCACAAGTGTAATAATATATTGTACGTAATATTAACGTTTCAATGCACATAACTGTTATATATTATTACAGAAAATGCCGTATTATATTAAACCAGTATTTAAAATATTTAAAAATTGTACTTGAATACACGCTTTAAGTTTTATAGAAGTCTTTCGCATTTGATTTTAAATTTCCCTCTCATGTAGGACGCACGTCTTTTTTGATTGATATTTCGGGCGCGTCGACTGCTAAGGTCATTAGTCCCATAAGTGTAATGCATGATCTATCGCGGGAGGTGGCGGTGAACGTCTCCACTGGATGGTGAGATTCGGTGCCGACCAGGCCGTCCTAACGGGGCTTTTCCCAACCAGGTATCTTCCTGGTTTCCTTCAACGTGGTATCTCCCTTTCAGCGAGACACAGACCCAGCCGGGACAAGCTCTTAATTTCCTGACCTGTCTCTCGGTACGTGTGTTAGTGTAGTGCATGTAAGTGTAAGTGTATGTATGTGAGGGCGAGGATAGGATAAGGAAGAGGAAGGAAAGATTGCGCGCGGTCCGTGGCCCGTTTATTAGGGTACTGCTCCGACATTCACCTGGTATTGATCGGAGAAACCACGGAAAACTACCGATCAGAGCAGCCGGCCGCTAGAATTGTCCTCCAGACAGAGACTTATTTCGACTCAGCTTTCTAGCTAGTGTCGAAAATCCTGACACCGTTGGAACTGGAACCTAGGACCTCCCGGTCAGAGGCACGTCATCTGTGCCCCGAGTGCTTAGTATTCTGCGCATTGAACATCTCGCATTCATGTTTAGCCCTTCGATCACACATCAGAAGCACTACTCGCAACTTATAAGAATGAATTTAATTCCCCTTCGCATTCGCATTGAGCAGTTCGATCACACATCAGAAACACTACTCTAAGCTTTAACACATCAGAAACACTACTCTAAGCAGTTCGATCACACATCAGAAGCACTACTCTAAGCTTTAACACAACAGAAACACTACTCTTAAGCTTTTTATTAAAGCACTACTTTAATTCCCCTTCGCATTAACATTTAGCACTATGGTCACACATCAGAAGCACTACTCGCAATTTATAAGAATGAATGTAATTCCCCTTCGCATTCGCATTGAGCACTACGATCACACATCAGAAGCACTACTCGCAACTTATAAGAATGAATTTAATTCCCCTTCGCATTCGCATTGAGCAGTTCGATCACACATCAGAAGCACTACTCTAAGCTTTAACACAACAGAAACACTACTCTTAAGCTTTTTATTAAAGCACTACTTTAATTCCCCTTCGCATTAACATTTAGCACTATGGTCACACATCAGAAGCACTACTCGCAATTTATAAGAATGAATGTAATTCCCCTTCGCATTCCCATTTAGCACTATGGTCCCACATCAGAAGCACTTCTCGCAACTTATAAGAATCAATTTAATTCCGCTTCGCAGTCTTCACACCTACCGCACCGTCTCCCCACCCCTACAGATATTTCCAGTCCGGAGGCGCCTGGGTTCGCAGGCGGCGACCGCTTTCCTTTCGGGCGGTGCCCGGGAGGGAAACGGGCTCTCGCGGGTAGGGATCGCTGAGGTAACCGAAATAATAATCGCCCTTTCTTCTCGGCGAGGCAGGCGGATGCGAGGCATTACGCCCGGCGCTTCGCAATTATTCCACGCGCCCCCACTATCGCCGTGAAAAGTTTCTCCGCTTTCGCACCGAGGCCCCAGGAACGCACGCGTGGTTTCCGCGTCTTCCGCGCGGGACGTCCGGCTTCGCGGCGCGAAAGCGCGTGCGAGTCAATCAAGATACGGAGATGAGAGGTTCTTCAATGCGGTGGGGAAATGGACGAGTGATCTGCACAAAAGAAGACCTGTAATGGGCCGTAAAGCAGCCTGAGAAGAACAGGAGTAGTTGCGCTGAACGATAATTCGACGAGTAAAGAAGTTTAATAGCGTTGGATGGCGATAAATATAAGAAATATGAATACTACTAAAACTATTTTTAATATTTAAAAATGTGTACTTAAATACTACATTGGAAATATGATAAAAAACATTTCGAATCTTTTTAAATTTCACTTTCACTTAGGAGGTGCGTCTTCTGTGTCCCCAGTGAATAAAAACCGCAGTATTTTAATTCCTCTACTTACACTATGGGATAAATCGCCGGAGCAGGTGGAAATGTCAACGAAGATTTGGGAAATAATCTGTTCATTGTTCTCCTAAAATTTATTTGTTAACAAATTTCACCTGTAAAATCAATATAGCTACTGAAGTTGCAATTGAAAACCTAATTTTTGTATTCAAAACTTCAAACGAGCTTGTTAAATAAACATACAATCAAACGCGTGTATTCTGTATCGGTTTGTCGAGTGAGTTTGCAGAAAACTGTAGGTTCAATTGAGCTATTTTCGCAGAATGAACGTGGCTGGAAAAATGGAGTGGAAAGTTTTCTGGTCGAATTTTCATATCTCGAACCCATGGCATCTGGCTTTTTCCGAAATTTGCGGCTGACCGGATGACGTAGTTTCAATTTTCCAACGATTAGCGGTTCTCCACCCTCGTGTTTCTCTTTTACAAAAACAGCCAGAACAGAATTGAGGTCAAATCCTTCCTGTAAACTGTTTGACAAAATGTGTCGGATTAGTTGCAAATTGAAGTTAATTCCACAATCCATTAAAATTAACTGGACGAAATTAATGTTAAATTTCTATATCACGTGTTTACAAAGTAAAAACAGCAAAAATTACACCACTCATCGGCATTGGAAGAATAAAGAACTCTACATACTTTCATTAATAAAAAAATACAATTGATTAGCGAAAACTTTATTTCTAATAATTTAGACATTGTTGGAAAATTAAGCACAGTTGCAGTATAACTTCTTATAAAAATGCACTTTGCCGTTTACTACCGAAATGCCGAAATGTCTGGAGAAGATTATAAGATTCACCAGTCATCCTTCGAATTTATCGAAAAATTAGGAAGAATGTAGCCCTTCAATTCCCAATAATAAATTATTCTAAGTTTGAAATTCCTATGTCATTTTCTGCCCTTCAACGTACCCATCATGTTTCGCATCGTGAAAAACTAATGTTTTCAATCGCCTTTCCGTTTCTATTTTGATTTTACGATGAAAGAATTACACTTGATTTTATGCAAATAGTGAATGTGGGTCTGTTAAATTCACCTCTTCTTTGGAATAACCTAGCATCTACGTTTGTTTCATTGTGAACGAACATTGATATTCATTGATTGATTAATGATTCCGCGTGCTTAAAATGCTGTGGTCATTGCTCCTGTAAGTGTAGGGCATAGATTCATCGAGGTGGCGGTAATCTTCCCCCTCTGGATGGCGAGATCCGGGACCGACCTACGTTCGCTTGCAGGAGTTTTCCCCAACCACGCATCTCGTCGCACCAGCGGGGCACTGCCCTAGCCGAGTCAAGCTCTAAGCTTCCGAGCAGTAGTGAAGTGCATGAAAGTACATATATGTAAGGGTGAGGATAGGACGAGGAAGAGGAAGGAAAGTTCGCGCGCGGTCCGTGGGTCATTTGTTGGGGTATTGCTCCGGCATTCGCCTGGTGTTGATCGAAGAAGCCACGGAAAACTACCGATCAGAGCAGTCGGCCGCTAGAATTGTCCTCCAGCCAACAGCTGAATTCGACCGAACTGACAAGCTAGTATCGACAATCCTGTCACAGTCGAGATTCGTCCTCTAGGACCTCCCGATCAGAGGCACTGCAGTGACATCAGTTGATGCCCTGAGCCACCTAAAGTGTTGAGAGCGAGTACTTACGAACTTGATGCCCGGCGCGGGGCAGTTGAAGGAGTGAGCGCACTTGCAGCGGTCGTAGTGCTTGTAGGCGTGCGGGTCCTCGCGGCCCTGCTCCCACGAGGGCACGGGGCCCGTCAGGATGCCCGGCGCCCCGCCGGGCCCTCCGGGCGGCGGCCGCGACACGGGCCCGGGCCCCGGCCGGTAGCCCGGGGGCGGCGGCGGCGGGGGCGGGGGCAGCGGCGGGCGCTGGGGCCGCTGCGGCACGTACGTCGGCTGCACGTAGTCCGTGCCCTCTATCACGGGCGCCGGCGGCCTGCGGGCACACGCGCCAGTCACGTCACGCCCTCTGGCGCCCGCCGCCCGCGCCCACGCCCCTGGGCAGTTGCCGATGGCGCCTCACGCCTACTGCCCCCCCCCCCCCGCCAACGGCTGGCGGCTTCAGAAAACAAATTCTGAAGTTTCGGTTGGCCCATCTGAAATGGTCCCTCCTTAAATATTTAATATTTAAGGGGGGAACATTTCAGATGGGCCTACCGAAACTTTCTCTCGTCTCATAAAGATGCGCAGCCTAAAACTCGAGGAGAGGTACCTAACTTCTGGACCCACTTTCCCCCACTTGCCTCCCTTTTCTAGTAAACCTTTTTATTTATGACTTATTTTACTTCTAAAAAAATAAATACAATAAAAGGAAAATAAAATAATTTTAATGATACAATTAATAAAATGGGTTTCGTGGATTGTCTGATGGTTTGGAGAAAATCTTCCCCAAATGCCGAGTATCAATTCACCAAACTGTCTGCTTAAAAAGGAAAAAAATTAAGGAAGGATCATATTTACGGAAATAAAATGTTTTATTACGAAGGCCATCGGGTCTCTCTCGAAATTTTCAGAGGCATCACGATTCCCTGCCCCCATCCCTGACCAGGCGAAGGCATGCTCGGGCATGCCTTTGCCTGGTCTTATTGCTGGGCTTGGAAAATGCTGTAAAGTTCCTTTGGATTAAAAATATTTCTTCATACCCTTTAACTAGTGAATTTCTCAAAATTAACTAACTTTATGAAATCGTTGAATACAACATTTAAATATCTTGCCGTCTAGTCCGTACACTAGAATTTGTCGAATATTTTTTCGTTGTACATTTATCCTCGTGATCGTTCTGAAGTAATGTTTCATATAAAAACATTATCTGTTTTAAGATCAATTAGATTTCATGGTTAGGTTTGATTTTCATCAAAAACAATAGAAACTGTGAGTGAGGGATAAGTTTTTTTTGTTTCTTTTAGTAATCTAATTTTATTAATGATGCTTCTCTTTTAAACTGAGAAGTCACCCAATCACGATATTATTGTGAAAGAGGCTACATTTGCAATAATAGTTTTGAATTGAAATTACAAATAATCGATGTGCATACAGGAATTCAACTTGAATTTTTATAGCTAGTTTTAATGTAAATTAGTGAAATATATTTTCCACGATAATTAAAATGTATTAAAGCATTTATCTGCAGTTTTTTAAAACCACGCTCTAGTACTCAAACTTTCGAATTCCAAGAACTGACAATTATTAACGCGCAAGATCTTCCGCATGAAAATGTCAAAATTTCAAGCTTTTGGGAGACCGGATTATGTAACATTGTATTCTAAATTGCCGACGCCTCAATCACCATAACGCCGTCTTATCTACACCAGGGTGTACGGCTAGTGTTTATTTTATTGGAGATGTTTACATGCCCTTTTAACCCGCCTGGTATTAGTTTTCCAGGGGTTATTCAAAAAATACATGTTACAAAAGGGAGAGGGGTTTTCATTTTGCACAACTAGCAACAGGTCACAGGGATCCAATGGAAGAGTAGCTCACCTATAACTGGGCACGGGCCTAGACTCCAGGATTTCTGGAGGGTAACCAGCGTTCCTTCCGCTGCCGCCCCAAACCCAGCGGCCCTCCTCCGCCGCCGCCACCACCAGGAGCAGCACCATCGCTCCCGACACTGCAACATTTCCAAATCGTTCTTTTAGTAACTAGGAATTGGGTATGAGCAGGTATCTGGTCTAGAAGAACGCATTTTTCAAAAAACAATTCAAAAATTCCGCCCATAACTGGATGTGTTTCCGAATTATGAAGAAAAATATGTACTTCCTCATTGGTGAAATCCATTACTTTCGCCCAGGCCGTAATTCCTGTAAATTCCTGTTCCACAACACGAAAATACAAATTGGTTCCGCAGAGACCATGACAATACAAAAAACAACAAAAAACACCATCTCGTACTCCCCTTTACCAAAGCCCAATCCCAACATACTTCTCCAAATAAAAACAAAACAAAAAAACGTTTAAAAAACCCTACAAGTCTTTATACAAAATTTTCTTTTCCATTTCTATACACTCCTTTTCCTTCCGCTCTTTCCATCAACCTACATACCTAAAAAAGAAACCAAACCTAAATAAAGAAATAAATAAAACAAAAAAAAAATAATTAAACCACCCTAAGCTCCCAATCCCCGTCTTTTTACGGGGAGTGGAGCAGAAACACACAAAATTAAAGACCCCAAGAAGTCACCTGATCTGAAGAGTCCTCAAAAGGGAGAGGTAGATCCAAGCAAAATAACTAAAAGTACGAGAGCTTTTGAACTAGTTTTCTCTGGGATTGCTTTTAATGAACTGGTTTCTAACCTTCACCAAATATTGAATAGACCAACCAAAATACACTTCGTACTATAATAAAGGGTTTAGTTATATTAGTTTCTTGCTTACATTTTTATTAGTGAAAAACGCATTAATTTGATATCCAATAAATTATTTCCAAACTTCAAATATTGCTCTACGGTTCCTAATTTTAAAAAAGTACTAGGTGGTTGAGGAATTCGACAGCATCATTTTTGGAGCATTCGAGTTCAAACTAAAAAACATTGGATATTTGCAGTATTTGGTCATTCAGATAATATGTTTATGTTATTTACTAGTCTGCTAAAAGCTCACAGAAATCTTTGGGCAACATTTTCAACAATTCCCGAGAGATAATTGTATCTACTTCTTTAATTGGAGATGTTAAGCCGTATTTGTTGGTGGATGAGTTACAGTAGTTTATTACCGATAAAAATAAGTGCCTGAGAGAGTAAAATAAAACTAGTAAGAATATAAAAATATATTTTCATGCAAATTTGTATATTGTTCGTAAAAAATTGTTAATGCGTAATGATTGGATTACATATGTTCGAAGTTGCACATTTGGTACCGTTTTACTATAATGTATTATAGTTTTCAGAAATATGCTGTATGCTTTTTAGATTACTCTCTATTCTCACTCTGTTTTCCATCTCTTACAGTCGATTTGCAACAATTTATCGACAGGTTTTTCCTTCCGTATTACTGCTCGAAAGAGCAATATTCATTTTTATTACATCAATTCTTGTATTTTTAACGAGACCTCCCAAACGACATGTTTTTCGTTTATACTTCAACCGCGTTCAGAAGTTACGAAGCACTCATAGAAGAACAAGAAAGAAGTTTGACACTGCAAATTTTAAAGCTTTAAAGGAAACTGCGTAATTATAACTGCACCGCGAGGATTTTATTGAGAGAAAGCAGTCGTTAAACCTTTTATCCGAGGCGGAGTCCCGTGAAAGGATGGGCCTAAGGCGTCGACGTAACCACGCTGCTGCAATCTCAGGCGAACGCGCCCAAGAAACGAACACGATCGGAAAGAAAAACAGCGCATTCGCCATTCCGGGGACGTCCGCCGGCGCCACGGACCCGGCCGCACCGCACCGGCGCGGCGCGGCAGGCCGGGCGAGGGAGAGGGAGAGGCCGAATCACTGCGATGCAGTTGCGCGCCGCGCTCACGACTCGTAGGCAAAGGCGCAGTTGCATCTCGGTCTTGCGAGCAACATCAGGTTCCTCTTCCTCCTTCTTGTCTTTCTCTTTCTTCTGGCCCTCTTCCTCCTCCTCCTCCTTCTTCTCTTTATCCTTATCTTCCTCCTTCTTTTTCTCCTCATTCTTCTTCTTTTTCTCCTTCTCAATCTTCTTCTTTTTCTCCTCAATCTTCTTCTTTTTGTCCTTCTCAATCTTCTTCTTTTTGTCCTTCTCATTCTTCTTCTTTTTTTCTCCTTCTCATTCTTCTTTTTCTCCTCCTCATTCTCCTTCTTTTTCTCCTCATTCTCCTTCTTTTTCTCCTCCTCATTCTTCTTCTTTTTCTCCTCCTCATTCTTCTTCTCCTATTTCTCGTCTGTGTGAAAACAACCCTAGGGTTTTGTGTAAGGTCTTTGAAAGCTATCGATTCATTTTTATTTAGGAACTTCAACTTACCCTTCAAATCGCCGAGATAATTTCATTTTCAAAATATTTCTGTTTTTGTACTTCTCTTCAAGACAATAATAAATTAAATCGCGGTATAATTACCACTCTCAATTTAAATTAAATTGCTATATAATTCGTTGTGAAATATAATGTATATTTACCTAGTTCTTCGTAATTGAATATGGAATACTGCAACAGGTTTCTACTTGGTTTAATTTTTGTCTTTGTTGTTTGAAACTCCTCAAGATTATCATTTCTTTAATATATTCATATTTTCAAATACTGATACAAAGTTTTTACGTGAACTGGTCAAGTCAAAGGTGAATGTTCAGAAGATGATAGTTTAGATGTGTGAGTTAATCAGAAATACACCTAACGATGATAGGAGAGGGAGCAGTGTCGGAATTGGTAGCTTTGAATATAGGATGCGCTGGAAGGAATTTGTGAATAGGATGAATGAAGAGATCCCTAGAAAACTCCTTGGTAGATTTAGAAGACGAGGGTATTTTGGAGCCGGTTTTAAAATTTTGAACTTTATGAGGCACTTAATTAGTTTGAGCTAGAAATGTTGCGAAACGAAAAATAATGAATTGTAAATAGTTATGGATTCCCAAGAAATAATAAAAAGCCCATGTTACGTGTAAAATAAAATATATAAACAAACAGCCGTGAAAAATAAGTAGATCAAATGATGACTCTAAGAGTTAGCATCTGAACTTTCCGCAAATCAAAACTCGCGTCAAACGTTGAAGGCAATTAATTGGAAATCGTCAAGGCTTATTGGTTGGTATATGCTTCAAGAATGCAGAAGGCTTATTGAAGAACAGTTCCTGTATTTAGGTCTGATTAGAAATAAGCCCTTAAAAATGTACGTTAATTATTTAAAATAAGGTAATATTTTAAAATTTAATTTTTCAGTGGTTATATGTGCTTGAATGAATGATGTGCGTGAATAAAACTGGTTAAGAAACTTGTTCTTTAGTACACGTGTATTTTCTAGCCCTTATGAAGGCCCCATAAACAGCCAAAACGTCGGTTTTAAAATGTGTATTTTATTCCAGACGTAACAGAAAATTAAGACTATCCCACCATATATAGCAAGAGGCAGAGATATTAGAATTAAAACATTTATAAACCTTATTTTAAAATCTGGAGCGTTGTAGACTCCCGCAGTTGAACGAGCCCAGGGTTGGCAGTGTTTGTTTCAAAAGCTCCGTTCGCGGGCCGTAGCACGTGTTGGGAGGATCCGCAGAGTGAAAGGCGGTTTCCAAAACCACTTTACCAAACCGCGGTCGAGCGGGGGGGCGGGGCTGCCGCGGGCCCCTTGAGATGCCGCCGGCGCCTGCGCGGTGCTTAGTATGCGGCCCGGAGGTCGTGGGTCGGGCCTCGGAGGGGAAGATGTCCCCGCGCCATGAAGGCGAGGAGGCGGCGGCGGCGGCGGCGGCGGCGGCGGCGCCGGCGGCGGCGGACAAATCGTTCCCGGCTTGGGATGTCGAGTCTCGAAATTTGGGGTGGTCCTGGGGTTCGAATTCGGCCGGTGGAGGATTTCAATACAACTTCATACATGGATCGGATTCATGGAAGGCCAGGTGATAGGGAAGCGAGTGGCGGCGGAGAAATCGTTCCCTGCTTGGGATGTCGAGTCTCGAAATTTGGGGTGGTCCTAGGGTTCGAATTCGGCCGGTGGTGGATTTTAATACAACTTCATACATGGGTCGGGTTCATGGAAGGCAAGGTGATAGGGAAGCAAGTGGCGGCGGACAAATCGCCCCCAGCTTGGGATCTCGAATCTCTTAAATTTTTGGTTATGAAGCACATTTCGCCATTCAGTTCTTATTTATTATTACATATGTACTGTTTTAGAACAAGCTATAGAGACAGGATTATAAAATGAAAGAAAACAATGTTCTGGCAATAGATTTAGATATATAGACTCTATTACGTCTTCTGAATTGGGAGAAATATTTAAATGCAAAGTTATACAATGTTTAAATACTACTTATTTAGGAAACCACTTTAATGAGTTTGTAATTATATTTTCATATAAAATACTGGTGTATACGAAAAATTGAACAGAAACAATTTAAAAGGGGGTCAACAAATATAGTTGGCCTTCCTGTTGTTAGGCTGCGCGCATGTATGGCTGTGGTTGGTGCAATAAAAGAATATGCAAACAAGTACAATATCTTCTCTTCGAAATGTACAAAGTGCTTGACTGTACAGTAACGTATCATTTGAAACCATAATCCATCTTTTACGGTGAAAAGTGTTGAAAAAAAAAACATGAATAGTGTGTGATTGGTAACATTTTCTTTTTGAAATGCTACTCATATGAAGAGAAATACATAATAGTGTATTAGAGCATTCGTTATTTATACGACATGATCCTGTGATATAATGAAAATAATTGTTTACAGTATATCCTTGGTCAGACCAATAAGATAGGAAAGTAAATTCTGCGATTAAGCTGATCTCATCGTATGAATGTGTTCTTTCCTTCCTACATCTCAAACATTAGAATCCCACCTGTGTGCCGCTCCTTGTGCGGCTGTGCGAGGTTGAAGCATTCACAATGCTGTTACGCCATCTCGATCCTTGGCGACCCGTCTTGTTGCCGGAGACCTAGTTTAGTGTCCGCTTGTCCGATGCCGCCCGCTGGAGCCGCCGCCGCCGCCGCCGCCGCCGTGTCGTCCGCCCACGCGGCCCACGTGAAAGCGGCCGCCCTGGCGCCGCGCCATAAGCGAGGAGCGCCCGCGGCCCGGCCCGGCGCGCGGCTATACGTGTGTTCTCGCAAGTCCATGGCGCGCGGCGGACCGCTGGTATTTGCCGTCCCGCCCCTGCATGCCAAGTTCATCCGCGGTCTTCTTAGCTCGACTGTCCCGCGTCCTCCTGTTCCATTCTCTCCGTTCGGTTCTGTCCGTTCGGTTCTGTCCGTTCGGTTCTGTCCGTTCGGTTCTCTCCGTTCGGTTCTCTCCGTTCGGTTCTCTCCGTTCGGTTCTCTCCGTTCGGTTCTCTCCGTTCGGTTCTCTCCGTTCGGTTCTCTCCGTTGTTCTCTCCGTTCGGTTCTCTGCGTTCGGTTCTCTGCGTTCGGTTCTCTGCGTTCGGTTCTCTCCGTTCGGTTCTCTCCGTTCGGTTCTCTCCGTTCGGTTCTCTCCGTTCGGTTCTCTCCGTTCGGTTCTCTCCGTTCGGTTCTCTCCGTTCGGTTCTCTGCGTTCGGTTCTCTCCGTTCGGTTCTCTGCGTTCGGTTCTCTGCGTTCGGTTCTCTGCGTTCGGTTCTCTGCGTTCGGTTCTCTGCGTTCGGTTCTCTGCGTTCGGTTCTCTGCGTTCGGTTCTCTGCGTTCGGTTCTCTGCGTTCGGTTCTCTGCGTTCGGTTCTCTGCGTTCGGTTCTCTCGTACTGTCAAATTCCGATTTTAGAAAATTAATAATCTTGGTATTCTGCTCTACGCTTCCCCTAAACCCTTTATTTCCCACTCAAACTGTCTACTCTGGTCTGAGAGGCTTGAGTGGGTGAACTGCCCTGGTGAATGTTCTGCCCAGGGAGCGGGAAGGGGCGGACTGAACAGATTGACGACGTGGGCGGTGGACAGCAGCATTTCGGGGTGCGATGGACTTAAGAGAAAACATTAAACTAACCAGTAGTGTGCGTAATCACGAGGCGCGATTGAAACTTACACGAGGCAGCGATTGAAACTTTTACTTAGCGCCATGCAGGCTTAGTACTCATTCTTGAAAAAAATTGAGTTACCTTGTGATGATTAAAATGAATAATTTAATCTAATTAATAATATTTTTATTTGTAATCGAACTAATAATTAAAAAAATAATTATGATCTGTACAATAAAAATGTATTTGTGCGACCTGTGAATATTTTTCAGTCGATAATCCAATTTTCGTTAAGTTTTCGAAATGGTACATCTTAACTTGAAATGGTCCATATTTCCAGCTGGAAATTCCATTAGTAATGCTTTATGATCAGGAGATTGTGATTGAGAAACGCCGGGGTACTTCAGCTTGTTAATGTTAAACAATAATTTTACAATGCTTTATCGTTTTCGGGGATGAGTCCCTGAGCTTTTTAATTTTTACAAATTGACTAATGTATGTATTAGTATTGTATCACCTACACTGAGATATTATCACTGCAGTCTGATTTCCACCACATGTGTGGTAAAGTGCATGTGTAATTAGTACATTTTAAACAACCTAATCTTATTGGCTCTAATGAAAATGCTTATTTTTTGTTATTGCATTGAACACTTGTACGAAACCTTTATATAAATGCATTTTATTTCTAATCAATTTTGCATCAAGGGTTGAATGAAGTGTTTGCGCTATTCGATTGACGCATAAAAATGTCCCTATAATGATATATCAATGAAGATGCTAACAAAATGTGCATAGGTAACTGGCGCATTGTGTCAATATGTACGTGCGTGCTTGGGTAAGCTCAAATGTGTTTGCGTTCGTGTATACACGTTGGCTGATATGTACATTTGAGCGGAGAGCCTAGGTGCGTATGTATGAACGCTCGTTGCTAAGCCGTGTTCGAATTACAAATTTTTACTTGCGAATATTTTGTGTTCACGGGTAGAAATAATGTTTTTTTACTAACGAGAGATACACATAAAAGTGACTAAGAGCTGTGGGAATTGCTATCTTGATGCTCTAGAACAATTAACATGAGAAATCATTTTGGACGTCTCGGGAAGCATTATTGAGGCGACGGAATTATCAAAATGTAAGTTTTAGAAAACTGAACCGTACTTCAATGAATTGGTACATGTTGGGAAGAAAGAGAAAACGGAAGGTAAGGAGGAGGTGGAGGGGTGGATGCTTGTGGAGGAAAATTGTCCGTTAAAAAGAGGACCAACAAAAGGATATAATATTGGATGATCAGTTGGAGAAACACTGGAATGAAAAGTGGGGCCTGTGAACATAAGAGAGTCATCCAGTCCAGTCCATCAAGTGAGCATAAAAAAATTATGCTAACTTTTACAGATTTTGAGCGTTTCATAAATTACGTTTACTAGTTTTTGTTTGCTGGCGCATCTCTGGAAAGTTTGGATTACAATTACACACATTTTGTGCTACGAGATAAAACGGAAATAATTAAAATCAAAGAGTGTGGGAAGGTCAGCCAATAAGGAGATCACCGTTTGTGAATTCAGTGGTACGCAGTTTGAAACCTCAAAATATTGTTCCATATGACTTGTACTTCAGCGGCGTCGATGGCAATGGAGAGGGGGTGATCGGATGATGCGACGAACACCACTCAGAGTAGAACCGCGGGTTGCTGGTTCGAGTCCAGTGTGATGTTGTGGTGAGGATGATGGGGCGAAGCGGCCAATAAGTTCCCCTCCCGCCTCTGGTACTGCGAGTCGAATCCCGGGCAATCCGTGTGGAATTTGTGGTCGACAAATCTCTCGGTGGCATTTCACTGAGTGGAGGGTACTGCTGTTCTTTCAGTCTTTCAATCCTACCTAATCATTAAATCCATGTTTCTGGTCATTATTCATCATGCACTGAGCTTGGCTTAAACACGTCCGTCGCACCATGAGCAAGAACGATCCAACGAGATTAGATTTGAAAAAATGTGGAATATCATGCCATAAACCAGAAAATCAAAGAATACGATAAATATGTAGTACATGCAGAGATGTTAACTAAAAGTCCGTTATTATTCCACTAATGTAATTATTCCATTTAAATAATTTCTGACCATTATACTACGTTCAGAATCCGGTCTTAGGGAAGAATGTTTGGTTTCGGCATTCAAATTTAATATTAATATGGGCGGAGAAAATAAAATAAAACAAATGAATGAGACAATTTAGATGACCTATTTGCAGTTTTGGGACTGCAATCTGGGACTCGCGTTCATCTCGGGTAGAAAATAATTCCTTGTACCAGATTTTAGAGATCACATTCAAAGTAAAACTGCATTTCGTTTTACCGAATGCACGGTCGTGTGCCTGTATGTGTCTAATACAGAATTGCCAGTGAATGAGCACGTCTGCGCACACGGGAGTGCATAAATGCGTTGGCGTCGCGTGGGTTGATGTCGTCCAGAACACAGGCCCCACTTTTCATTCCAGTGTTTCTTCAACTGATCATCCAATATTATATCCTTTTGTTGGTCCTCTTTTTAATGGACAATTTTTCTCCTAAATTGAACACGAATCTAATTTGTAAATAATTTAAAATTAGGCGTTCCAAGGCGATTAGTACTACAGAATTACTGTGCTTTTGCGGACCAACTGTAATTTATTTTTAGAATGTATTGTCCGTAATATTGAATTTTTCTTGAATTGGTTTCCAGCTTCTAATTTGTCATTAAGTAGATGTAACCTATATCATTAATTTTTGTGCACTGAAATATTTACGCCTGTTCAAAGTTGGTCGAAAATAAATTAAAAATCACAAAATCGGATGTTAAAGTATTTCAAAAATTAGAATGCGGTTATTTGTGCTTTGAGAAATCATAAATTGTTGGACTCTCAGCATCCACCCCTCCACCTCCTCCCTACCTCCCCTTTTCTCTTTCTTCCCATTACCCATCCATACTTTATCTCCTTCTATTCCATTATGTCTTCTTCAACAACTCCACCCTTCCATATTTTTAGTGTATCCTTCTTTTCAACCCATGACTCTGTCACATCTACTCTCTCTCTCACTATCGCCACCCCTGTCCACCCTCTTTCTCCACTCTTTCACAGAGCATCCCTCTTCCCTCTCACTCTCTCTCTTTCCACGTCTCCTCTCCCTCCCCTTTCAGCTCTCGCCTTCTTTTATACCCAACCCTCTATTTAACCCCATCACCTTTTTCACCCTATCCACCCCTTCTCACTCCCTCAACCCTCTCCTGTCTGCCTACCCCTTAACTCCGTATCGTTCCCGGAGACGACACTGAATGCTTGTGTGCGCTCGTGCACAGGCGTGTGTGTGGGTGCGGACGCGCCAGCGCGAACAAAGAAAAGCAAAGGATCTCAGGAGGCCGTCCCTGCGGGGAGAGCGGGGGCGGGGCATCGCTACGCCACTCGCTAAATGCCAGCGGGCAGTGGACCGTGGAGAGCTCTGGGCGGGGCGACGCGACGCGACACGACGCGACGTAGCGCGGACACCTCCAGGGGGCCTTGACATGGATACGGATGCGCCAGTCGCGCCGCGCTCCCCCCCCCGTCCCGGTGACACGCGCCCCCTTCCCCGGCCGCCGTGAAGCCGCCGATTAGGGTCTGGGCCTCCTGCGAAACGCCCCGGAAGCAAGGCGCGTCAACCCGCCACTGCCTCGCAAGCGATATGCGCGGTTTCAATTAGCGCCCGTCGATGTCGTCGCGAAGTTCGCCTCCGTGGAATGTTCAGCCCCGTTGAGCACGTCGCGTTTGGACGAGGACGCGACAACCTGTTAAGGCACACGATTGTAGTCGTGTTCGGAAAAGAATGTTGAAGGGACGACAAAAACATTCTGATGGCTTCGAGGAACTGACATATTGGTATGTTACTGAAAGTGCAGTTTTCACATTAGTCTATCTCACGACGTACATTTCTACGTGTTGAAACTGGTTTGAACATGCTGTAATATGCATGTTTACATGATAGTCCAAATATTCCCAATTACGTGCTGTCATTGCTCCTCGTTCCAGGCGCTTAAACTTTTGTTTTGTTGTCTTTCCGTTTGTATTTTTTATTGAATTTGTGCAAGCAAAAATTCATTTTGAGGAAACTGTTGTTTCGGCAAATGTCGTTCCTTTATTCTAGGGATTTTATTCGTTTAATGAGAATATGTTGAATCTTTTCTTTTCCTCTTCTGTTTTTATTATTACTACTGAAAAATGACGAGGCAATTATTTCCCGTTACCAATTCAGATGAATTGAAACTCTTTAATTGATAATTATAAGTGGTTTACAATGCTGAACAACCTCTCTCTTTTCTTGATTTTTTGAAAATACAATTTTCTGGGTGTCTCTTTCCTTTTATACTGTCACATTTGCGAATAAGATGTAATGGAAGAATACGAAAGAAAGCAAACAGTTCTCAATGTAACAGAGAAAATCTCAAGCGACTAATTAGGGATTTGACAAACTGACATGGGTCAGTACACGCGTATACTGAAGAATATTGTATATGTTCGAAATAAAATTGACTGCTACCCTTAAGTAGTAGTATTTGTAACAGAGTATAATACCAAGACACTCCATTCATTCCTCCCTACATTTTATTCCTCCTTACATTTAAGTTTATTCAAGACAAAATTAGAATGGATTTGAAAAGAAACAACGATATTGAAATGTTTTGAATTTCTAATACTAATCGCTTTATTTTAATTCTTTAAATTAAACATTTGCATCTGTAAAAATCAATATCAGCTGTAGAAATCGTTAATCAGATAATTTATTTTAATAGCTATAAGCATTAATTTACAGCTATGAGCACCGTATGTTACTGGTGAACAAACGGTTGCTTGTCTACGCTTCCTCCTTGATCTGTCGAACCCTAAAACCGCAACCGATCCTTTAATTTCTGGTGGCGCTTTGAACTTTTCTTAGGGCGCGGTGCGGCGCGAACGGAGCAACGGAGAAGGCGTTTGTTTTGATGTGTCCTTACGTGCCGATCGCATCACCAGATGGGGGCGCTCTACTGGCACGGAGTGAGTTGGTTGAACTTTCTCGCAACCAGTCGCAACGGTGTAATCGTCAGCAGTACAGTGCTTTGCTGACTTGGGGTGGGCAAAACGGTGCCTCTTTCTCAAAGTAATTAGGCATCCATAAATTTTGAAATAAAAACGTATCGCTCATTAAGAAAGAATGAATTAAATTTATAAAATGTTTAATTGAAAGACTTGGGTTGTAACAAGATAAGCCTGGTCTGTCCCACACTATTCGTAAATGTTAATAACTCCATTTCGGTCCAAGGCTGTCTCATCTTATAACTGTTTAAAGCTCTTCGTAAGCATTTTGAAGTCTTCGTAAAATTATAAATACACTTTCAAATAATCGTTGTATTACAAATAGTTGAAAAGTTGCTGTGTTTGTTGTGGCTTATCTTATTACTACTTCTTCAATTGTAATCTGAATACAAAGTTAGTTATATTTGAGAACTTTGCGGAACTCTTTTCTTAAACTATCATCCAAACTATTGTTCACTGAAAACAACACTTTGAAAATTTCATTGGAATTATGGTGAATTTCGTTTGACTATACTGCATTAATCCGTTAATTTAATTGCAACGACTCTTCTGTGCATAAAAGGATATATTATTTTCTTATTTTGAAACTATTTCAGTTTCGATATTCCGTGATCGTCTAAACGCATTCACTATGGACTTGTTGGATCAGGAAATGTCAAATTAAAAAAATTAACTACATAAAAACTCGATTAATGTCTAGCCATCGTGACTAAAATGCTCTTGTTACACCACTGAGAGCATAGGAGCGGTAGCAGATACACGGGTACACACAGCAACCGGAATAGCTGTTAGAACAACATTCAGTCCCGTCGTCAATTTGCGTTTTCCATTTCCACGGCACAGTTTTGGAAAAAAAATGCAGAACGTACTGAGCGTGCAACAACACCAAGTGATGCGGTGACCCTGCAACTGCTGTGTTTGCCTTCTCTAAATATTGAATGTATAGCACGAATCCGTGTGTGTGATATTTGAATACTTCTCTGGCATTATAAATCAACTGTTATTTGCTCGGTAATTATCAACGGGGATATTGAAATTTAATTTGTTTACCAATATAGATGCTGTATTTTTTAGAAGAATAAAACAGAGAGAGAGAGAGAGAGAGAGAGAGAGAGAGAGAGAGAGGGGGGGGGGGGGGAGAGGGAGTGAGAGAGTGCGAACGTGGAATAATTCGAATAATGCGCGTACGTGATAGGATGGGCTAGTGAGGCGATTGCATAGCGACAGCTCGTTAGCTTTGGTTCTGTGGTCCAATTACGGTGGTGCAAGGCGGAGGGGTGGCTCTGCGGTCAAGGGGCGAGGGGTGAGGGGAGGGGGGCTGGAGGTGTGGGATCGCGGCGGGCAAACGTAGGGGAGAGGGAAGGGTAACAGTATGTGGTTGAATCTGATGAAAGGGGTACAAGCGAAATAGTAAATATACATAGAATAATGTGAGAGTGCGAATAGTAAGAGGAGGGTAAGATAATCTCATTGGTGTGAATGAATTCAGGAATGAAATAATTCTGTTCTTGTAGGGTGGATCTTCTTTCGATTCGAAGGGAGTTACAATCTTATAAACAAATATTTTAGGGGATGGATATCTTCCGAAACTTGAACGGATGAATGATCAAAGTATTAAATATTCATTGCAATATTCATTTCCTGAATTACGCATTTTTACCAGATGTCACAGGGAATTGCTCGCTCTTTAAAATTGTGATCTTTGATCATCTCTAGGCGTAGACGAGTTGCATTTAATAGTGCGAGCTGCAGCTACTAAAGTTTTCAGATATTTCCGTAATCGTATTGGGATATGGGATCAAGTTTTTAGGCACTTGGAATCCATCAATTCCTGTGATCCATCTAAAGACAAATAAATATGGTAGATGTGAGTGTTAGTGTGAACTATCACGGAAAAGTATTTTACAATTATTGAGAATCATATTAAAAATCTAGTATTAGGTCCATGCCATATTAATAAAACAGGAATATCCAATATAGTGAAATAAACTCGTCGGTCAATTGCTGTCTCGGTCAATTGCTACTCTATCGTGCTGAAGAGAAATGAACTCGGTTTGAGTCCATGTTTGTTAAAATAATTTTCAACAAAATTATTTTCAACGGGAGACAACGAAGTCACTTTCAGTTGTGTAGGTTTTCGAACACCATGAATCTTCTGCGGCTGTATATATTCCAAATTCTTGGACCAATTTGCATAACTACGTGATTTAATAAATAATGAACCCAAAGAATGTATCTGATAAGCGGAAAATGCAGAATAAGTTAGAGAATATAATAGTTTTTAAAAAACACTGCTGCTGTAATTGATATCTTTTTTTCATCATATTGTTTCTGTTGCAAATATTTAATATCGAATTTTGTGCAGCTCACATCCCAACGAAGCCATTAGTCTGTGAAGTATTTTATGATCTTCGTTGTTTTCCTCTTGCAAGCCATAATCTTGTATCGGATTCTTATATTGCCCCAAGGCTGGCGGACGTTACATAATCACACACAGGTCGGAATGACAGGCTTCGTTCTCGTGCGTGTTTCATCTTTTTCACAAATCCCAAATGTTCATTTGTACCTTTCCACGTCTGAATGCCATGGCAATGCGCCACACATAGGGTCAAATCTTAAGGGACCATAAGCATGATCAAATTATGGAGTCACCTAATAATATAGTTTTATTGTAACATTGTAATGAAATTGGAAATAAAATAAACTGTAACCTTCGAAATTTAAATGCTAATATTAAAATATTTTACACAGTGTAACATTGTGTAAATAAATTTACACAGTGTAAAATGGAATAAATAATTACAATTTGTTTAAATATATATGTTACTGTCTCAAAAAACCGATTGTCTTAAAATCTAAGTTGGAAACTTTTTCAAGAAAACATAATACAGACATTCATAATTTGAGTGGTAATATTAAAATATTTTTATGTGTTATGAATGAATATAAATTTTATTCACAAAGTATTGGCGGCCATGCAGAGCCGACCTATGAGCACGTAATTTGCTTATTTATTAGTTCACCTCAGGGGACGCCCATATGCTTTGAAGAAAAAGTGTTGCTTGAAGAATCCACTTATTTTTAATTCCATGTCTATTACCTCTAAATGAATAGAAGTGCATAAGATCCATGAAATATTTTCTACTCTTTTAGTAAATGAGTGATTTTAACTTTCTTTTCACTCATCGGATGTGGTAATTTTTAGTTTCGCTTTCAGTGCATTGTTGGTGATAAACGTTTGTGTAGAAACATATTGACAAAATACAGTATATTTTATTTTTAAAATATATATGGGGAAAAATTTGGATATCCTAATGGTGTCAGATTAGACCCTTGAAATGTCGAATGCTAACTATAAAAGCATAAATAGTATAAAATTACAAAAATGAAAGCATTTAGTTATTAATTTTCTGTTCATTTGTAATTGTTAGGTTTAGATGGAATTCAAGCAGACTGAGAATGCTCAATGAATCTTCATGACCTTATTATTTTCAACAATGTCTGATTCTTGCAGGACTTCAGATGTTTTGACACGATTGTAACGCGACAGGCGAAAGTTTTGAACGCAAAGAAAATTTTTTTCCACCATAGACTCGAACATTCCTTCACAGCAGTAAGTATCTTGTTAGAACTCTACCCCGATGCAAATCATTCCTTTCTCCTGTTCGTAGTCGACACTCGACTCTCGACTTGTCCCTCTAGTCATCGTGAGAAGCTGCCGCCATTTTTTGTAACAAACACTCCCGGCGTATGTCAAAGTCAGCGCTAGTTGGCATCCTCTGGATTCTCCGGTCGCTTTCATTTCCTCCGCGGAGCCCCTTAACTACCGAACGCCATCGCGCACTGAAAAACTCTTTCGCAAGCGTTAGGCAACGGTGAATTATTGTCTTCCTTTACGAACCGCACTGAAAAACCTTATTGTTATGAAACGGGCACGCAGTTTTAACGACGCCCTACATGAAAGGGATTTGCGAATGCGACCAGTCAGCTCGCTTCTCCCCGCCTTAATTACTCCCGCAACGGCTCGTAAAAATCTATTTTCTGGGAAGCCCTACGTTCTCATAAAGGTGGCGGAGGTGCCGGCGGTTGGGTGTCTGGATTGGGAGGAGAGGTGGAAGGGCTCACGAAAATCGTGTAGAAGATGAAAATTTGAATGGAATTACCTCGTAATGCCTAATAATTAGCAGAGTTGTGATTCATTTGACATTTACAGACACTCGCAAGAAATAATGGTACTGTATAGGGTGGGAATTGAGTAACTTTGGGAGTCGTCCCATATTAAGTTCTGTAAATGTTCTTTTGCATGGATGAAATATTATTTACGAACCGAAAAATTACACAATTTAAATCGAAGAAATTTCTTCTTTTTTGTTACAATAAAATAGTTTGAATTTTATTAGTAATTTAAATAGACAGGTAATGTTAAATGATAGTAAGAATGAACTATTACTGCATCACGTCGCGAAAATGTCTACAGAACTAGAACTATACACTCCTTTTCCGAATAATTAGGTTTGCACAAAATAATTAAAACATCAATTATGCTGCAGGACACTTACACCTCTATTTTACTCTGAATGTCACCTCTGCATCAGAACTGCTTCATACTTTTGTTCCAACTCAAACATTTTTTCGTATAACATACTACGTAGAGAAATAAATGCTGGGCACATGTAGGGTTTAACAGTTGGCATATTGATCCTTATAATAGCTTAAGCAGCATTTTAGTTACGTTGATTAGTTAGAACGTGTTCATGATTCAAGTGCCTTCGAACATAAGTGATCATTTTTTATTGCAAGTGGGAATCTCTCTACGCAGGCTTTTATATTTTGTTATTGTGCTTGATATACGATATATTAGTGATGGTTCATGTCTTGCTTCAAATTTCAGTCACAGAACTATTCGAAAATTTTTAGGCGAAGATTTTTTTTTCTTTCTAAATTTGTGATGCGCGGACTCCTGCCATGCAACCGAGAAAAACTTTGGATTTCATTAAGCGTCCAAATCAGTAGCTTAGCTTCTCACCGCACTCCCTAACCTCTTACTGGTCCCAGCAGTAATCAAGCACACACGTCGCCCGTTGAACTCACCACTGAGCCGGGACATGTCGTCAAGTTGGCGGCCCCCTCCGGAAGAACAGAAGGCGGCGTCCGCGCCGTGGGGAGACCCACTTGAACGAAGTTGCTTCTTGTGCACCGGCACCGAGTCACTTCACGCACAGCGGGCGGCACAGCGCAACGATTCGCCTGCGAATGGGCGAAAGTGAAAACGGCGCCGGCGCTTATATGTAACAACAATGGCGGGGGCGCGCGGCCCGAGGGCGGTCGCCGCCGATTGGTGCGCGAGAGGGTCCCCGGGGGCCCTGACCCCGATTAGCCCCCCCGGGGGGCCCGCCGCCCCCGCGCGTCCCGCCTCAATGAAGGAGCAGCTGGGAGAACGGCGGCGCCCAGAGACGTACTCAGGCCTCCGGTTCACCAACTCTTCTGTAATGGTTATGATGATGATGACGATGGCGATGAAGGAAGCTGACGACGATGTTGAAAACGAAGATAAGGATGCTGACGACGATGAAAATGTAGGTAACGAAGATGAAGATGACGATGAAAATGAAGGCGATGAAGATGAAGATGACGACGATAAAAATGAAGGCGACGAAGATGAAGATGACGACGATGAAGATGACGACGATGAAGATGAAGGTGACGACGATGAAAATGAAGGTGACTAAGATGACAACGAAATTGAAGACAACGGTGACGATGCTAACGACGACGATGATATCGATTATGACGATGATAATGATTTCTCCCACACGTCTGAAGGCAGGCAAGCGAGGGAATTTCTGCCTTTAGATCCTGGTTTTCTGAGTTAGTGATCAATGTTGGTTTGCGTTCGCCCTCCACTATATGAAAGATGGTGTGGGGGAGGGGGTATTAGCTTATGAAGGATTATTTGAATATTTGCTTATGAAGTGTAGATGAATACTAATATTTGTTTTAGTTTATTTACTGTCGCATCAACAGCGATGGTCATTAGCAACAATTAAATAATACATTTGGTTGTTTTAGTTACAGTAATAACAAATATGTTAACAAAAATTGACGTGGTTTCTTAAATATTTGACAATAGTTAATAACTATTATACATCAGTAAATATTTGAAATTTTTGCAAAATGAAGGATTTTTCTTGGTATTTAGGGATTTCAAAATTAAGGTAAATGAGTCACCCTGCAGAATTTGTTGTTTAAGAGTGTTGTAATGAGGGCAGTGGTTAATTACATGGTTTAAATTAAGAAGAGTGGAGTTGTCACAGTGGTTGCAGGTGGGAGGCTTTTGTTAAATAAGTGGATATGACTCAATTTGCAGTGTCCAGTTCGGATTCTAGAAATTGCTACTTGTTCTTTTATATTTAATTCAGCACTTGTTTTTAAATTGAAGAAATTTCCTATTTGTTTATGGAGTTCACTGGCTTTAAGCATGGACCACTTGCTGTATAATATTTGTTGTTCAAATATTTGAGTAATTTCTTGCGGAATAAGCGACATGGCCCATCAACTTCTGTTCGAATCAATCACCTTTTGTATTACAATCGCTTCTACCTCACCATAATCATAACCACCTCTTCTTTAACCATAGTCATATAGCAGCTAAGCACAGTTTTAGAAGATTCGAACCGACGCAAGTAATGAATGCACCCTGGCCAAGAGTGTACAATACTTTAGCGATCTCGGCTAAATCGAATATATATATATATATATATATATATATATATATATATATATATATATATATATATAAACACACATTATTGTGGTAATATAGGATGACATTTTTGGATTTCAAGATCATCAAAGTAAAGGCTGTGAGGGCACTAGTTGAGATATTGATTAGTACAATTAAAGCTTTTGAAACTCTCTCAGGTCTATCTAGCGTTGATTGACTTTTAAAAGTGGTTAACGGTAATAATTGTTTGACAAACTTACCAACTTAATAGTTTTGATGAGAATCGCATATTAAGTTTCAATTGTTCGAAAATCTGGATGTTGCATTTTGAAGGTCTCTAACAATTTTCAGCCAATGATTTGATAATACAATGTGTTTTATTTCAAAAAGGTTTTACTTCGTCTATTGTGCAACAAATTAATCCCCACTATTGTTTCGGGAAGCGTTCAGTGACAAAATTCAATTTTAAAAACGTGAATTAGTAATGCTTTCCTGTTTGCGACTACTTTTTTCACAATTATCCAATTCAGACTGATTTATCACGAGCTTCCAAATAATTTTATGGTTAGTTGGTGGAACTGGATTGTTCTCGCGAAAAGCATGCCGAGCAATTTCAGGCTCCGTCATGCACAACACGTTCGTGCGACAATAGTGGCGTTTAAAGATACGTTGCGTTAAACAGAGGCAGAAACCCCAAACAGTTGAATGTAGTGCCTCTGTTAGAATTTAGTGTTTAAAGATCGGAATGATCACAGTGCTTGCAGGAATGTCCGCGGTAGCCCTGGCAGCCGACTGAGGAGAGGCAAGTGACCTCACATTCAAACAAGGAAATTGCCCGTTGGAAACTACTCCATATTTTATTTTTTTTTTCATTTTCCCAGGGCTTTTATCCAGCCGACGGCCGGTTGCCCTTTACGTCCCGAAGGGACGCATACTCGACCATACACTAGACAAACACTCTTGCGGGCTCCTCTGATCTGGGGTCAGCAGAACGCGAGGCCCTCCGCGACAACACACACAAAGTCAAGGGACAAACAGCCATGCCCAAGGCGGGAGTCGAACCCGCGACCATTCGGACCGAAGCGCTGAGTCGGTACTCGCTCTTAGCCACCTCGGCCATCCGGGTCGGCCCATATTTTATTGTAAAACAATATTAAGACTAAGAAAATAAAAATAGGTAAAGGAAGAAAAAACTGTTTTAATTATTGTATGTATCTTTATGCTACTATTGGCAATAATGCTTACGGAATCTTCGGAATCATGCTGCATTCAATAGTCTGTTGGATGTCCCTTTTTAGACGTCGGCCCGGTGGATTAAAGTGAGATAGACCCTACTGAGGGTAGGCAGAGCTTCCACAAAATGCGTTTAAAAGCAAAAGAGACAGCTAGTATGTACACCCAAGAATCACAAAACACCGCCAAATGTTTTCGTGGAGTGCAACTTTTGAATAATGTGGAGTTGAAGGAGAACAGTGTATAAGAGAACGAGGAGAAGAAAATACGGCGAAGAAGGAAAATGGACGAGTGAAAGAGACAAATTATTAGCTACACATTTTTGAAATTCAAATGTAATTTGTTAGTGGATGAAACAAATAACTTTTGTTCTTTCTGTGGAAAATTTAGAAACACAGTAAACTCTGAAATGAGAAATTTACGATGAATCTAAACAATGAGTAAGAACATATTTGTTCCGTGTGCCAGGTTCTCATTAGAAACTCAGCCCTTGGCAGAAATGTTTGTTGTTATGGTACATGTATGTGTCACTGTGTGTTCTTTTATGCTTGTGTTGCGTCGTATGACGTCATCGTTTCGGAGGCCAGGGTCACAGAGAAACCGCGTGGATTTCCCGCCGGGGTCAGGCTACAAAATCTACTGGGACTACCAGGTGTACGGCGTGAGAACCGGATTACCCATTTTTTGACATTCGGAACGATGCAATTCTTATATTTGGCTGCAAATCACATCTTTCCGCTAGTGGTTCTTTAGGGTTATGAATGGACTTGGAATTTTAGAGTACGTACAACAGTAATCTATTACAACAATATCAGTATAAACTGTTCGTAAACATCTTATTCAACTCAACGTCAACTCCTAGCCAACTCAATGTGTGGAGTATTAAAACTTTCCCGTCGTAAAAGTAAGGAGAAGGATAATACTGCAGTCTTGTGTCTGCAGTGATGGGCGTCGCCGTATGATTTGTTCGAAGTGGCGAGCACATTCAGCTGCGGTGTCCGCCTCGGAAGGTGAGTGTAGAATCGTTAACACAATGAGTGAAGCGATACGCGCGTATCGCCTGGTGCTAATGCTCTGGGGATCCCTGGGCGCTGCGTTAGCGGCAAGGTCGCTGTGTGCGTGCTGGGCGGCGGCCTCGCTTTCCAAAGGATTTTGCTCACGCGCCGCACGCGCTGCGCCTCGGAAGGCGCGCCGCGCGCCGGCCACGCCCCCTTCGCCCGATTCCAACGCATGGCTCAATTCACTCGTTTTCGCGATTGTTTCTGGCGGACTCCTGCTCTCATCGGTAGTTTTGTGATTGATTTTTTTCGTGTTTCCGGGCGCGTCAACTGCTCTGGTCATTAGTCCCGTTAGTGTAGTGCATGTTTTTTCTCGGGAGATAGCTGTGATCTTTCCCCAATGGATGGCGAGATCCGGCGCCGACCTACCGTCGGCTAGTGGTGTTTCCCCCTAACCAGGACTCTCCCACCAGCGGGGCACCGCCCCAGCCGGGACAAGCTCTATGCTCCCGACTGGTCTCCCGGAATATGCGGTAGTGTAGTGCATGTTAGTGTGTGTGTGTGTAAGGGGAGAGGATAGGACAAGGAATGGGAAGGACAGATCGCGCGCGGTCCGTGGCTCGTTTGGTAGGGTACTGCTCCGGCATTCGCCTGGTGTTGATCGGAGAAACCACGGAAAACTACCGATCAGAGCAGCCGGCCGCTAGAATTCTCCTCCAGACAGCGACTGAATTCGACTTAGCTGAAAAGCTAGTGTCCAAAATCGTGCCGCCGTCAGGACTCGAACCTAGGACCTCCCGGTCAGAGGAGTGTCTGAGAGGACGTGCACTACACTCTCACTTATGTTGGGAGACCGGGTGGGAGCTTAGAACTCTCCTCCGCTCGGGCAGTGCCTCGCTTGCAGCGGTGCATGGCGGGGCATACCCCCCCCGCAAGCCGACGTGTAGGTCGACGACAAACTTCGCCCCCTCCCGGATATAACAAGCACTACACTAACGGCACTAAAGACCCTAGTAGTTGACTCGTTCGGATACAGAAAATAATCAATCAAATTCGAATTTGTGTTATACTTGAAGCGTTTGCGAGTAAAAAATAATACCTGACATTTACGACGGGATTTGAGATTCAACCTTCATGACGAAGGTGAGCAATTAAAAACCCCAGGGGGAGGGAGGGTAATGCATAATGACTAGTGCACACAGCTTTATTGCTGGGACCCGGGTGCGAACTTCAGCCAACTCATTTTGAGTTTGAGGTGGACAAAGTGAGCTCTCGGCGGC
Organism: Teleogryllus occipitalis; assembly: GCA_011170035.1. NCBI lineage: Eukaryota > Metazoa > Arthropoda > Insecta > Orthoptera > Gryllidae > Teleogryllus > Teleogryllus occipitalis. The sequence continues at coordinate 369,280 of BLKR01000136.1, forward strand.
ATTCCTCGATCTTCTCTAGTTTCCCCTCCTCTCATCTACTCTTTAGAACACCACTCATAGGTTTTACTGACCTCGGCAGTTGAGGAGTCTCTAAACCCCAATGAACAAATAAATAAAGAAGTGGATACAAAGAAAGATAAATATTTCATACAATCAAAAAGAGCAGCAAATGACAGGTCCGTTTGCTCGTGTATCATTCTTAGACTCAAATGCCTCTATTGTCCTCTGTATCACATTGAAACATTCCGACATGACCCTTTCTGATTTTGTTGAATGTTGAGTATGCTGCAAGGGATGAAGAATTATGCCTCGTATGTGGTTTATTTGCGGCGGAGCAATGTTTGTATTAAACATTTATGCACAAAAAAATCTCGTTAAAGAATGGAGTATTTTTGATATTTATGTTAGATCTCTCTATAAATCAACGTAGCGTTGAGACTAGCCAGTCGCTATTGATTCGATAATTAATTGCCATTTTTTATATTGAATCTGTTGATTGCAATAGAAATAAAGATATTATTATTATTATTATTATTATTATTATTATTATTATTATTATTACGTTGGTGATAACGATGGGAGTAAAACACCGCAGTTCCACTACATCATTGTATGCGTGCGAATATCTTTCACAATTCCACATCGTTTTCATAAAAACGTAACTTCTGACTTTCCTTAACTTCTTCTTTCTCCTTGGAAATCCTCTTTCCTCCGCGGTAGATCCCACCAATACCCGCGTAATGTCCTCTCCGTAGACGCGCGCGTCCCGGGGTTGGCGCGGCAGCCGCTGGATCCGAGGCGTCGCGCGCGCGGCGGAGAGTGGCGCAAGCGGCGAGCGGGCAACGCCCCGGGCGGCCGCGCCTGACTCATTGGGCGACGCGCTCGGCGCAAGCGGCGTGGCGTGTGCGTGCGCTCGGGCCGCGCCGTGTGTCGAAAGCGGGAAGCCCACGGCTGCGAAGAGGCGGGGCCGTCGCTGCGACGCCGCTGTGCACTCGCTGCAACCGCAGCAGCTCTCCTCCTAATGAAATTGTTAAACGGTCGACTCCGGTTATAGCGAACTTCTGGGGACTAACGGTTTTTGTTCACTATATCAGTGGTTCGCTATATCCGGTGATGTCGAAATTAAATAGATTTTTTCATAGTGATTGATTTTTATTAATATAGAGATACAGCGAAATACATTAACAGCACGACATGAACATTTCATTGTGTTTATTTGTCCTTTAAAATCAATTATTTTCAATTGCTTGCTGCGAACATTTTTTATTAGTAATTTCTCTAGATCCTTCTTCAGAGTTCGTGCTCTCTCCATACTCCATTGTTCACTGTCTGAAAGCGTCACAATGCAGTCTTGACGCCCTTAAATGCCTGTTGCACTATTGGAACACCTTTATTAGTTTGTGTAAGAAATATTAATTCCGGATCATTTTCTCCAAAATAAAATACCCAATATGTTACAACGTGACTTCCAGTTAAACATGGTTTACTATCTCAACGTTTTTTGATGGCCATGCGAAACCCTACTGTAACTCGAGAACTCAACTGACCACCTTGAAGTTTAATGGGTCACCGGCGTCTGTGATTCAGAACTCTCATGTGGATTTACCGTAGGTGCGCCAGGCCTTGAGGAAAACCCAGGAATGAAAGAAAAGGTGGACGCTTGTGACCGCACAAACCGTGACCACGTGATCACGTATTTGAAGTAATAGCAGGTCACGGCAAACGAAAACGCTCGAGTCATTATTTCCGAAATCCTGGGGAACAACCTGGGGAATGCTAATTGGTTAATACTAACTCGGTTTCTTCAAAAATAATAATCGTATCCTGCAACTTACACTGTAGCAAAGTTTGGTGTAACGGATACAATAAACAAGGTAAACCCAAGAGAATGTTTTGTTTTAACAGAATTGTGTAAATTGTGCGATTCGATTTTATTTAGCAGACTTGTATTTATTCTTATATTTATTCAACAAAATCTTATTAAATTAATTTCAGATAATGTTATGTTTAAATAGGGGCAGTCTTTACGAAAGCGTATGTAACGATTTTCCGTGAAAATTAACTTTGAGAAAAAATATACATCATGTATTGATAGTGTTCTTGGCGTGAACGTTAACAACTTTTAGTACGTTCTTTGTTATTTGATTTTAATAAGTGTGTTAATCAATAATCAATCCGTGACCAATTAATGATGGTTCAAGCGACTTCAACTAGTCTTCCCTGCTGATGGTCATCATTGGGGTAGACCTATCTGGGCTAGTAGTCCCATCGTGTAAGACTGGTTAGTGAAGTAGGTTTCTTCTTATTGGTTTCTTTTCACTTTCTTTTGGCGTGTCTGCCAGTGAGTACAGGTGTGTGAGAGTGACATAACGGTTCATGCTATACTTAGGTATAAAAGAGTTGTTTTCTATTTTACTGTTTGTAAAACAAGACATGATAATGAAGTCCGTCTGTGTCGTTTAAATAATGAAGTGCTTACAACTTGGTTCTCTATTTTTAAATTTCTCACTTATTTAAATTAGATTAAATTTTTCATTTCAATGGCTTGCCAAAATCTGTACACTAAATAAATTAAAATGAAATTTTGTTTTAGTATTTCAATATGACACATTAAATAATAGTTGTTCTTTAAGATATATTTTTGTCCTTTTGGATTATGATGAATTATGATCTAAGTATTAAGAAACACGTATCTAATATATTCAATTTTTCAAATCAGAGATAATAACTTTGGCATTTTAAAGGAGTAAACTGTTCCTGTTTAAGAGACTACTATTGTCTTGAGTAATCACGTTTACATATTAAGAATTATTTGCCGTCCATATTTAGTTGCTTTTAAGTTATCTGCGTTGTAGTTTTGTTAATGTGCTCCAGAATTGACGTTTGCTTTTCATTGCTTTTGTCGAAAGATTTTGGACACATTAACTAACATAGTAGAATTATGATTAACTGACCAATATTACATCATCTTAGTTCAATTTCTTTTCAATGACATCAGTCTCAATGTCAGTACTAACTCTCCAGCTATGTATTCAAATTCAGTTCAAAACTTTATTTGTAATCGCAACTTATTTATTACTTATCCATAATTGCTAGTTTACCCTTTAAGTTGGGAAATACACGAAGACTTGTCACTCCTAACAAGATGATAGAAAACTTGGTTAGTTGGCCTTTCGGCGCGAAGCTTAGCTAGTTTGGCAAAGGTCAGAAAATGACCTATCTAGCAAAAAGGCAGTGAAGTCGGGTAATGAAAATAGTTGAATTTCCTACCAGTTTCTCTCTTTATATTATCTTGGACAGATGGAATTTCGAAAGTTTCCTTTGGACGAACGCAATCTTGCAGAAGACAAGGTTGAGATCAACGGTAGGATACATACTAATACTCGTAAACATGTCCACGCAACGATCTACCTTGAGACGAAGGTTCATGAAGAGGTAACAACGATAACGTTTTTGACGCTCTGACGAAATAAGTGCTGTGAGAAACAGAATAATGCAAAGCGGACTGAAGTGCAATGCCAATTGTAATTCGTCCAGTCAGGGTCACACAAAAGGTCTGGAGGTCTACAGGAAGAAACTCGTAAAAGTAATTAAATTATTATTCCATATGAATCGAAACTTGGCGGATAAAGAATATGAAGGTAGCTGCTGCTATCTTAAGGATCTGAGAAATTGTCAACTTGGTCCTCTTTGGTGTCCTCTGAGTGTTTGAGGCTGTCTACGAGACAACTTCGTATCACAGGTATGTTAATGGGAGACGAGGACATTCTTTCAGAGGGAAACTCACTGAACCAGCGTTCTCAAGTTGGCTGTAAGGCCTTCTGTACGTGAGAAGTACAGCGCAACGGGACCCGAGGTTGCTGCATCGCCGGCCAGCTTCCCCCTCTTCCCGTGCCTGCTTATGTCATTCTGCTTAGCATAATTGGCGCCTCGAAAGGGTGCTTTTGTTTTTGATTCACATTTAATGACATCGCTCTCTTTGACTTGGTCCTACAGACTTTTTGGATCTTGTGGAAGTTACATTTTAAAGGATAGGAATAGAAGTCTCGAAAGCATGCGATATGACAAACACATTAGGATGTGGTGTATCGTTTAATAAAAGATCTTGAAAGGTTTTCATGCTATGTAAACGCACTTGATTATTTTTGATTAATAAAAACTAACTTATGTGTCTTGTAATTTTTGCAGTTATACTGAAGTTGAATACGATATATAAACAACCTGAAGACATTTCATTTATAGATGTTTCGAAATCTGTCAGTTCTTTGACTCAGTCAGGAGTTGATAAGGCTATTTTCTCGGAGTGTTCCAATTAATTACGAGAATACGATTCTGAAGTTAAAATTTTCATCTTTGGACTACTTAGTAGTAATCATTAGTTGTGTTACAAATTGAAATTCACGGACACGGAAATACCATTCTTACTGCAATTATATCCCAGGTAACGAGAAGGAGGTTGAGAAAGAGTACAATAGCAGGCGATGCAATTCTTTAAAAAATCTTCTGTAATTACGTAGTTGTCGTGGAGTCGAAGCCATATTTTATTCATTTGTTGATACAGAAGAAGAAAAAGAATGGAAAAGAGGGAGATGAGAAGAGAAGGAGGAAAAGGTAAATATCAACAAAGGAGATGCTCTCGCATTGCTCTACATCGAAGGGGGCAGATGCCATTGCTCTTCTCCGCACAGGAAATCCTAGTCTTCCTAAACCAACTGAACCACGGAACATATTTCCTTTATTTCCCCTCTCTTTTATCTTTTGTTCCAAACGACCCTCTCATTCTCTGAGCAGTCTCGCTCCCTCGAAGAACACAGCCTACCCAACAAACACACTCCTCAGTGTAAGGTTTGGGCTTCTCGCCAGTAACACAAAGGCCTCCCACGTCCCTCGCGCCGCTCTTGAGTTTTAGATTGCCCAGAACTTCTGCACCACGCCAGGTCACAGAACAAGAAAAATGCGATGCACTTTGTATATTCTGCGCAAAACAAATGTGCGGGCTTTGAGCTCAGAATGCCGTCCGAAAAGTTTGTTTCGCAGGGGCGCGGAGGGGAATGGACGGGGCGGGGAGGGGCGGGGCGGGGAGGGGCGGGGCGGGGATGGCAGGGAAGGGCGGGGAGGCTTTTGTACGTTACGGCTCGTGGCGTGGCATATCGCAGGTGAAATTAAGGCGAGACCGTATTTTTTTCCGGTCGGTTTTCTCTTCTGGCGACGCGGGCGGAAAGGCGAGGGAGGATGCCCGGAAGTTCGCCGGATGGCACCGCAGCGCCGGCCGGAAGGGAAACAGCCGTGAAAGAGAGGGGAGATTCTCGTGGATGAAGACGGTAACCGGATCCATATTAATTCTTTCAGTTTTCTGACTAACTGGCACTGCCTTTGTCTTTGACCTTTGGCTTAATACAAGCTACGTGATGCTAATTTCACAAAACTTCTCTTTGAATATTCTTTGATTTACAGTTATGTTAGTAACTGGAACATGAGAATATTTAACTTTAAAGTAACAGAAGAAAGCCACTTAATTCGCTAACAAACACTAAATATGATATGATGATGGTATATGATAAATTTAATAAAATGTAACAAATGGAGATGAATGTAATCCCACTTTTTTGTATGTAATTTAAATGGGATGAGGGTGTATGATTGTTTAATTAGTGGTGATTGGGGCTGGAATTGTCTTGTAGATCATTAAACTCGTATGACCTTCTACAACCTTGCTTCTAATTCCGCATAGCAGTCAGAGGATCAGTGATACATAGTCTTTGTAGATGCAATGTAATGCACCTGACGTACTTGATTGTTCATAAATACCTTCATTAGTGGAAATGTACAAACTTCGAGATTGATAGTACCATTGTTGTGTTATTTAATACTTTAAAATCTAAAATAATTGATTCGCCTTCTACGTCAGTTTTGCTATACTTAATTTCTCTGAAACACCGGTGAGAAAATACCTCTTGTGACTTACAAATCTAAGACATTCATCTGCCAAATCTTATTTCTACAGAACCTGAGTATCACAGTGACTTCCTTATTATTACTTCACAGATTGAAGAAAAACTTTTGATCTTGAATGTTGACATTTTTCTTGCAATCTCCTGGTCCGTGGGGAAAGACAAAACGTAAATGCAACCACCGTGTGGCGCTAGACCTTAAATTTTCTCCATTTAATTGTTTCTAAATTACAATAATGGTGAGGAAACAAACTACTGAAGAGATGAAAATCTCTAAAATTGCTAATTTAGCAAAATGTGACACACGGTGTTTTTTAAGGCCATAAACTGAAATATTGCCAGCGGTCGTCTGTATGCCAAAAATACGGCCGCCACAATACCATTTTGCTTCAACGTTTTTTAAGTTTGCGCTGTAGTGTGAGCAATGCAGCAGACCTCGATTTGCTAAACGATGATAATCGACTTTGTACCTGACGTGTCTCTAAGAGTAAATTAAAAAAAAAATGTCGAATTCAAAATCATTTTGTAAGGAAGAACAAAAGCAAGACTAATCCCTAAACAAAATGGTGTCGATGAAATGATTATGCTCTAAACACTGAGCAGATGCGCTGCATCTCATACGTTCCCTCCCATTGCATTAACTGAATATTTATGAAGAATAAATCTAAAGAATTCGTGGACTTGATTTCCATCAACATGAAAAGTGAATTCAAATTGAAACATCTCTTGTACCAATATTACCAAATTGACTAGCACTTCATTATTTCTTCCATCCTTCTATACTGATCACCTTGTTCCCGGTTCGTGGGGTAGAGTGAGGCTCTGGGGCCCTGGTGATCAACATACCCCGGGAACAAGGAGTGTTGAGGGTTGCATTTCCACGAAGCAAGAGGGGCTCGCGCGGAGTGACCAGCGATGCAATCTGACAGGTGCGCAGCAAACTTGCGCTTTCCCCGACGCTACCACCGGAGCCACCGCCGTCTCAGCCGCCCAACTTCCGCAGATTGCGTAAGAGCAGCACTTAGAAGGCGGCCACCCTCACTCCTCCCTGCCCGTCGCCCCAGTGGAAGACTTGAATTCATTTGCATCAAAATCTGATCGCGCCGCTAAATACATAAGCTCGGAGACAATGGAGAAGCGGTGGGGGAGGGACGGCCGACCTACAGAGTGCCCGGCTAATGCCATTGTCCGGTATGCCTTTGCCGGCGGCGTGGCAACACCGCCACTGGCCTCCATCACCGTCGCCTTGTCGGCGTTGCCGACGCTGCTGAACCCTTGTGTTCCCCCACACCGGCGCCGTAGGATTCGTTGTGCTTGGGTATTCATTACAGCGTTGCTGTCGTCGCTGTTCCCACAACGCTCCAGCCCTTCCGTTCACTAACATCGTCCCTTATTCCACAGAAACCTTCATCTTGAGCACCTCGAATAACAATGCCGCGACTTCCAAGATCACCCGATCATCACATACACTTCGATCACCACGAGCTCAATCTACTACTACAATCTCTAGGATCATTACTCCCACCACCAATATTGTCACCATTTTCATCGATACTGCCTCGTTTACCGCCACCGCTTCCACCCATTATGACCATCACTGCCATCATCATGATCGTGCATTCCTCAAACATGTGGTTTTTAGTTCAAGTAGCATTTTTATTGCATACTTATCGTCCGACTTCGCTTTTATAAATGGATCGCTGTAAGCAGTTGAACTGGCCTTGATCGATCACTGGTGGTTCCAGAGAAAAATGCCTGTTAGCTCAGGTGCCCACTTAATCGAGGTATGGAATCTTGGAAACGGACGTCCGGTCTTATTTAATTTGCAAGAGAGGGAAGAATCCTTTATTATTTGTGACATTATTAATTACTCTGAAAAGAACAAAATACCGCAAGCATGTTTGCGCCAGTGCATTTAAACAACTCGTTTGCAAAATATTTCAATTTTCAACATTTGCATTATTTTCTTTTTCACCTACTGGTTGTTTTTGTCATTTATGAACTTTATTTCCAACTAATTTTGAAGATACGATTCACACATAGAGGAAACTTCAGAGCACATATGAAGATCATTTATTATAATCTGAAAGAGAAATTAACGCCCACGCGAGATAAGGAATACTGGATATCAGTTCTAAATACTTTGATGCGTCCCGGGGAAATACTGAATCAATAAAATACATTGCCGATCTCTCTGCTCTGTAGAGTTACGGATCAAAAACGTAAATTTGTCAGGAAAATGAGATGGTCCCCTACAGGTTAATTTACGAACTTGGCCGCAGACTGTGGCTGAGTGGGATAATTTACTCCGTCATAAGGAAAAAACAATGGATTCCATAAAAAATGGCCGTCGCTGCAGGTGACCGCTTAATCGAGGTGGTCATTTTAGAAAGTTTTACTGTATGTTTTTAAACCATGGTAACTAGCGTAAAGTGACACGAAACAGATTTTTACGTCGAGACTTATGCCGGTTCTAATATTAAGCCATCACCGCCAAAAAACGAGGCAACACACGCTGCAAAACGCACCATTGCGTATGTTCCCCCGGTGATTCAGATTGTTCTTAGAAACACAATAAAATACTTCCTATTGAATCCGAATCGTAACAATGCTGGGGAGAAAATGTATAGAATCACGGGCGTTGGAGGTCGGGCGGGCGGCAGGGTGTTCAGGGTTCTCCTTGCCAATGTCGCCGCGCAAGGCTGGCGGATGTGTCGGGGCCCGCCGCATCCTGCGTGTGCCGCCGCCCCTGCCGCCCTCTTCCGCGTGCGCCCGCTCGCTCGCAAGGTCACGCGCGAGCACGGCAGCTCTACGAAGCGCGTGCCGGGGGCGATGCGTTGCCTTTACAGCAGCGTTGACCCGGAGGGCCCAGGGCTCGATCCCTGATGGTGACGGATTTTCCACACTACGTGGTTGGTCCTGGAGGAAGATTCTAGCTTTCGGTTGCTCTAGGCGATAATTACTCTGTACGGTAGTTTCTCCGATTGATTGATTGATTTGATTTTTTCGTGTTTCCGGGCGCGTCAACTACTTTGGTCATTAGTCCCGTTAGGGTAGTGCATGTTTTTTTTCTCGGGAGATGGCGGTGATCTTCCCCCGCTGGATGGCGAGATCTGGCTCCGACCTACCGTCGGCTAGTGTGGTGTCCCCCTAACCAGGACTCTCCCACCAGCAGGGCACCGCCCCAGTCGGGACAAGCTCTAACTTCCCGACCGGTCACCCGGAATATATGGTAGTGTAGTGCATGTTAGTGTAAATGTGTGTGTAAGGGGAGAGGATAGGACAAGGAAGAGGCAGGGCAGATCGCGCGCGGTCCTTGGCCCGTTTGGTAGGATACAGTTTCTCCGATCTATGATAGACCGGAGCAGTATCCTAACGAACGGACAGCAAGCGACCTGTTCTTGGTTGTTCACTCCTGCCGGGGGACTCTACGGGAACTTGGGGGCTTGACCCAGCTGGGGCTGTGTCCCTATGAGGGAGACATCTGGAGGGAAAACCCGAAAGCTGACGTGTAGGTTCGCACTGGATCTTAATTCCAGAGGGAGGGACATGGCTACCTCCATAAAACATGAAGTACTCTTATGTTACTTATGACCTAATTAGTTGACGTCCTCGAAAATAAAACTTACTCGGTATGCACATGGAGGGATATCTCTATTTTCCCACAATCGCTCACGATCCACGTGAAACGTGAGAAAGAATACAAGTGACCAGACAGGTGTGATACTACGTGAATTGAAACACCGAGACATTAAATTTGGGACATTATTTTCAATGTGGCTTTGCTATTTCTTATTTGTACAATAATATTCCACTAGTTAATTGTTCCGATTTGCGAACTCCAGATGGTTAGTTTCAATCTTACCATTGCTCATGCGACGGTCTGGTTCAAATCGAGCAATGATTAGCCACCTGCTCCAGAATAATCTTCGCTTATTGTAACATTTTCGGTGAACTGGCTTAGACGGCTCGGGGGGATCAGTCCATTGCTTCTGTCCGAGAGGTCCCGGGGTTCGAGTTCCGACGGTGGCACGACGGCACCTAGATAGTGGGATCGAATTCAGCCGCTGTCTGGAGAAGAATTGTGGAATCCGAATGCTCTGATCAACACCGAGCGAATGTTGGAGCAGCACCCTAACAAGAGGGCCACAGACCACGCGTGTTCTTTCCTTCCTCTTTCTTGCCCTCTCCTCACCCCTTACAGCCACTTCCATTTGCATGCACTACACTACCACATGCACCGGGAGCGGTAGCTCAGTGCATCAACTGCTGTCACTGCAGCGCCTCTGACCGGGAGGTCCTAGGTTCGAGTCCCGACAGCGGCAGGATTTTCGACACTAGCTTTTCAGCTAGGTCGAATTCAGTCGCTGTCTGGAGGAGAATTCTAGCGGCCGGCTGCTCTGATCGGTAGTTTTCCGTGGTTTCTCCGATCAACACCAGGCGAATGCCGGAGCAGTACCCTACCAAACGGGCCACGGACCGCGCGCGATCTGTCCTTCCTCTTCCTTGTCCTATCCTCTCCCCTTACACACACACACACACACACTTATACTAACATGCACTACACTACCACATATTCCGGGAGACCGGTCGGGAGCTTAGAGCTTGTCCCGGCTGGGGCGGTACCCCGCTGGTGGGAGAGTCCTGGTTAGTGGGAAACCCCACTAGCCGACGGTAGATCGGCGCCGGATCTCGCCATCCAGCGGTGGAAGCCCACCGCCATCTCCCGAGAAAAAAAACATGCACTACACTAACGGGACTAATGACCAAAGCAGTTGACGTGCCCGGAAACACGAAAAAAACAAACCAAACCAAACCACTACCACATACGCCGGGAGATCGGTCGGGAGCATAGAGCGTGGCCCAGGTGGGGCGGTGCCCCGGTAATGGAAGAAGCCTAGTTGGGGAAATCCCGCGAGCCGACATGTAGATCGATGCCGCTTCTTGCCAGCCAGCGGGGAAACACCGTCTCTCGCGATAAAAAATGCACTACTCTTAGGGCACTAATGACAAATGTTGACGCGCTCAGAATAACTAGTCAACTTATCAATTTTCAGTGATTTCAGCGGATCCAGACCTTTGTTCATGTACAAATAAAACGGTTGAATGTTTCAGGGTTGGAGTCTATTCATAGTTGAATTTATCTCTTTGACCTCTTTTACACTCTTTCTTAGGCGCATCTCAGTTATTCGCTGTTCTGCTTGGAGTTATACATAGTAATACGCCTCTTCTTGTGTCGTGGACTCAGTTGTCCTATCTGAATGGAAATTGAGAATATCTGAAATGATCAGATAACGTGAAATGAAATTACTTTCATGTTAATGGAAATAAGAAGAGCGATTGGCGGCTTATTTATTTCTTACTCCTGTGTTCATTTTCGGGTATTTTTGTAATTCCTTGCATTAAGAATTGTTACAAAACTTGCTTTCTTAAAGAAATTTATGTCTTAAACTTATATTTAACCAAAACATTATTTTCAATGTCATTATTATAATTTACTTCTCCTCCACAAAGAAAAGAAGTGATTCAGTGTCATGAAATAAATCGTCATCAGTCATTCAGCATGGGAATGAAATAGCCTATGTCCAGTGCGCAGTGTATCTCAGGGAAAGCGACCTGGCGAGGCGCTCGCCGGTTCTGAACATTGTTCCAGAACCGCCCGCTTGAATGTCGGGCATTCTTGGCACAAGAACGCACGATTATTTATAAGTATTTCTCCGGAGGACGGGAAGCGAACCATTGTATGTGTCTGATGGGAGGACATACGCAGTTGACAACGATTTTTCTTTCTATAATGGACTATGAGAATGAAGTGGTATACGGATATGGATTTAAGAACTACCACGAAAACTCCTAAAATGTAGATTTCCATCGATGATTTGTATAATAGTTTATATGCTTTATATAATAGTTAAGAATATTACAAAGAAAAGTGGAAATTGGAGTGCATATATTAAAATAACCTGCGATTCTCATTCTAAATTCAAATTTCACTACGAATGCATAAGATGGATTACAATCTAAACTCACGGTTTCTCATGGATCATTGGTGTGTACCTATGTTGCTTCGGAGAATGTTTACTTCTTACGTAAGGTCAAAACTTAAAAGAAGGTTTTAAACGTTTTAAAAACTCATAATGTTCTTGATGAAGCTATGCAGGCACACGCACAAATTCTTTTATGAAAATAAACGGAAAAGTTGCCAGTTCATTAAGTTCTTGGAACAACTTTGTCTGCTAACTTACATAACGCTTCAATTTATTTATCAATAACCATAATTATCATGAACTAAATAACGAAATCCCTCTATAACTTCAATTTTAGGTCTCGTAATTTAGTACTTTTATTTTATTTTCGTCTACCAAATCTCATGATATTGAACAATTTCATTCATAAATTCTGAATACTTGAAACGCAAGAATCGATTAGATTTATACTGCTGTAATTATTTTCATTAATAAAATCCATACGTGGTGCCAAACTTATTTTATTTATGCATTCTTCTCATTTAATCAAATATAATAGAATGCGATGTTGTGATTCTCCCGGAGTGGAGATGCATGAACTAGAATTCTGCACGAATTCTTTTGAAATAGTTGGCGACTACAGCTTCCTTTCAGTTTTTGTTTTAAAGTGTAAAGTGATAAAATAATTAATTGCAATTATATAAATTGTTAAAAAATGAAATAACGCAATGTGAGGGAGGTGAACAAACACCCCCACACTCTCTGCGCCGCAAAAGTAGGATTTTTCTAAAAGACTGCTTACTTTCAATGCTGAAAGATAAAAAACATCTCTTTGTTAATTTCTCCGAGAGATGCGCAAATATCCCCCCCCTTTAATCCGTCGTCTCACTTTGTGATGTTACCAGTCACGCAGTATATCGCCTTATTGGAAACCTTACTGGAGACTGCAGGCTAAACTAGAAGAAGTTCAACTAATTTGACGTGTAAATTAATTTGTAAATTTATTAACTTATCATGAACGACAAACATTTTAAATTAAATTTAGCATTTAAAACATTTAAAAAATAATTTGGGGAAAACGTCATAATTCTTGGAACGCGACGATTGCAGAATGAGTGGCACGACCTGTTGGGTATATTTTCTGTGCTTTTCACATAGTAGTAAGTTCACAGTAGTAAGAATAACATGTGCTCACACACATGTTATTCTTACTACTTTTTCATCGATATCCGTCAATGTTATAAGAACGTTTCCGTACTTCAGTTCCGGTGGATGATAGTTGTGAAGCAAAACTCTTCATTTCTATATACAGCGACAGAAACCAGTAGATATAACGTACCGGTATCTTTAAATAGAAATGCTACTGTGAGTAACATTTCCGTTCGTAAATAATCTTGAAGCATTTGCTAATAGCAATAAATTGAAAATAAATACAATTTATCAAAAAAATACGTTTTCAGATTGTATTGCGGAGATAAATTTTCAGGCATTTGGTGGGAGTTACTCCTCTTGGCATTGTCTTGAAGGTTCAACATTTTCTCGCCTATGTCCAGCAAGATTACCTTGGTGTCTGACTCGGGTAAACAGATTAGATAACGCATAGGAGAAACTGGTTTATTAATAGCCTGCACAGCATTCACAAGGCAGCAACGCCGTCCATTTTAATTATGAGTTGTGCAGGAGTCTGCGTGTGGTAGACTAAACACGGCCCAGGAGCTTCAAAACAAATCCACGACCGCCGCGCCGCGCCGCGCCGCCTCGGAGGAGCAAGGAGCGTGCAATGAGGGGGGCGGGACACGGTGCTGACGGCGGTCGAATAGAGAGGAATGAAGGTGGATGATGGTGTTCATCGTGTAGTATACATTATTATTATTATTATTATTATTATTATTACTATTATTATTATTATTATTTCGCGAATAGGCCATCTTGGACCACACGGGACATGCACATGCACGGGCTCAGTATAATTTTATCACTTGCAAGTCTTGCATGTAACTAATGAGGGGGAATCAGCATTAGGCTGAATCCGATTTTTATACCCCAGGGTTGTTAGTCCTGGGGGGATGGGAGATGGAATGATGATGATAATGAAGGATGAATGAACGGCACACACAAACAGACTTACCCAAACACACCCATGCCCGAGGACGGACTCGAATCTCGATCTTTCCGTCCGAGATCGCCAGGCTACTACTGCCTTAGCGATCTTGGCAATCCGGACTGGCTATTATTATTATTATTATTATTATTATTATTATTATTATTATTATTATTATTATTATTATTATATAAATTATAAGTAAAATATTTTCATGCTTTGATTTGTGTGTGTGTGTGTGTATGTGTGTGTGATAACTGTAAAAATAGAAAAAAGATGTATGTACAGGAAGATGTTAATATTAATAATAATAAAATGTTAAAATATCTTAAGGAAACAAAATATTTTTAAGAAAATTTTGCAATACAAAGATGTTTACGCATATACTGCGTATTAGGGAACACAGTGACGATTGGTGATAGTCAGGATAGTGATTGTAGGTAGTTGGTTAAGACCCCACTCAGTTGTGCTGAATTACAACCTTAAGCCAACCAAAGCATAATGAATAAAACAATGTAAATACAACCAGACTTCTATACTTGTTTTTTGCGATACAAATACGCATATCTGAAAAAGAACAGGAATTGAGAGTTGCACTGTGAATAAATGAATGAATGAATGAATGAATCAGTATATATGATGTGCATGCTTTTCATGAGCGATTGACTGGTCTAACGTAGCGGGGTATTGGGGAGTTTTTGCACGGCATAGCGTACAGCAATTGGCTGCAACCTCGATCTTCTGCGCATGCGCAAATGCACAAAAGTGATGCGAAACTCGAACTGCGCATGCGCAGAAGGTAGGTATTGCTCTCTATATAAAAGCTATTACGCACTTAGCCGTGCAGCAACTCTCCATTACTGTCATTTGTCTCCACTTAGCAGCTGGGTGTCACATCAACCCTGTATAAACCAGCAGAACGCTTTACCAGGTTGTGGAGTCTAGGACAAGTGGTTCTTGATTCCATGGAATGAGGATTTTATGCATGCTTTGTTACAGATATTAACAGTGATAACTTTATATAGTAATTGGAGAAGTTAAAAAGACTAGAATGTAATTTGTGAATCTGTAAGACGGAGGATTAAATTGTTATTCTTGTTGTCGAGAAAGACTAAATATCTCTTAGGAAGCGATTGAAGGGAACTCAATGACAACGTATCTGTGATTCTGACGATTGAGAAGGTACATTAGGAGCTGATGTCGTACATCCCTGAATCTTTGTTTATTCTTTAACAATTTCTTCTGGTAAGACTGTTCTTATTGAAGTGAGAAGAATAAGTTTATTCTCAACGCTAAAGATTTTCATGAAATCAAGACTTTATAACCAGATGAGAACTAGATGCAGATAAACCACAATAGGGGCATTAATCAGTATATTTTCATCTGATAACATGAAGTTCACATTTTGCAGTCCAGCTGATAATACTTGCTCCCGTCTACTACTGCACAATATTCACTTCTCAATGTTCACTTCTCAATGTTCACTTCTCAATGTTCACTTCTCAATGTTCACTTCTCAATGTTCACTTCTCAATGTACACTTCTCAATGTACACTTCTCAATGTACACTTCTCAATGTACACTTCTCAGTGTACACTTCTCAGTGTACACTTCTCAGTGTACACTTCTCAGTGTACACTTCTCAGTGTACACTTCTCAGTGTACACTTCTCAGTGTACACTTCTCAGTGTACACTTCTCAGTGTACACTTCTCAGTGTACACTTCTCAGTGTACACTTCTCAGTGTACACTTTTCAATGTACACTTCTCCCCATAGCACGTCATACACATTGATTGATTGATTGATTTTTTTTCGTGTTTCCGGGCGCGTCAACGGCTTCGGTCATTAGTCTCGTTAGTGTAGTGGATTTTTTTTCTCGGGAGATGGCGGTGATCTTCCCCCGCTGGATGGCGAGATCCGGCGCCGACCTACCGTCGGCTAGTGGGGTTTCTCCCTAACCAGGACTCGCCCACCAACGGGGCACCGCCCAAGTCGGGACAAGCTCTAAGCTCCCGACCGGTCTCCCGGAAATGTGGTAGTGTAGTGCATGTTAGTGTAAGTGTGTGTGTAAGGTGAGAAGATAGGACAAGGAAGAGGAAGGACAGATCGCGCGCGGCCCGTAGCCCGTTTGGTAGGGTACTGCTCTGGCATTCGTCTGGTGTTGATCGGAGAAACCACAGAAAACTACCGATCAGAGCAGCCGGCCGCTAGAATTCTCCTCCAGACAGCGACTGAATTCGACTTAGCTGTAAAGTTAGTGTCGAAAATCCTACCGCGGTCAGGACTCGAACCTAGGACCTCCCGGTTAGAGGTGATGCAGTGACATCAGTTGATGCACACGTCATACACAGTTTTTAACTGTTTTTGACGTAAATAAGTAAATAAATAAAATAAATTTTGATAGTAAGTGCAGACTCCATTTTTTTCTTACGTAGTGCAATTCGGATGAAGAGACTTATTTGTTGTTCCAGTACTGTTTATGTGCCCGCACTTCATGAACATTTCGTGACCGTTGTGCGATACTGGGCGTGTCGGATGAGGCGACGCGCCGGACTATAGAGGCTCGTCTGTTCTAATTAAACTGAACGTCTACTTATCACATTGTTGCCTTTGTGGAGTGCCAAGTGTGCGTGTCGAAATAAACCCGACGTGGAGCTCCTCCAGGGAACAGATGACGAGGTAGCGCGAGCGTCAGACAGGGCCACTGGCGCACGGCGTGGCGCGGTGGGGTGACGCAAGAGAACGTCTGCTGCGGAGGTGGAGAATGAACCTGTAACGAATTTGATGCTTCGAAAATAAAATCTTGCGCTGGAGACGCTCTCATTTGCGATGTGGACACTACATAATGTGTAGTGAATTGATAAACAAAGAGTAAATAAATTAAAGGGAACGTTTTATTTTAAGCAGAAATGAGTGTGCGGGAAGTAAATGCAAAGAGGAGGTTGCGGACAGTTATCTGAGATGCTTTACAAAGAATTTGGTAGATAAGTATGAGCTCTTCTTCAGAAGGCAGGTTATCCCCTTTCAGGTTTTTCCCTTCAGGTTTTTCACCATCACCTGTGACAATTGGTCTCCTTTCTGAGGCTTTCGTTCTGTGGTGAAACTATTTGGTGTGAATACCAGAATTTGAAAGGGTAGAATATTGAAGGATGTAGGTTTTGTATTGATTTAAAGTTCGTCGGTCTAGTACCATAGTATCACCTAATGTAGTTTATATTTAAAAAACTGATCTAAGTAAATACTATATTATATAATGCTTAATCCAGGAATTCATTCGATAAAATTTCCATTCTGCTAATATCAGACTGGAGAGGGTAGTCCAGGATGCTCTTGAAAGGAGTGTCAAATTCTTGAAGCGCAGGGTTTACATCTGTGGCTAATATAGTAAACATTCTGAAACGAAAACTCTGATTTTCTGAAAATAAGGGAAAATTCCTATTATGTACCCAAAAATTAAATTTCGAATTCAAACTTTTGTTACTTCCCTCCTGTGACATTCACAGTTCATATATTGAACAGATTTTTACCTCATCTGCAGCTTGTTTTTATTCAAGATATGTAAACGTATTACTCAGAATTCTAAATTTTTGCGAGTTTAAATTTTGTCATCTTAACAACGGAAAGGACTTTAAAAGGAAATCAGTCAAGAGTGATACATTTGTTTGCGAATTTTAAACAATGAAATTTGAAAAATATTGCATTACTGATATCTTTAGTTTCGAAATATTGTTTGCAACAAAAACACAGGAATGTATACTTCCTTAGAATCATTGCGATAACTAGTGAGGCCTGCTAATGAAGTTGGAACACGTTTAAATAAATGTACGATTGTAAATGAATGGTGAATAACAATCGAACAAGCAATCGGTCATGACATGCAAGTTACTAGTCGTGCGGTTTAGTTGATTTTTACCCATGGGGTTGCATAATTATTAAAACTAACAATGTTACAACACATTATACTTATGATGAAAGTCCCTTTATATTTACCAACAAGAGAAAAATAAATGGTTTAACAAATCGCACAGAATGATTAATCAGCCGACTTGGTTTATTTGGGAGAGCCAGTTTAGAATATACCTCTGCCAGTTGCGCATGCATTCCTTGCTCTCTCGCAATTTAACGTGCATTCACTTCTGCTTGTGACGCATCATCACTTCCACCTTTCCCTCTCCCTGCCCTTCCCTCTCTACTCCTAAGCCCCACCTTCCTCCACGCCCTCCCCGACCTGCCCGTATCTCAGAACTCCCTCCATCCCCCGTCGTTCCGTGAAGTCCATCGACTCCGCATTCTTCGCCGCCTCCGCTCTGCCCACGGCGCGCCCGGCCGAGTCTCTCTGGCGGCCCAGCCACGATCTTCGCCGTACGCACGCCGTTTCGCAGTTGGCGCTGCAGAATGTGCACGACACACTGAGGGTCTTCTCCCGAAAAGCTGGCCAAAATCGTGAATGTGTTATGTAATAAAAACATCGATATTTTGATATTGAGATATTGAAGACATAGATTGGACTCCAAGTTGTGTGACTGAAAGTGATTTATCGACGATGACATTTAATTGGGAAGGATCGACCTTAGATTTCTCAGTCTACATCGCTGTTAAAATGTTTTCGTTGTTAAAGAATATTCAACAAGCAAAACAAATGCTTACTTAATATTGATAAAGCTTAACTCCATTTTTGTGGAAGTAATGGTGAATGCACTTAATGTATTTAATTTAATTTTTAAAAAAATCAACACAAAACTTAGTCGTGTGACTAAAATTCATTACCAAAAAATCAAATTTTGTCGAAACTTCAAACTTTTGTCTTAATGTTCTTCAACCAACGATTTTTTTCTCGCAATTTCGCGTGCACATTCATGATGAACATCAGCGCAGGCAGCACAAAGTCGGAGGGGAACTACATTTCTGCCTCCTTTTTTCCTTTGAATTTTTTATTTACGTATGACACATTTTACTAATTAGTACCTAAATTAAAAGGACTTCAAAGGGAATGAAATTATAACTTTAATGATATAATTAATGAATACGATTGTTTTTACGTTAAATTATTTACACAATTGCCATCTAGATTGTGCGTTCCCCTCAACTATCTTAAAATAATTTCCCAAATTTTCAGATTAATGAAGGTGAAATGAAGAAGTGAAGATATTGAAAGGATTGAAATGTTTTATTGGTAGAGTTACTTTCAAGGGTAGATACGGTCGCTCAGCGCCCTCCCTGTTCGCACCCCTATGGTTATCAGGTACCCGAAGAACCACCGAACATTTCGTGTAATTTTTTTATTAAACGATTTTCTTATATAGCGGATTAGCGTTTTATAAAGCATTTTGATATATTAATAAATAGCTAACTTAGTATTAGCCTTAATATCAGCGAGGTGCCTTCAATTTTAATTTATGTAATACAGTAAACGCTCGTTAGCACGAATTCGCTTAACACGAATTTCGCTAACACGAACAAAACTTCGATCCCGGCAAGTAATGACTGTCGGGGATTGACTGTCGGGGATTGACTGTCGGGGAGTGACTGTCGGGGGAGTGACTGTCGGGGAAGTGACTGTCGGGGGAGTGACTGTCGGGGGAGTGACTGTCGGGGGAAGTGACTGTCGGGGGAGTGACTGTCGGGAGTGACTGTCGGGGGAGTGACTGTCGGGGAGTGACTGTCGGGAGTGACTGTCGGGGGAGTGACTGTCGGGGGAGTGACTGTCGGGGGAGTGACTGTCGGGGGAGTGACTGTCGGGGGAGTGACTGTCGGGGGAGTGACTGTCGGGGGAGTGACTGTCGGGGGAGTGACTGTCGGGACGAGTTCTTTATTACGAGTTTGTGCAGCTCTAGCTCCTTTTGTCCGGTGTTGGGGGCGCGAGCCCCACAGTGCGGGCGGTGTCTTGGCTGCGGCGCCGGCCGCTCACGTCAGAGCGGCGCGCGCGGCGCCACCGCGGCGCCTGGCGCCGGCCCCGACCGCACAGCGCGGCGGCGCGGCGCGTCTAAGAAACGAGCGGCCGACTCGCGGGGGAACCGTTTGGTGGAAGGCGACGGTAATTGAATCGTTTATTTCAGAAAACTGTCAAACGCCAAAATTTAAAATGCTCTTTAGCGGTGAAATATGAGGATAGACACATCGCTTATTCCATATTTACCTGAAAAATAATCATTTGTTAACTGCTTTAATATTAAAAAAATCTTTTGGAATCGGAAAAACTGGGACACTTTTTTCAATTTTCTCGACATGACAAATTTGGCGTTTGACGGGTTTCTGAAATATACGATTCAATTCTCCTGTAATCAATTGGAATTATTATGTCTAGGGAGCGGATTTTAATGAAATGTCATGTTTTTTTTCACTTTAGGGAAATGCCGTTTAGAATAGAATTTTATGTTATTACAAAAGGAAATAACCCATTTTTATGTCTTTTTGTGCATTTTTCGTCGATTTCGACTAATAAGTCTTTTTTTACCTTTTTTCCCATAATTTTTAATGCAGTTTTCGCCGACTTCGTTGATTTTAATATCATTTTAATTGAACTTGCTTCAGATATTTACGAGATGCAACAAATGTTCTCCTCAGAATTCCTGCGTCCATGTACCTGGTAGTCTATTCGATTTCTTCACTCAGAAGTTGTAATGTCAGCCATTGTGAGTATGTAATCTAAGGTTTATTGTGACATCTGTGAGCGCTATTTGCGGTTCAGCCGATTTATAAAGACAGAGATATTCTGGTAAAGAGCAGTCCAAACCAAAAGTTTGAAAGATGAGTTCACTTGAACGATTAGAAGAAATCTCGATCACATCAGTAACGTATCAAACAGCGTGAATTGTTCATCCGAACTGGTTTTGAACACATTTTTACGTCATTTTTCTTTGGTTTTGGGCATTTTAAAAACATTTTAAGAGCATTTTATTGATCATTTTTGACGATGTTTTGGGTCATCAAAACCTGCCCCCAAATTATGACGTGCAGGATGTGACAAACAATTGGACTTACAACCCGACCAAGCGGAGTGTAGGTCTGACGATGAGGTCAGCACTGCGCTTTGTTTTGCTACGTAGAGAGACAAAGTTATTAGTACACTCAGTGCAACTGAAAACGGAAGCACTGATGTAGACCAAGGCCCGAAGACGTATGTATATATATATATATATATATATATATATATATATATATATATATATATATATATATGGTCCTCCTATAATCTTATGTATCTTATATTCAACAATGCTCGTGACAGTCCATTTACAATAACGGAAAATGCTCATGCCATAGATAATTATATTAATAAATATTGATAACGATATGAAGAATGAAAGAACTTCCAGTTTATAAAAGTAACCACAAATTCATGCTACAGTCATACCACACAACACATTCTACAACATAAATACTTTATATTTTTCGATATAATGAAAAACATGCAGGAATTTCTTCAACTTCCAGATTCCTATTAATACAACGTTATGTATGTGTTTCAAATCGTTAATGAATGATCAAGTTATTAAGTGCTTTCTATGTGATTCACGCAATGTTTCTAAGAAAAATTATCGGAAGGGAAACTAATTCGGCTGATTAATTAGCATTATGCAGTACATATGTAATGCAAAAATGTTTTATTACAGTGGAACAGGAACTACACCGCCCTGGCGCCAACGCGCGGTGCAATTGTCGCCGCGCGTTGTTAGTTCTTAGTTGCGCCGGTCTCTCTTCAGCCCTACACTTCGCTTGGTCGCGTAATACAACACAATTCTGCGAGACTGTTTTTCATGGTTTTCTGAGTTGTTGATGATGATTAGAGACCGGAAACATATGTAATACGAAACGTCAAAATATGTATATAAATATCTAATGAAAACAGTAAGAATTTGTAATAAATACGTAAAATCGGAGATAAAATGTAATATTAATTTACACAAATTATAAACCACATCAACCTAATTGGAAATTACATTTATCAAACATTTCCGAAACAAATTTTTAAAACAATTCAAACGTTTTAAAAATCATTTAGAGAGCACAAGTTAATGCAGGTTTTGCACTTTACGACATTCCTGTCGGTAATAAAAGCTTCATCTATTGCAATCCAGGACCATAGTTTAACAGCGAAACTAGACGCAGTAGAAGCCCTCGTACAAACTTGCGATTTCTAAGACCAACAAACAATCACCGCAGCGTGCAGCATTCTCCTCGAATTGTTACACGTTGACGATGGACAAATGTCTCTGAAATTAGGTTAAAGGTCATGAAACGCGACGTACATAACACATTTCACACCTTAAGGTGAAAATGATCTCAGTCGCGCACATCGCATCACTGAGAATACTGAAGCAGGCGCTTCGGACTGTAAAACCATCCGACCGCGTCTTAATGTAGCACACCTCGAGTCGACTGCACTTAGTCTTTATGTAGGAAAAAATTCTGATTAAAAAAAAATCCTTTTAATAAAAAAATGTTATAAAATTAGAGATAATTGGTAAATGAAAAAAATGTTTTTGTGAAAATAGCAAAACATGTAAAATATGTTATATAGTATTAAATATGTAAAAAAATGTAACTAAAAAACTCGATATTGTGTTAGGTTGGCGAGGAATCGCCAATATTTCAGTTCTGAGAATGGTATGTAGAAAGAGAAAATATGTAATTACATAAAAATCCGGTCTCTGATGATGATGATGATGATAATGATAATGATGTGACATCATTTGTGAGTGTACAACTGGTTGTCGAAAACCAACTTGTATCACGTGGTATTCGTTTCTAGGGTCTTAGGCCCCGCATAAATGCTGCAACTATACCTTTCGCCACCGCAACGCCAACATTTTGAAATTCATAGGACACTCAAATAAAAAAAAATAGAGCCCAATTGCTAGTAAAGCAATTGTAGTGTGCTTGTATTTTATTACTTTTCCATTAAAAAGTGCCTCGGCAAAAAATAAGAATTTAATATTTATCCTTTTGAAGTAATTTTCGGATGGGTAGCTTCAATTATTCTTCAGAAACTCAACCACAAATTTCGTTTACAGAAATTGATCTGTAATTCTGGCTCAAAACAGCCAGGGCACCGACACTTTTATAATAAACTATTTGTAACTTTAACAATTCTCAAAAGTTCTGAAAATTCAACGAAAATGGGGCCTACACAATTTTATAAGCTTATTTTGAAGTATCTGAGGAAGATAACAATGTTGTTTCTGAGAAAAAATGTAAATTGCCTGTATTTCAAGCAAAAGTTAGGCGAAAACTACTTGCTTTTTAAAACATAATCTGATATGACTTAAAAATAATTTTTTTAAAAACTGTTTTCTTTAAAGAAAACATCTATCATCAATATTGTAAAGAAAATATTTTGGAGCTGTTTCCGGGGAAGTCCTATTTTGCACGCAATATTACGGGAAAGCTTCTCATATTTTGAAAAAAAAAATTGAACATGACATTATTGAAATATCAGTTTTTGAAGGACGTACCGTAAAAAAATCTATCTGTAATAATGTTGCTGTAAGAAGACGCCGAACAATTTTAAATCTTTCGCAATTTTTTAAAATTCAGAGAATTTAAGAAAAATCGGATCTGCCCCATTTATATAAATGTACTTTGTTCTATCCTAGGAGAAAATTAAGGAAGCAAATAGGGGCCTTTGTTCAGAAAATTTGAAAATTTTCATAGCTATAGAAACTGAGTCGATTGTAATGGTAACTTACAACTTTTTCCCGCGATCGGGAATCGAATCCAGGAATCGCACCACAGAAAGCTAGCTCTCTGTCCATGAGCGTCGCGAGAGATATCGAAATTAATGATCGAGTAAAAAAATCTAGTTTTGTCTTTATTATCGACATGAATGGATGCATTCCTTATTGTCAGTAAAATCGAGTCTAAATTATCTTTTTTTGTGATTGAGTTTGTGATTTTCTCTCTTTCAGAAACTGCTGATGCAATGAAATTGAATTATAAATATACTCCAAAAAATAAAAAATATTGATTTAATTTTTAGGAAACATTTATGTAAAAACTGTCATAATGCTCATCATTGACATAAAGTGTATATATCTTTTTGCCTTCTCCGGACTGCGACAAAGACTGTTCAACTTCCTTAATTACGAAGTTTGTCCGAGAAACCTCGATTAGAACGTGATGCGAAACTACGAACATTTCTATTGCATCCAAATTGAACATTAGATATACGAGAAGGATTTTACGAGCATAGGAATCATCCATGTCTGAATTCTATTACTTTACTAAAACCCTTGCTGTCAAAACACTTTACATGTCAAGAAGATATAAATTCGCAACGTATAGAAGTAAGAGTTGAATTTTCTAGAAAAAATGTCCGGGAAGAACACATCCTCTGTCTACTTTTAAAAGTGTGGAAACTATAAATCACCCATTATATTTTTACTTTCTCACTACTGCTTTTGCAGTAGAAAGTAATGTATTGCTGCGCAAAAAGATGCGAATTTTCAGCAGAAAAACTCAACACATTTACAAAATACATTTACAGGACCCTGGTAATGAAACAGTGGAAAAATCAAGTTGCTAAAGGATATAGTCGAATAGGGTGATGAATACTGCCCCCAAACCAAATCGATAATCGCGTTGCTTATACGAAGGAGAATAAAAAATGCCGGAGATTGGCAAAATATCAGCCTTCTCGGGCAATCTGTTGCGGAGATACGAGAAACGTGTTTTTCATGTTTCATTTTTTTCTCAAATTCTATTGCATGCATGACCTGGGCCATTGTCAAAATTTTCAAAAAAATGGCTCTATCGTTTTCGATTAAATTTTGTAGTTGGATAGTGAGAAGGACGTTTAGGAGAATGATGCAGACCTCATTTTCATTGAAAACCCTAATTTTTCGAAAATTCCAAAAAATTAATTTTTTTCTAAGTCTTACTACAATTACAATGATGAAGATAGTTTCCCCCCTTAATGAAAGATATTCCGTAAAGATAAATTTTTCCAATAAGGTCGTGTACTATTTTTCTTAAATTGGGAGTACTTTTCGTTCAATTATGTGTGAAAGTACATGCTGTTTTATCACTACTAGTTTTAATTTTTGAATGAAAGAAATATT
Source organism: Teleogryllus occipitalis (assembly GCA_011170035.1). Classification (NCBI taxonomy): domain Eukaryota; kingdom Metazoa; phylum Arthropoda; class Insecta; order Orthoptera; family Gryllidae; genus Teleogryllus; species Teleogryllus occipitalis. The sequence goes on from BLKR01000136.1 coordinate 394,359, forward strand.
CAATTCCAGATATGATCCACAAAATTCGTGTCATTGTTGAATCTGGTCACCAGGAATCCAAAATACTTCACAAATCTCGATGACTCAGGCCCACACTTCCTGACACTATTAATAGCATCAATAACGCTTCGTAGATGTGCGGGGGTGTGAGAGCGTCACGCTGGAGTACCTGCAGGCCAGCCCGGCGCACGCAACCGGAAGCAAGACAGCGGATACTCCGTCACGCCGTCTGCCGTGACGCTCGCGTTGCGTCACGTCCGGCCCATCGCTGGCGGCTCGCGCCGCGTTCGGCCCGCAGGGATTGGTTCCCGCGTTCGATTTCGGTTTCGTCAGTATTGTAGATTTGCCTAACGAAGTAGACCTTTTAGCCGCTGATGCGGGGTTCGAATTCCGGTCACTCCGTGTGGAATTTGTGGTGGGCAATGTGGGTTTGTGGCTGGTTTCCTCACGATCCATTCACCTGCCTCTCATTCCACCGTTGCTTCATCGAGGTCCTTTCCACCTCGCCATTGGCATCATCTCATCAGGTCATTGATTGTTCGAATATTAACGTAACAAAGGTTTCTGTATATTTGCACAATTATATTTCTCTTCGGCATTGCGGTTAATTTTGAATAATAGCAATATTTCACTAAGAAATCTCTTACTGTTCAACTCCAGGCAATTCTTTTTTTCTGTTCTCGTATTTACAGCGGGTTGCCAAATTATTATGATCACTTACACTTATGAAATAATACAATTATCTGTGAACTGTACTGATGGTCACATTTTATAAACTTCAACATGTGGTACACCAATATGCAATTATTGTAGATTCTTTAACATCTGAAATAAGGAAGGTAATGATAAAAATCAGAGGTCGCAGAGAGCTTTTTTTTTGTGATTGTGTGATGCCACCTTTCAATTTGATCACTTCCGTGACCCTTTTTGGCACACGCTCAATACACTTAATAGCACCACAGCCAAAACTCAATCACTTCATTCAAATTTACTCACAATTTGTGTACGAAATCTTATATAAAGCGCAAAAATAAAACACATCCTAAATTATTTGTTGTGTAAGTAATGATAAAACAGGTGTGATAATTGCTTTACAGATGTACCAATATCTCAAACTAGGCACCAGATGACAAGTTATCTGAAATCGACATAAAAAACCTTCTGTAGTATAATAAAGAGCATATATGAAGAGAATGTCAAGAATAGAAAAAAATGAAAGTCATCATAATAATTTGGCCACCCACTGTATATCTCCCCTGACAAAAACATGGTCCATGTTATAGTCTTTTGTATATTCTCTCACTTCCGTGAAAATTGACCGTCAGTGGATTCAACACAAGTTCGTGTACATAATAATAATAATAATAATAATAATAATAATAATAATAATAATAATAATAATAATAATATATAGTCATTGCTAGGGTAATACTTGGAAGTTCAATAGAAATGATTTTTGCAATATTATATTAATTCGACAAGTGTTTGGAATAAAACTGTCAAATGAAAGAAAATTTCTGACCTGATTTATAATAGATCATTAGTTGAGCTAAAACAGCGAGTACGTGCTCGCCCGTACTAATTTTCGAAACATGGTACATGACCTTATTTCAAAATCTATGTTTAAGGAACAGATTTCATTAAGGGCAAAAATTAATATCTTCATAGTTGTAGTTGTAAGAAAATACCGAAAAAAAATTGAATTTTTGCAATTTTCGAAAATCACTACCTATTAGAGGATTTTTTCTACTTTAGCAACTGTATTTACCCGCTGTTTCGTTACCAGGCCTCTCCAATAAGAATTTTTCTTTCGAAAATTCACTGTTTTTCTCGCAGCTTTACATAACTTTCTCTCTACTCCGTAGCGAGAAAGTAATAATCAGTCACTCTTCTCCAGGTTCCCCGAACAGGAACATTTGGAAATTCTGATCCAAATGATATAACACGTTTGATTTTGGGTTTTCTTTTGCTTTTCACTTCACAATCACGTGATTAATACATCTGATTCTGGTTTTGAAACAAAACACTTGCTTTTGTACACTTCAAATCCTGCTGATGCCGCAGCAGAATCTCTTAATTATAAATCTTAAAAAACGTTCTACATAAGATCACCTTTAACGAATGATCAGAACGTTATTTTAATCAGAGCAAAAATGTAGTTTAGGTTTTGTAAGAAATGTGATAGCGATTGTGATTTTTCGGTTATAAGGAATATTCCGAAAGCAGCAGCAGCAACGATTATGGGGTGTGGCAAAGCACAATGCTGGTAGAATAGGGATATAAAGTTCTTCCAAATGACCTGCAATATTGTTTCGTTCGTCTAGTGCGATGTCTCTCGTATAGCGTGTTAACAGAAGAATTTATCCATTAGTGGGAACATTGTTCTACTCTTATGGATTTTGTTTTACGATTGTTTTAACTATTATATCTGATCGAGTAAACGCTCTTTTGATGAGGTAACTGATAAAAGAGGAGGGAAAGGCCGAAAGTAAGATGTTAAGGAAATATTAATTGCAAAGTTACTTCAGGTGCAGTACAGTATTTGTGTGAGTCGTAATACATTTAATGTAACCTCAAAATTATTGATATGTATTTTCATTCATAAATATTCGTAGGCCAACCTCTGTAATACGGTGTTTGGAGTGGATTCCAACAATACAGAGCCTAAGGTTGCATCGTCGAACCCAACTTAATGCATGGATGTCTTCTCTACATGACTGTGATGTGTTTGGCTTCGAAATCCAGATTGGCATTCTACCGTGTTTCTTACCGTAAACCGTTTACGCCCACAACTTTTTCTCCAAATTGCTTCATTTTTTTTCTACTCTGCTTTTCTGGGTACATACGTAATTTATAATTATTCTTGTGCGGATAACTTCATCGTCACCCCTCATGATCATCCTACTATTCTCCATTCAATTTAAGGCAAATGCAAATCATTACTGTGATTACTTACCCAGGAAAGAGGAAACCAGTAAAGACACACCCTTGCCTACACTGAGATATTGTTAGTGTGAGTCACCGGAACCTTCTTCTCGTTTGTAGTGGTTGTCAAGGGCTCGAACTCTTCACGCACGTGTGAATCTTGCATCTATCTCAATCGAGACAAGCGAGGTCGACTGCGAAGGAACATGCATGAAGGATACAACGTCCAGAAATGGAAGGTCATCTTGACATGGCCGTCGATTTAAATTTTGTTAAGTATTTAGAAATTTGTATATTTCTGCACCGCATGGCAATGTATCAAAGCAGGTCAAAGTGGAAGAGAGAATTGTTCAGTTGGCGTGACGGGGACGGTGGCAGGGACGGTGGAATAATGAGAAAACAGAGGGGCCTGGGCCTGGACCTCTGGGGTGATGAGAGGACCCTGGCGTAGGCTGGGTCGCGGTATGGGGTTGGGTTGCCTGAGGGGGGAGCGGCCGGGTGCTGGCGGTGTGGCAGTGTTGCGCGATGACGATGTGATGATTAGGTAATGAAGAAAAGGTGGGGTGGTGGAGGGAGGGGATTGGTGGAGTAGCGATGTGGTAGTATGAGAGTGGGAGCCAATGATGGGTTGGGATTTTGGCAGTGACGATGATTCAGGACGGCGGCGATATGACTGGTTGGAAGGATGGTTGCATTGTGACTTACTGACGGGGTTGCAATGTGACGGTGAGTCAGGACGGTGGTGTAACGGTCTGACGGGGTTGCAATGTGACGGTCAGTCAGGACGGTGGTGTAACGGTCTGACGGGGTTGCAATGTGACGGTGAGTCAGGACGGCCGTGTAACGGTCCGGCGGGTTTGCAGTATGACGGTGAGCCAGGGAAGTGGTGTTACGGTCCGGCGGAGTTGCAGTATGACGGTGAGTGAGGGCGGCGGTGTGGCGGTATGAGGGTGGGAGCCAATGATGGGTTGGGATGTTGGCAGTGACGATGATTCAGGACGGCGGCGATGTGACTGGTTGGAAGGATGGTTGCATTGTGACTTACTGACGGGGTTGCAATGTGACGAGTCAGAACGGTGGTGTAAGGGTCTGGCGCGGTTGCAGTGTTACGATGAGTCAGGGCGGCGGTGTAACAGTCCGGCGGGGTTGCATTTTGGTGGTGAGTCGGGTCGGCGGTGTAACGGTCCGGCGGGTTTGCAGTTTGATGGTGAGTCAGGTCGGCGGCGTAACGGTCCGGCGGGGTTGCAGTTTGATGGCGAGTCAGGTCGGCGGTGTAACGGTCTGCGGGGTTGCAGTATGACGTTCAGTCAGGGCGGCGGGATAACGGCCCAGTGTGGTTGCAGTGTGATGGTGAGTCAAGGCGTCAAAGTAACGGTCTGATGGGATGGCGGTGTAGGTGGCAGCGATGCGGGGCGGAGGAGACGTGCAGCCTTGGCTTCGCATCCCACGCCGCCCCTCGCGACCTCCGGGTGCTCTCCGGCGCTCTCGCTGAATCAGAGGTCGCGACCTTCCGCCGACGCTCTGTTTCCGCTCGTCGATGGGCGTCCAGGGGCACCTGCGGGCGACGTCCACGCGAGGTCGGCGCTTCCAAAGAGACCGAGGGCAGGCACTTTTCCACACTACGGAAATTTTCAAGAACATCAGTCTTTTGCATTCTGGTAGAGTTTCTCTTAATTTATACGCTGTTACGTTCGTCCATCCGACATAGATTTATTATTTGAGATCTTCGTGTTATATTGGTCGAAGGACTCTTTGAGATCTACAGAATTCTATCGTCCAAGTTTGAGTTTCAGCAAGTGTCACATAGGTGAATTGCCAAGAAAATTGAGAAAAGGGCGGTATTCTTTATATTTTCTTAATGACTTCAAAGTTTTACAGATGGGATTTTCTAGATGAACCACAACACAATTTATATTTTATCCGTAATACAGTCATACCATGATCAAATGAATTATATTGGTGAATTGGTGATTATCGTGTGATAAGAATGATGAAGCAAATTGGAATGATAGGCTGGGAAAACGGGAGAACCCCGAGAAAATTTACCAAAAACCTCTCTGCTCACTCATAGTTACGAATGTCACGTGGATAGACTGGGATTTGAACCTGATCGGTGAGGATGGAAGGGGCGGTCCACCACTACACCGCGGATCACCCAGGGTTACCAATACAGTCGCAATTTATTTTACTGCGAAATTATTTCTATGCAATCGAACGTAAACGTTTCAGATAATTCATTAACGTTAACTTTAAACCCGTGACGCTTCCACGCTAATTGACGTCCATTGTGTGTTCCGCTGGCTGCACCTATGTGTGGGCTTTGAATCACCTCCGATTCACTCTCGCTTTCACACGCAGTCGCATTTTCGCCCGTGAGCTCCGTTCAGTGGCCTAGTGCCGCCCACGCAACGGCCGGGGTCCTTTGCACGCGCGCTACCCGCGCTCTCCCACGCCAGCGCTCCGACCAAAGAGTATGTCTCAGAGACGGCACTCAATGTTAAACAGAGAAGCCTCATTAGCCTAACTTCCGCTGACACCATACGCAATCGTATTGTTTTCTATTGAGCAAATGAACAGCTAATAGCGTAGAAGTAGCCGGGAAATTTGGGGGAAGAAAGAGAGAGAGAGAAAAAAAAAACGGTACGCGGGAATTTTAAAATTTCACATCTCATAATTTCAACCTTAACTTATTAAAAAATAACAGAAATAATTGTAAGGATTTTATGGAAGAAAAGTCAAATTATAGCTGTAAAATCGAGTATTTATTGAGCGTATTGATATTACAAAATATTATAATTTCTCTGTAATAATGAATGGTTCCGACCTGCTGCTCCGGGATCAGTTTTGTCCAAACCTCTCTTCACTATCTGGTTCTTAAAGAGCCTTTGGCACGCGCATTTGTAGATTAATCGCTGATGGTTTGGCAACAATATTTCATAAAAAGTAATTAAGAAGTGAATATTGAAAACTATTTTAGTCAGTCCCGTATTGGATTGTTTAATTTTCAAAAATGCTAAATGGACAAATTTTCTAATTATATTGATCGCATAATTTTGGCGGCAAGGTGAACGTAGAGGCGGAAAACTCTGACTTATAATTGACAAAGTGCTTGACCATCAGTGTCGTTAAGTGTACAAATCAGTGGCAGTGGTGGTAGTACACATCGTGCTTAGGTTGCACGGTTGTACAACCCCCAGAAAATGAAAAAGATCTTATATATTAGAAGATCTTTAGAAAATATCTAATTAGGAAAGATCTTATCGTACGTTCTCCTTTTAAAACATTCAATATTCAAGATATTGCAGCAATATCGATGTATATGAAATCATTTTTAAACCAAAGAGCGTCCAGCTAGCGCTCTCTCCGGTGTCTGCTGCCTTACCAGGAATTGCATCACGCTCTTGGCTGTATTATGGGTTTATTGTGTTTACTCTTTGGCCCTTCCATTTAACACATGAGGCCTCTTGCAACAGCAACCAGACTAGTGGCGCTGTCTAGAGTGGCGCGGCGACGGAGGAAATCTCAGGGGAATACTCATATTGTGTCCGTCTGACTCACTGCAACGAAGTTTTATGATTTTCGCTTGTTATTGAAAGTACACAAGTTCAGCCAATTATTGACGATATTCAATGCATTGTTTGTGATTTTTGGAGAATTCTTTTCATGTGATGTTAGGTTTGTTGATTCAAAACGTGAATTTGATGAGTTATTTGTGTAAAGGTGGTCGTTCTGGATGGAAGTCGATTAATGTCTCGCGAAAGTCAGAGTGGTTGTAGCTGGCCAGAGGTTTGCAAACGTTCTTGTGAATACGAAGGTGTGTCGAAGATATTTCATTATTGCCAAATATATCAGGGTAGTGAAGTTTTAGAAATAAAATAATTTTATTTGTGTAAAACGTGTCGAGGCAATAGTGCTGGTTGCAATGTTCTTGAGTCGAATTTAAGTGCCCTGTGGAAATCAAAGCCAGAACAACGTGTGCAAGAGATATATATGTCTTAAGTGGGCGAATACAATTATGTAAGTAGTGTTTCAATATAGACTTTTATTTAGTTTTAATTGATTTGAATTGCGTACATTTTTATTATAAATTTGTATTTTGAATTTCGGAAATTACATTTCCGTCATTCGATGTAGTAACCTCCAGTCTGTTGGGGCACCAGCCGCCATTAGTTCATATTATCAATAAATTTCAATGGAATGAAAAAAAGTTCCGCAGTCAATTATAAAATTCGAATGCATCTTTAAAACTAGTGTTGAAATAGTCATTATTTGCTTGCATCTGGACAGTAGAGTTGCATTCGCCTTCCATAAACAGGGAGCGGTAGCTCAGTGCATCAACTGATGTCACTGCAGCGCCTCTGACCGGGAGGTCCTAGGTGCGAGTCCTGACGGCGGCAGGATTTTCGACACTAGCTTTTCAGCTAGATCGAATTCAGTCGAGGACGAGAATTCTGGCGGCCGGCTGCTCTGATCGGTAGTTTTCCATGGTTTCTCCGATCAACACCAGGCGAATGCCAGAGCAGTACTCTAACAAACGAGTCACGGACCGCGCGCGATCTGTCCTTCCTCTTCCTTATCCTATCCTCTCCCCTTCCACACACACACTAACATGCACTACACTACCACATATTCCGGGAGACCGGTTGGGAGCTTAGAGCTTGTTTCGGCTGGGGCAGTACCCCGCTGGTAGGAGAGTCCTGGTTAGGGGGAAACCCCCACTAGCCGACGGTAGGTCGGCGCCGGATCTCGCCATCCAGCGGGGGAAGTTCACCGCCATTTTCCGAGAAAAAACGTGCACTACACTAACGGGACTAATGACCAAAGCAGTTGACGCGGCCGGAAACACGAAAAATCAATCAATCAAAAGCCTTCCCTAAGGGCACTATTAGCTTACACAAATATTATTAAAATTTTTCTACGTGGCAATGGTAGACTTAGTGAAAAAAAAAATTGCAAGAAAAAAACTATGTTTATCTCCCCACGACCACTGCGAGGGGTGCCATTTCGCCGTATGACGTCAGCTCCGACGGACTGACGGGCGTGCGGGCGGGCGGAACTGGCGCGGTGCTGGCGTCACCGCGCGCCCGGACGACAGGGGAAACGCATGTCGCGCGGAGAGGACATGCAGAAAACGAGTGCGCGTTGCGGAAAGTAAACGCGCTCTCTGCCTCAGCCCTCAGAGGTCGGCTTTGCACGGAAGGCAAACAATGCGTTGCGTGCGCAGCGAAAGGACGCCTTTGCCACAGACAAATGTTGGGGTTTTCGTCATTAAAATCATTCTGTCTGGGTGTGTTGTTGATGATTAAAAGCGTACAATCCAAGTCGGGACTTGTTCTTTGTAATTATGAGGCTTTATTTATGGGGTTCTCCATTAAATAGCAGTTGCCGCGGGTTAGTTTCCAGTTCTGTGTCCATGCAAAGTTCGTTTTTCTTTGTCCTATAGCTTTTAGTTTAACGACGTTTCAAGTTTTCCGCCGCTTCCTGCTTTCGTTTTTTCTAGAGAATTCTACTAAGAGATTTTCGGGTCGTATTGGTGACGTACCGTTTTGGCGTTTACTGTCATGTATCCACGACAGATTCTTTCTGATGCGCCATTTATCTAATACCCTAGCTTTCGCAGGATTCTAGAAGCTCTACACTTCCTCCTTATTTCATCTACTACTTGTAACTTTCAGCCGGCGACGCATGCAATGATGAAATGGAAGTCGATTTAGTATTAATAGTTATTTAGGCACTAACGATGTTATAAGGGTTTTAAAGATCGAGCGCCGATAAAATGTCTGAGGGACTTTGGCTCGAGGGTATTCTGTCGCCCGAGATCATGAGAAACAGTTAACGCCCGTGGCAAACACATAATTTTATTTTTTACCTAATTTTATTGATTCAGATTTTCTTATTTACTAATTAACTAGGAGTTAACTTGACTCGGTTTGTCTTTTGGTATTTCCCTCTCATAATTCCCGTTCATAATTCCCTCCATAAGAGAACATGTAGGATCATTAAACTATTTTCATATTTCCTTCGTAATCACGATCCTTTAAATACATGTAAATTATGTAGTATATTTCGGGCTCCGTGTCGAAGACAGTAAGAAGCTATAACGTATCAGTAACAATAAAATAACTTTATGTACTTAATAAATACACTATTTTCTTTAATATGCCTTCTTTAAGCAGGGCATAACGAGGTAACAAAGATGTTTTATCCTTGAAAATAAATTTTATTACATGGGAGGGTTGTTGGTTGTTTTTTTATTTTTTTTATTTTTTATTTTTTTATTTTTTAAATTTAAGTAGTATATGACTTAGTGTAGGGATCACAGAATTTTGAAAATGTGCACACAATTCATTTTTCCCCATAGCACGTCATTCGCAGTTTGAACTGTTTTTTGACGTTAAATAAATAAATAAATAAATGTTTTCCTATGTCTTCAAGTATATTACAAAGATAATATGGTATTTCGATTTGAAAATATCATTTAGTTTTATTTGAAAGATTCTTTGCGACCTCTACGAAATCTTTCTGAAGTTCACTTTATGCCTTTTTATCTTACTGATTTCAGAGAGCAGCAAACAATTAAACATAGGTAACATTAGAAGAAATCCAAAACTATATTTTCCAAATTGTTTTTGTGTTAAAAAACTGTTGAATCGTTTTGCTGTGGAAAACCGACCAAACACATCGTGACGAATAGCTTTGACCCCCGTCTATCGATAAAGCGACATGTTTCGCATTAACCTTTTCGTGTTCCTAAATCGTGGAGCTGGTGGGAATCCGAAGCTACGAGGTCAGTGCCCGAAGCGGCCGCTCCTTTCCTTTCCGTTCCGGGGCCGCCTGGCTGGCAGCGCGGCGGTCAGCACGTGGGCGAGGCGGTCAGTCGGTCAGTGCCGGCTGGGGGGCGACACCTACACTGCACTGCACTTGGGATACACCTCCCTCGTTGGGGCCTTGCAAACCACTGCAGACTGCGAGCACAGGATTTGGTTCGAGAGGAGGGGTCGCGCGAAATGATCGCCCTGGTCATCAGAAGCAGGATGTCATATTATATTCTGGTTAAAATTATATTTAATTTAAATATTATTTAATATGTATTTAATTTTAGTAATAGTAGTAATTATAGTAATTAAATATATATTTAATTTAATTACTTATTTAATTACTCAATTTAAATTCTTATTTATATAAATTGTCAAGAATACTTTAAAATTACATAAAATATTTTCAGTTTTCAGATGTGGCAAGAGTTTTTGAGGTGTGGCATATTTTGAATTTTTTAAAATACTTACGGTCTTTTCTGCTGGGATACTGGTGTTCACCTCCGTTCTTTCAAGAATTAGTTCAATATTCACCATATTGTATGGGTAGTACAACTGTTTTTTTCATCAACAGATATTAAACTAAGAGATGGGTTTAACTAAATTGGCAGATATGACTGTAAGGCAACGCTGAAGTTTTCACGAGGCAGCGGTTTCGAATTGTTTTGTAAACGCCCGATGAATGTTGAAAGATGGAACTACCTCTTAGCGGTCAAATAAGTTCTAATATAACTCGTAGAAGCTATAGACGCTTAAACAATAACTTTTGATCAACGCTAAACAACTTCTAAACAAAAATTTAAAAAGTTCCCTTTGGTATTCAGCTGTAAATAATAAATTTCGATAAATAAGTGTCGATGTATACACAGAGATTTATTAATGTAAAAGATTTATAAAATTTAATACTTTTTCGCAAGATGAAATGCCCAAAATTTGTTGGAATGTGAAGCCTTATTTTCTATTATTCACCTCTTTAATACGTTATGTGTGCATGAGACAATACTTCATTCTGTCCTCCCATTGAAGACTCGTTCTAAAATTTGGACACGTTAATTTTATTTTCTCCTTCCTAACATGTAATAAAAAAGCGAGAAAGAGATATCCTGGAGAACAATTACAGCGCTTTCTGTTACGAAACATTTGAATCTCCCGCAACACTTCAATCTCCACAACTCTGGCGACCGCAGATGTAACCACCCGTTCTAATTATAGACCACTTCATGAAAGAGTGCACTTGGCCGTTAAGAAAACACTCGGTGATGGGGCGAGGAGAAGTCTTTGTGTTTCGCTTGCGACAAAAATGACAAAGCTGTTGTTTCAGGAACATTCGGGATGGCCCGTTTAAACCCTTTTTCTCTGAGCTTCCAAGTGGAACTTGAAAGAATGTTATAGTGAGGTTTCTGTATACTCCCCAGTCCAAAATTTGTTGAGAGACTTGAATGAGCAGTTAGTGAACTTCAATAGTGAAGGACAAGACACTTAGAGAATTACTGAAACGTGTTTTCGGAGTACTTCGTCATCATGTATCTCAGCATCGGAAAATGTAATTTTAATATGACGTGAGAATTATCCGCTCATTGTGCGATAAAGGTGTGCCAATGTTCATCGAAGGTTTTAAGTAATGAAAATGTTCATTGTTGTTTGAGACAGTTATTTTCCATCAGACTGCTTGGAACAACGAACAATTAGGGTAAATGGCATGTTCCTAATGCTTTGAAACATTTAATAAATTCTAATTGAATCATAGTACTTGATACGATTATATTTTTGATCATTATGTAGTAAGAGATAAAGATAGCGATTTCAATTGTAATGATATTTTTTCAAACATGAGCAATAACAACGTTTCGAAAAATTATTTTGTGCTCATCATCAGGTTATAATTAATTCATTAAATAAATTACAAATCATTTGTACAATGAATTAAATCGAACCTTCCCGTTTTCTGCATATAATATTTTAGACTATTACCATGGCATTATGTCACGGGATATGTTACGAACGGAGAGGAATAAAGAAAAGAGGGAGAAAAAGAAAGCAGGAAGAAGGAAATTATTTGAAGTTATGTAAAAGATACGTATTTATAAATTGATTACTTTCAACCAATGACATCATAGATTGATTTAATTTTATGTTTAACGAACATAGGAAACTTAGTATTGATCAGAATTTTACACTTACCCGAATCATAGATAGCTAGCACATACTGCGCTGCCTGGGTTTTGCGTAAAGAGGCTTCACATTAAAATTAACCCTTTCTTCAGGTTAAAAAAACAAGAATATTTACAATTTTATTGAATTGACAATTTTATTGAATATATATTGCAATTTGTTAATACCAAACTGAAGTGTCCTGTGTTGCTCCAGTATTCATTTTTCAGAATCTATTAGAAAAAATGCTATCTATTCCCACTCCGTTCGCCCACTTCTAAGAATAGAGCGATTTTTATACGAAAAGACCGTTTTGACAACTAGTACTGGCAACTTAACTGAGGGTTCTGTAGTCGTTGTGTCCTTGAGCCAATTGGACTCTCCTTCCTCCATTCCTCCATTCCTCCATTCGTTCATTTGCAGTTGGCGAACTTGTAAATGGCTTCGACGCTTCCTTTTGTAATGTCCTCGTCCGACGAAAATATAGTGCGCCATGAGAAGTAATTGAAAGTAGGAAGTGCAGTGCTATGTGCTCTTCTCTAAAAAAATCTTTTTTATAAACATTATATTGAATTTACTTTTTGTGTGTTAAGTATTATGTTGATTTTAAAACCGAATCTTGAATGTGAGATGCGCACTGGTTCACGTATTTCCGGCGCCCGTGCTGTAAGGTGGCGAGCTGTTGTTACATTCGTGGCAGCTTTCTTTTACTGAATATGACAGCATGTTAAGAGATTTTTCCACATACGTAATTCAATTTCAATATTTCTCAGACTCGCGTACGTGCATATCCCCAAACGAAACTCTTGGACTTCAGCATAGTGATGTTTCATGGGGGACATAACCAAACTTTACGAAGAGGCGTGGCTGAACAGCTGTCGCGGCGAAGGGATACTTCTCTGAACATGTGATGTACACTTGTTTAGCGAACTGTCATTTTGGCCCCACTCTTAGGAGGATTCTTCAAGAATATATTCTAGTCCATCCCCTTCCCTCTCGGCTTTGCTCTGTTTTGCCCCGCCTTGCCCTGTCCAAAACCCCGGTCTACTCACTCGCTTTTAACAAATATAAGTAAGAAATCTGTACTGAAATAAAAATAAAATATCTTTATCCATTGCAGCTGTCTAAACAGTCATTTATCTTCTTGTCCCTGACAACATATACAATACTTGTATTATCTCGTGAATTAAAAAAAACATTGTCAGAGGTTTTAATTCACTATTTTTAAGTATAACACATACCCGGACAAGAGGTTTTATTTGAATATTATGTGAAAAAATTGAAAAATGTAGTAATGTATAAAATAATGAATGGATTTCCAGAGTAAAAATATTTTATTCGCTTGTAGAAAAACTTTCCACTTGCGAATTAAATTTTATTTTACTATCTTATACCATAAACTACTATTACATTTATGCTTTGCGTCCAGATACATCAATACAACAAAGCAAACTTCCCTACAAAACTCATCCAATCTGTCACTGTTTTAGCGTCAACATTAGTATTTACATATTCTTGATTTATGACTTTTACAATAATTTCATGTCTGTTGAACACTTCATGCCTTCACCCCTAGATGGAATTAAGATCAATTTACAACTTAGCTGTATAAATATCGTATATTTGAAGAAAAACCGGCAAAGATTATCATTTTCAAATAGAAACAGTTCACATTACATAATTAATATAAAATAAACAGCCACTCAACAGTGGTAATGTAAATTTTCAATAATTTTTTCAATACATTGCATAATAATATTTTTCATTAATTAATTCTATTTCGCGTTGTACTTCTAAATAAAATGCCTTACGACACGTATACAGTTGCAATAAACTGATATTGGTTTTCACGTTTGATTATTTTGATTATAACAATGGGTAAGCTGTTATAATTAGATTCAGTATAATTCAAAGCAATTTTGTATTTTAGTAAAACATATACACTTATTTAACATTTTAATAGGAGGAATACTGTAGTTGTTTATTGGTATCTCAACAGTATTCGTACCAAATTTGGGAGCAATCACTCCAATGGTGCTAATGTTTTGTGACCGTTGTAAACACCTTCACTTTTACATAATAGAAGAAAAGAAAAAAGAAGAGGTTTCTGATTCTAGATTGATATGTGGTTGAAAGTAATCAATTTACAAATATTTATGTCTAGATTTTACAGAAAATCAAGTAATTTCGTTCTTTTCTCCCCTTCTTTTTATTCATTTCCGCCCGTAACATAATATCATGATAATAAAAATATTAAATCTAACAAAAGTAAAATATTATATGCAGAAAAAAGCCGTTTTGATTATGTGTTTTGTACAACTTTCTATGTAATTGATGTAGTACATACTAAAATATTTTAAATGAATTAATTACAGCCTAATGATGATGAGTATGAAAAAGGTTTTCGAAACGTTTTGGCAACGGAATATGAGCGCAGGAGAAAAACCACAGCAAATTATCACAGTATGTGCATATGTGACTATTTTGCTTGAGACTGACCTTTGTGTGCGGTCCTTTTACATGATGCTACACTACTCAATGAAACTGAATTATCCCTTGGCGCTGAATATTTCGTTATTAATTGTCTATTTTAAGAGGTTATTCAGCCCCTTCGTCTTGCAGCGGCGTGTAGACACTGACTGTCCCTGCAGGTGATGGGCTTTAGGCAGGCTCCGGTCCGTGATTCCCTTTGCACAATGGGCGATCGCTCGCAGCATCAGCTGCAGCGACGGAAGAGGGGGGGGGAGTCGCATTTAACAGGATGTGCCCCGCACCGTCTCATGTGGAAGTCATTTGTGCGAAGGCACCGGGGGCAGCGCAGAATCGGCAACGGCTCGATTCGCGTACTCGGCTTGACTGGAGCGGCAGTAATTCATGCCCTGTTGAAACGTGACCCGTTACACTAGTCACCCGCAGTCGCCTCACTTGATAGAGCATCTGCTCTATGGATACTGCTTGATCTAAACTAGCAATAATGCTCTGCGGATGGCTGGCATGGCCATGTGTCGAATCAAGTGGCAAAGACCTGTTCGTCCTCTAGGATGATTTTTGTCTAACAATACGCCCTTGCCACGTACGACGTGCAAGTGAACGAAATTCGCCTGAGGATCGCTAAAGTCGATTTTGTTTCCAAAATTTGAGTTAATTGATCATAATTGCTCAATCGTCATTTTCTTAGCTCTTTCTCACTCCCTCCAAAGTTTTGCTTCCTCTCGATAGTCCGATGCAAATAAGACACATGAGAAAGAACCTTGATTTTATTGCGTTTCCTATCTAAAATGACGAAATGTGCATGAGAAGCAGGTGCGGTGGTGGTGTCAAAAGATTTCCATTTGCGTGCTAGCCCGGACAAGAGTTCTTATCCCACGCACCGGCTAATGGTTGCACACATGACAGCGCTCCTCGGAAACTTTCTGGCTGTTGTCTCAAGACACGTGAATACGGGGTACACTACGTACATTTTCTACCTAGCCGAGTTACCAATTGTTGAATGGAGCGCGCATGCTGTTACCAATACAGACATGCCTGTGTATGATTTATTCAAAGATTCAGGCCATTTGTTCACAAATCGCAGAGAAATAGGTTGCCAACAGTAGTGCTGTGCAGATATTTGCTTGAGGTGGGGGAGGTAAGCTGCACGGCTGGACCGGTTGGCCCTCAGCCTCACAATTTCGCAATGGTTGTCAATAAATCTCGCAAAGACATATGTGCGAGATCGTTTTGCTGCAGGACAGAAACTTAAACGTAGATAAGAAGTTATTTAGAGGAAGAAACCTTTCATATGCACCCAGGAGCGTAGAAAATAAATGTTATGTAACGGATTTGCAGAATTTATTACATGTAAAAATAATGTGGACTTTTTGATTAGAGTTTTTTAATACTTTGTTTTCTTGCTTACAGGTGAGTTGCTACTAGCCTCTGAAAACAATGTTTGCCAATAGTTCTGGTGAGTGTTCTTCCATGTATTCTGATTAATAAAAATTCGTCTAAGAATCATTCTTAATGAAATTAAAATAATGTTTTCATGAAATTTGTGCTCTATACATACTACTATAACAACTACCGATAGTATTTATTACCTTAGAATACTATAGGGTGAAAGAAATCGGCAGCTTAAGGTTAACTTCGTGGAGCTCTCCCCACTGTTCACTCTCGCGTTGCCCGTTTTTTCGCCAATACCAATTGTCCACTCCAAGTCCTGCTTGGAGACGATAACCCCGGGATATAATTCCCTCCACTCGGTACCGGAAGTGGTAGCTCAGTGCATCAACTGATGTCACTACACTACAGCGCCTCTGACCGGGAGGTCCTAGGTTCGAGTCCTGACGGCGGCAGGATTTTCGACACTAGCTTTTCAGCTAGGTCGAATTCAGTCACTGTCTGGAGGAGAATTCTAGCGGCCGGCTGCTCCGATCAGTAGTTTTCCGTGATTTCTACCGAACGGGCCACGGACACGATCTGTCCTTCTTCCTTGTCCTATCCTCTCCCCTCACACACACACACACACACTTACACTAACATGCACTACACTACCACACATGCCGGGAGGCCGGTCGGGAGCTTAGGGTTTGTCCCGACTTGGGCGGTGCTCCGCTGGTGGGAGAGTCCTGGTTAGGGGGAAACCCCACTAGCCGACGGTAGGTCGGCGCCGGATCTGGCCATCCAGCGGGGGAAGATCACCGCCATCTCCCTAGAAAAACACGCACTATACTAACGGGAATAATTACCAGAGAAGTTGACGCGCCCGGAAACACGAAAAAATCAATCAATCAATCAATCAAACCCTCCACAAGCAAGACGGTAGCCAGAGGACAAGCCAAGGGGTCGACGACGTAAACCGGGAGGGGAAATGCGGCGGCGATTGTGAACATGAAGAAATGAACCGCCTAAATAAATTGTCGCGTACAGTATATAACAGACTAATTACAACAGACGAGGGCTATAGGCACTCCTGGCCGTGGTTCTTTTTATTTCCTCTTTAGTACGTAAAGTTCGTAGTATGGCGAGAAAGTATTGTAATGCTGAAGTGGAAATTGGCGGTTTTTCCACAGAATAACTGGTATTGTGTAGTTCTGATATCGAAAAAGTGGAAATCTTGTTCCTATGTGCAGTAAATTACTTCAAATATATCACGTGTATTCAGAATCCATGTTTGGTGGCTTTCATACCGAAAAATTCGTTCACGGTCTCAGTCCGTCTGTTCATCCGTCCATCCGTCTGTGACAATCGCTGGCGCGTAAACTGTTCAGACGATTTTCTCCAAAATTGATATTTACCGATCGCTCTGGCCGAAATCAAGAGCATTCGAATTTGAAATGTATAATTTGATTTTTGGGGTACTTTACTTGAAGCCTCAACATTTTCCAAATTTTCTCGAAAATGGATTTGTCCTCGCGTGCAGCTAAGTACACTTGAAAATGTTGCACGTCTCATTTTCGTTGAACTATGAATTTTCGAAAATTGCAAAAGGTCAAAACGTTTTTTCGGTGTTGGTTGTAGGTGTATTTTTCCCTGAATGAAATCTATTCAATTAAATGATATCTTTGAAGAAGGCCGAGCAAATGTTTGAAAATACGAGTAATTTTCGAGTCATTGTACGTGAAATATAGGCAATTTTTAAACAAATATTTTTTCATAAACGGTTCCAAATTGTTTTGGAATTTTTTTCGCCTGTTAATGCAAAGGATCGTTAGAAACGACGCGGGTCTTATTTTGTCGAACTCTGTGAATTATAGCATTTTGCAAAAATTAAAAAAAGGTGAAAGTATGTGAGGTTGTAGCATCTATTTTTATCAATAATAGTTTATTTAGGGTCAAACCGAAACTACAAACGCTACCACCATCTCTATATTTTCAATTTCTGCCGCCTTATCTCCACCGCTACAATTTCTCTTGATATGGATGTTTCCTAGGTGGTATATTTCTTGACTGAACAACGTAACATTTCCTTTCGGTTCGTTCCTGTGATTCGTGAATTTGTTCATGTTTTTATATTTGTATGTTTCTTGGATGACATTTTCTGCGAATACGCTCTTCCAGTGAACCGCCGTATCCCATCCACAATCATGTGGAGAATACCTCAAGGTGAAAGCGTCAAAACTCGTCTACGCTCAGAAATGTTTGGCACTTATCTTTTTTTTTCCCTAGGGCTTTTATCCAGCCGACAGCCGGTTGCCCTTTACGTCCCGAAGGGACGCATATTCGACCATACACTAGACAAACTCTTGCGGGCTCCTCTGATCTGGGGTCAGCAGAACGCGAGGCCCTCCGCGACAACACACACACAAAGTCAAGGGACAAACAGCCATGCCCAAGGCGGGACTCGAACCCGCGATCCTTCGGACCGAAGCGCTGAGTCGGTACTCGCTCTTAGCCACCTCGGCCATCCAGGTCGTCTGCCACTTATCTTCCATTATATAAATTCTATAAAAATAAAAATTAATTGAAAAAAGTGTGTATTGTGTATTTATTTATCTATGTATGTTGCACTCAAAAACGTTTTAGTCAAGCAATTGCTTCCACATTTTGCGTGAATACGTTTGAGAGGCCAAGAAAAAACAGCGCTGGGGAGTTGCAGTTCAAATTTTTTACCCCAAATTTACTGTTACAAAATAAAAAATGTATCCATAACAGACGTAACACAATTGAGCGAGGCAGCAAGGGATATGCGAATGGGACGGATGGGAAGGGCAGGGCAGAACGAACGGGTATCTTGCATACTCGTTATGACAAACACAGGGAAATCAGCTAACCACACGTGGGACGCGCCGCACCCCAGGAGCGCCCCCGGGGCAGCAGCGCTGGCCGCGGGCCTCCGCCGGCAGAGGGCGGGGGCGGGGGCGAGCGGCGGGCGCCGGATCGGGCTTCTGGGATTCCCCGGCCAACGCCAGGGCTGCCATTGCCAGGTGGCTTGGCGGGGGATCGAGGCGTTAACGTGGTCAAGGCTGGCGGACTGGAACGGCGCGATGGCGGTGGCGTCACGCTGACGTCGTCGTGGTCGTCGGGACGACGATCCGTTACGCCCGCGAAATAGTGCGCGTCTGGCGGCGGCGGGGCGCTCTGGCGGCGAGCGTGGCAAATGGCGATGCGCGCCGACTGCCGACCGCCCCCCCCCCTGACGTCCTTGTTTCACGTTTCGTGCAGACGCCCGAATGCCGTCGCTGTTATTGCATGCTGTTATTTAACCTGGCGTCTGGCCCACCGCTGATCCGCGAAAATGTGGCCGGTAGTCCCCTGAATTGAAGTTTTGAAATGTTGATCATTGATTATTTGAATATAAATTAAAATAAGGTGAAATAATTGCCCGTATTGGTAGAAGAGTTTTATAATTTGCTGACGTTGAATAAATAGTGTGTTTATTTCCGTACCTGAATGTTGTCAATAAATTTCCAATTGCCCATAATTATATGTTATGACTGTATTATTCTATTACGTATTAAAAAATGTAGTAGTTAAAAATATAAAAACTTGAAGTAATGGTTCTCCGAATTTAATTTCCTTGCGGATACATCTTGATGTCCAACGAGGTTGAGAAACGGTGCCGTGGTAAATTTAATATTTTTAGTTACAGAAATACAGTTAATGGCGTCTTGGGACCAGCACGTTTTAACAGTTGTTCGTTACTCGTAAGTGAAAAATTCGAAGTATTTAACATGTATATAATGGTGTATATTCCTATTGAAAACACCGGGAGCGGTAGCTCAGTGCATCAACTGATGTCACTGCAGCGCCTCTGACCGGGAGGTCCTAGGTTCGAGTCGTGACGGCGGCAGGATTTTCTAGCTTTTCAGCTACATCGAATTCAGTCGCTGTCAGGAGGAGAATTCTAGCGGCCGGCTGCTCTGATCGGTAGTTTTCCGTGATTTCTCCGATCAACACCAGGCGAATGCCGGAGCAGTACCCTACCAAACGGGTCACGGACCGCGCGCGATCTAGCCTTCCTCTTCCTTGTCCTATCCTCTCTCCTTACACACATACTTGCACTAACATGCACTACACTATCACACATTCCGGGAGACCGGTCGGGAGCTTAGAGCTTGTCCCGGCTGGGGCGGAGCCCCGCTGGTGGGAGAGTGTTTGTTAGGGGGAAACCCCACTAGCTGACGGTAGGTCAGCGCCGGATCTCGCCATCCAGCGGGGGAACATCACTGCCATCTCCCGAGAAAAAAACATTCACTACACTGACCGTGCCAATGCCAACTACAATGAACATGCCATACACTAATCAACACCAGGCGAATGCCGGAGCAGTACCCTACCAAACGGGCCACGGACCGCGCGCGATCTATCCTTCCTCTTCCTTGTCCTATCCTCTCCCCTTACACACACATTTACACTAACATGCACCACACTACCACATATTCCGGGAGACCGGTTGGGAGCTTAGAGCTTGTCCCGACTGGGGCGGAGCCCCGCTGGTGGGAGAGTGTTTATTAGGGGGAAACCCCACTAGCCGACGGTAGGTCGGCGCCGGATCTCGCCGTCCAGCGGGGGAACATCACTGCCATCTCCCGTGAAAAAAAACATGTACTACACTGATGGGACTAATGGCCAAAGCAGTTGACGCGCCCGGAAACACGAAAAAATCAATCAATCAATCTATTGAAAACCTCTGTTTAGTTTTAAAATTTTATTACTGCAATGCCTCTTTCAGAAACATTCCTCAAACTCAAACTTCAGACACCTCAAACAGAAATTCTAAATTATGAACTTTTTATTTATACTCTTACTTTATGAAACGTTTTGCTAAAGACACTAGCTGAAATCTGGATCTGGTAGTACTTTACCCAGAGTAGTGCTATTTACTTTATAGCTCTATAATAATCAACACTTTCACAATATAACGGAATAGAAAGCTCTTGTTTGCTCGCTGTAGCAAAGTTGCTGTTCGCTTTAGTACCTACTGTGTCATTGTAAGCATTGCAAAACATTCGCAGTAATTCTGTAAAATGGGATGGAATAAAATGAGGTAAACATTCATTAGGTTTACACTACACTAATGATGTCGAAACAACACAGAAGAGCAGTTGGTTACATTTGCTGATAAAGCACAGCGTGGAACTGGACATCGGGGCGCTAGTAGTGTCCGTAGTGCACTTTGCGCCGTTTGGAATGTTTATATCACTAATATAATATCACCATGATATATTATCACTAATATCACTATGATAATATTTTCAGGGACATTACTTGCATCCATACTCCGACGATTTTACGGTCTTTTATATTGCATTGACGATATCTGAACTCTGTATATTGCACAACACTGACAGATAATATCATCTCCACAGGAGTATTCCAAAGAATAATATTACTCGGTATTGAAAGAAGTGATAACATTAATAATATGACACTTTCTTGAGACTGATTTTTATGTAATGAAGCTTGTTAGCAGATTTTAACCCGTTTTAATTCTCTAGAAAATGAAAACCTGTGTAAATGAAATGTTGATAAAAAAATTCACATCATAGTTCGTCTCGAATTTTGGAAAAGAAGTTAATGTTTATACTTTTAGTCCGATCAATACGCCGGGCTTTTTTTCTCTGAGATCATCTGGTTAAAAGAAGTAGTTCCCAGACCGAATTAGGGAGGACAGTGCTTTAGTGGAACGTGGTGGTGGATAAGGAAAGACCAATTTTGCTGAATGAAATTGTCTATATTGAAAAACGAAAAGCTGTTATCCGCATTAAATTGAACATTTTTCGATAATACAAGAGACTTTTTGCATAGCGTAGCGTAAAGACACACCTTGAACAATAGCGTGTGAAGTTAAGAAAGAGTTTTGCCTTAACTTTTGGATAGAAGTGGAAGAAATTCCGAACTGTGGCGACAGAGTATACGCTAAATTCCCATAATGCTACAGACTATTCATATGCATTTATTCGACTAGAGAACAAACCAATAGTCAATATTTATAATTATCAAGCACTAATCAACCACTTACAGTATCTGTGTTTATAATTACATTATGTTTCTTTTATTAAATAAATATAACCATAATCAAAATACAGATAATTATACACACAGATGAATACCAGCTTCTTGATGTTGCCTTGAATATAGAGTAAACAGCACAGCTACCGCCACAGCCGGAACATGTAATCGCCGCAGCCCGTGATCGATTAGCATTCGATATACGACCCCTATCCGACGGAATTCGGCGTTACTACTTAGAGTTCGAGATTGAGTTGGCGCATGTGGAGAGGTTCAAAGTTTGCTTCACGCTCCGCAAAAACCGTCTAGTGACTACGTCAATGTCGATTCGGAGCCGAATCTTGCATATCGACCCCTTCCACTCCTGGGCCTAAATCTGTGCGGGAAAACCTCAGAGTTCTCTCACTACAATTAAGTGAAAACTGTATCAATGAAACAATAAAGACTTATAAAAATTCTATTCGTATTATGAGATAGAATTTTAAATACATAAATGACTTATAAAAATATCGATATGTTTGAATACTCACGTCTTCTGAACAGTAGAATCACGTAATGCCATTTGTGTCATCGAAGGTAACATACTCATTCCGCCTACAACAATATCTTTTGCAGACAAACTTTTCAACAGAATCTTTTGCGTTGAATGTTTTCTATAGCTTACACGCCTGAATCGCTAAATATTTTCAACATACATGAATAGTATCTACAAAAAACTACAACCTGTGAACATACGTAAACTGCAAGCTTGGACACAACTTTTCACTTAAAGAAGATGATGTATGAATTGTTACAGATAGTCGTGTACAAAATTTGTAAACGACTATCTTCAAGGGAATCATTATTTAATAGTTTCAAGTAAAGGATATTTGAGAGTAACCTATATTACTGGTTTATAATGCGGCCAGAAATTGAAAACCGACTGAGGTGGCCCAGGGCATCAACTGATGCCATTTCAATGCCTCTGACTGGGAGGTCTGAGGGCTCGATTCCCGATAGTGGCACAATTTTCGGCACCAGATAGTTATTTGAATTCGGCCACTGTTTGGAGATTTGTAGCGGCCGGCTGCTGTGATCGGTATTTTCTGTGGTTTATCCCATCAACACCAGGCGAATGCCGGAGCAGTACCCTAACAAACGTCCCATGGACCGCGTGCGATCTTTCTCTCCTCTTCATTGTCATATTCTTACACCTTACTTACCCACTTACTCGCATTACTATTCTACCACACATGCCGGAACACATGTCTGTAGCCTAGGGCTACACGACATTCTGAATAAACTGGAACTATTTTTATTTTACATATTTTTACATATTTTGTTCCAATTACATATTTTGGTAAATTACATATTTTTACATATTTTACCTACCACTACATATTTTGTTACATTATAATTAATTTGTATGTCGAAACGGAACATGTCAGATGCGCGTTTGCAATACACGTGACGAAATCATGTTTCTTTCAAATTGAATGTAATACTGCTGCGCTTATATGACCACCATATCTTCTCCATGAATTGTCAAACTCCCCCCTTCCCCTCCCCCGCTTACTACGTACTCGGAATTAAGGATGAGTGGATTTTTATAAACAAAAGTAAGTTTAACCACGATTTTACTCATGTTTCAAACAGCAAATTCGTTGCTCGATCGAAAACTAACAAATATTTTTTACATAAAATTGTCTTACCACGTTGTTTGATGGGGAGTTATTACCTTTAACCCCCTCCCCCGCGATCCATTACTGGCTACACGGTACTACTATTCATTGGACATACCTTCTCGTAAACATTGTAATATATACTTTGAACGCATTTTGTATTTCGAATAAAATTCTTATGTATGATATCTAGTGTAGAATTACATCTGTAGAGGTACAACCTACTTTCAGCCACTCCAAATGCTTGTTAAGAACTGATTGGCTCGGAAAATGCTTGTACAGAACGTAAACTGCTTGTAGAGACGTTCTATGCTCAGAAAATGCTTGTAGAGAACAATTTTAAACACAATAATGAATTTTTATTTTAAATATTTTCTATTCTTTCTTACATGTTTTGGAAAAAATAAATACATATGTATGTACATATTTTGCATTTTTTATTACAGTAAATTCTGTTCCCTATTCGTGAGCATTTTACTACGTGGAATTTCCTTTAAAAACATTCGATGACTTCTTCATCAGGGCATGAATGCCCTGATGAAGCCTGCGACATGTCAGGCGAAACATCTGCCTCTCAGCCCACTACTCGGCGTCACCCGGACAGCGACGAAGTCATCGACTCGAGCCGCGGAAGCCTACGCGTACATTTAAAAACATTCCCTAATATTAGGTACCGACACATGTTAAACAATGTAAGTTTTGTTCGAAGTACAGAATGTATTTATTACGTTTAGTATATGCACAAGCAATAGCGGGCCCCATCGCCCGGCCGTTGCTGCGTGGCCGCGACGGCTTTCACCGCGCGAGCCGCGCGGGCGCTGCTAATGGGGTTTCTGCGGCTTTGATCTGCTCCGTAATTGACCGAAGCGTCTTAATTGCGTTTATGGCGCGAGATGGCGGCCCCGCGCGCGTCAATTGGTTTTGCCGCTGGCGCGAGTACGAATCTGGCGCCGGGATTGGACGCGATTGTACTATTTCGGGTGCAGATGTATAACTGGTCATTTAAAGAACCGTGTCCAACATTTACGCACGGCGTGTAGAATTATATTTTCGTTTATTTTGCTTCGATTCGTTTCAATCTACATCCTTTTACTACGTTGGTTTTTTGGAAGAAGGTTTTGTTGAAATTAACTGAAAGTCATGTACAAGTAAAATGTGTCGGGGTAAGGAACAGTGTGAAAATAAAGACGTGAAATAGTATAATTTATCATCAGTAAATATCAGATCTAAAATAGCTGCCATATCAATACGTCATATTCTAATATTTTGATGTGAAGAATTACTATACTAGTTGCTGAGAAAGAAGTTATAAAAATACGCCCACTAAATTCCCCGCTCGATGTTTTCGATAGTATTTTGTAAATCGTGTTTTGCCATTGCATTCCCTTCCAGTTTCTTAAAACTCATTCCTTAACGTCAAGCTCAGATTTGCTTCTTTGGTCACTGTGGGAAGTCTCATGATTGAAGCGAGTGGTCACTCCAAGAAATAAAAATGCTTGTTCACATGTCGATGGTCTTCAATAGGAAACTGCAAACTATCAAAACCATAAATCTTCTCTTTTACATCTGTTACGGATTGGAACTTAGAAAATGTCGAATGGCCAAACCGAGAGAGGTGGTTCAGTGCATCAACTGCTGTCTCTGCAGTGACTCTGACCGGGTGGTCCTACGTTCGAGTCCCGACGGCAGCAGGATTTTCGGCACTAGCTTTTCAGCTAGGTCGAATTCAGTCGCTGTCTGGAGCAGAATTCTAGCGGCCGGCTGCTCTGATCGGTAGTTTTCCGTGGTTTCTCCGATCAACACCAGACGAATACCGGAGCAGTACCCTAGCAAACGGGCCACGAACAGCGCGCGATCCTTCCTTCCTCTTCCTTGTCTTATTCTCACCCCCTTACGCACAAACTTACACTAACATGCACTACACTACCACACATGCCGGGAGACCGGTCGGGAGCTTAAAGCTTGTTCCGGCTGAGGCGGACCCCCACAGGTGGGAAATGCCTGGTTGAGGGAAACCCCGCTAGTTGATGGTAGGTCGACGCCAGATCTCGCCATCCAGCGGGAGAAGATCATCGCCACCTCCCGATAAAAAACATGCACTACACTTACGGGACTAACGAACTCTGTAGTTGACGTGGCCGGAATCACTAACAACCAATCAACCGACTGGCCAAAGACAAGAGACCTTGCCAAGTTGCATGTGGAGAGGTAAGTTCACGCTACTACGCATAGAAGTTGAGTTACGTTTACGTTATTTGTACCCGGCGTTTACTTTCCACTCCGCAAAAATTCTTTCCTCGATTCTCGGCAAATTGTTCAGTTTCTAGATAGACGCGAAGTTTCATTTTGCGTAAACCGTTAAGAACAGTAGCTCATCAGCCGGTCTTGCCGGTATGTCATGCCGGCCTCGGTGGCGCAGAGGAGTGCTGCTGAGGGGTGTGAATTTCGAGTAACCTAGGAGGTGCGGATTGGTTGACATTTCACACCGCCGTGTATCCCGTCTGAACATCATCCCATCATAACCATTCATCTATCGTCATGCATCCCCACGATCACCCTACCATCCTTTATAGAGCAGAATGCAAAGCCACTCCATCACTCACAGTGGTCACGGCCCAGGAAGGAGGAGAACAAAAAAGCGTATGCCTCATTCCTCATCTTTACTCAGAAAGATGGTTGTCTCTGTGGGGTGGCTATAGTGCCATGGACCTCCCCTTGGAACTTCACTGAAACAAATGCTTAAACACGATACACATTTGTGAATTTTATTAATGATCACCTAGTTCAAATTTAAGCTGTCCCAAATACAAGTGGTAAGTAATAAAAAGTAATGCTATATAGTTTCATAAACATATACTTGTTTTATTTTCATTCTGTACATTAAAATGTACAAATTAAAACGTACAAATTAAAAATGATGTATAATTAACGAATTTTAAACATTTAATTAAAAGCGTGTTTCCTGAATTAAAAAATATGGCCCCGTATCATATCAGCCTTTATCAGCCTTCTCGCTCACCAAGGAGTGTTACACTAATCACTAGGGAGCGGATTTCTATGATTTTGCATATTTTTGTCCGTTGCTACAGTGGATAGCAAAGTGAAATTTCTTAACATTTGGTTAGAATATGGTGCTGTATAGATGAATATGTTAGTGTATATTTGTGCATATTTGACCTTTTTTTCGTGTTGGTGCATATTCGTGTATTATATATGCGTGTTCGTGTGTACATATATAAGTGTATATCTTGCATATTTCTTTAAAATAGACTTATCAATATGTTTTATTTTCTCATAGTATGTGTTTATTTGTGAGCGTTCAATGATTCGAAAGTTCTTTTCACAGATTGCTATTTTTTTCTATAGATGATAAAACACTTTTGCAAATGTAGGATGTTTCTTGATAACATTTTTAAACCAGTAAGAAGCAATACAACAAGACATACAATGAACTTCACTAAGGTGAATATTTACTTCAATTATTTCTCTCGCGAAGTAGAGTGAATTATATTATGTTTCAAAAAATATACATCTTTTCATTCCAAACGTGCTTCTCCTGAATTTTATCAAGAAAGGCTTGTAGCAGAATTGAAATATTGCTAATTTTAAATCCATATTAAAGTGCATATTTGAGAATTTTTAGGTCATCATGCATATTTAAAAAAAACATATTTCAAGATTTTTTAGGACATAAAAATCCTCTCCCTACTAATCACACCCAACATCTCCCTTGGGTCGCCATCCTGCGGGGGACGCTCACCGCCATCTCCCGAGAAAAACATGCACTACACTAACGGGACTAATGACCAAAGCAGTTGACGCGCCCGGAAACACGACAAAATCAATCAATCAATCAATCTCCCTCGGGCAATTCCATTCCCTTCCCCACTTGCGCGGTAGCTGCCGCAGGTTCACTTCCTGAGTCGCTGCAAGGCGCCGGCCCGCTCGTCTGCGGGCAGGCGGGCGGGCGGTCGCGCGGGCGAGGCGGATAAAAATACACGCGCGCGCGCGATGCCCCGCAGCTCGTGCAGCGCCGGCGCGCGCGGCTCACGTGCGCGCGCCCTGGCGGCGGGGGCGGGGACATGCGTCATGCGGGACGACGCGCGTCTGCTGTTTGCGCGCCCGCCCCGCCCCGCCCCGCGCCGGTGCGCCGCCGCCGTTAAAGATAGACATCTCGGCGGAGGAGAAACAAGCCACGCCGCCCGCCGCAGCTCTAAGGGCGGGTGCACTCCAGGCAGGGTCACCGGCGGAGGCCTCGGAGCCTCATGCGAAGAATTCTTTGACCCCGGTGAATAAGCTAACAAGAATTTTAGAGGGGAGCAAAAAATTACTTTAATCTAATGCTATACAGAAGGGATTAATGATATTCAAACAAAACCTTCTCAAATATAGTTTTGTTTGAATATCACCTTCGTTTGAATATCACCTTCGTTTGAATATCATTAATCCCTGATTTGATTCATTTAAACGTTGTTTTTTGCTCTCCTGTAAACTTCAGTGTTTATGACTTATCAGCTTATTCACCAGGATCGAAGAATTACCGTGTTTATTGTAAACAGAAATAATAATACGAGTAATAGTGAAATAATGATTATTATAATATGATGATAATGATGGTGTCGATCATGTTGATTTTGATGATATTGCTGATGATAATTGCGAACGGGTTGTCTTTCGCATTTGCCTTTCCCGCAGCCTAGTTGCCATTTTTTCAGTTCATCTCTGAGATCTTATCCATGCGTGATTCGTAACACATGGGTGTTTTTATATTTTTCTTGTATTGGGTGCCTACTTTGTTGAATACCTACTTTGTTGTGCTTTAGCTGTTCTGTGTTGATCCCTAATACTTTATAAATAGTAGTTTTATTTTCTTCTTCTTCTTCTTCTTCTTCTTCTTCTTCTCTAATTTCTTACTCCATAGAAGTTTTGTAAAAATTTCTTGTTGGTGCGCTGCCGTGCCCCATTCTACTTAATATCTACCTGTGCCTACTACTTTTCTCAACTGACGAAGTCTCGTCTCCTGAATACTGGAATCTTTATATAGTTATTTGTGAGCCCACAGGCTTATTTCTGGCGCTACTCTCTCAACTATGTGTTACAAGTAGTAATTACGCAATAATTTTTTTAATAATATCTTTGAGCCAGTCTTCATTATAGACGGGGTTGGAGGGCATGCAGACTCATCAGCTGAGTCCGAAGAGTCGCATATTCGAATCACGAACAGAACAAATCCATTTGCTCTGAGTGTGCGTTCTCGAGTTCAGTATCGTGTTCTGATGACTCCGGATGCAAGAAGCCCCCAAGTGGGTAGTGTCTTGTCCACGGTTTGAGAGACAATAGGTCCTTCTTTTGGATTGGTTGTATGATTGATTATTTCCTGTTTCCGGGCGTGCCAACTGCCATTGTCATTAGTCCCGTACGTGCTGTACTCCTGAGGTGGTGGTGTTCCTCCCACGTTATAAGTGAAATACGTCGTCGACCTAATCGACGGTGTGCGATTGGCTTCTCCTGCATCCCCGGGACTTGGAGCTTGTCCCGGATGGGGCGGTGCCCTGCTGGAGATAGATACTTGGTTGGGGAAAACCCCCTAGTCGATGGTAGTTCGGCGCCGGATCTCGCCATCCAGAGGGGGAGGATCACTGACACCTCCCGATGAAAAACCAAGCACTACACTTACGGGAATTACAATCTCGGTAGTTCACGCGCTCCGAATCACTAACAATCAATCAATCAATCAATCAATCAATCAATCAATCAATCAATCAATCAATCAATCCTGTATCCTTGGCAGCGGAGCTCCGCCCCAACATGGTGTAGGGAGAAGAGGAGACAATAACAAGAAAGGAAAGATCGTGGGCAGTCTGTGATACGTTTGTTGTGTGCTCTAGGGTTCGTATTGACGTGGTATTGATCGGAGAAACCACGGTAAACTGCCGAACAGGACTACTGACCGCTGGAAATATCTTCCAGACAGCGGCTGAATTTGTTCCTGCTCTCTAGTGGCTAGTGAGGAAAATCCGTGGGATTTGAACGTAGGATTTGCTGATTATGACGGCACTGTGGCAAAAGTTGTTGCCCTGAGCTATCTAAGTCGGTCATTGGCTTGGGAAAAGGCATCCCTGGGCATGAATAATTCCCATCTTATTTTTAGTGTGTTTGTGTGCTGTCTCGCGTTTTGCTGACTCGAAATTTGAGGAGCTCGGTAGCGTTTTTGGTTATAGTTTATGATTGGAAATAAACTGATTTGGGATAGAGATGGTACCTGAATTCGGTTTGAAATGGTCCGAAAAATAATTATTTCCTTTACAGAGTTTCTTTGGAATGTACAAAACTTTCTGCATCACATCGCCATACAGGATGTTTGAACCGACATAAAAATTAATTTATTATTTGCACTTTGTTTTTGATTTCAATTTTGCTAGTTTTGATATTTCCTTTTTCTGTTTTTGAATATGTGAATTCGTTGCGAACAGCAAAAAAAAGTTTCAAATGGTTAATAAATTCCGTTCACTATATTATTATTATTATTATTATTATTATTATTATTATTATTATTATTATTATTATTATTATTATTATTATTATTATTATTATAATTATTATAAGATTATTTGACGAGAATCGTGAGCATCGTTAATAATTATTCCTCGTGCCTGAAATTGAATGCCTTCTATGGAACGATAAGTATATTGTTTTTGTTTGAATGCTTGTGTTTAATCTATAATTCAATTTCCACATGTTTTAATTACTATATATACATGGATTTTGTATCACATAATTTAATTTTCGCCAATTGTACTGACCAAAGAAAGATTTGTCATTATTGTGAGCACAAAAGAGGCTTTGTTATTGGTGTTACCTTTTGATTGGAAGTCCGTATATTACTTTAATTTAATGTGCACACGTTCTGTATTGCGAATGGAATATATAGAGTAAGCCGTGTAATTGATTTTGAAGAGTTAACTGTTCAAAGTTTCGTACTCTGATGCATTATAATTCTTATAGCTTCAAAAAGAGAAATGTTCCGACTTGGAAATCCAATTTGTATATGAATGGTCTTGATCATTGGATACGTAACTTTCATGCGACGTTAAGAAGCGTGATAGATTCCACGCAGGTTATAGTTGTTCTAGTTATTTCCCAGATAATTGCTAAGGATTTGTATAAATCTCTTTCAAAACAGCTGAAATGGCCTTTAATATCTTTTGCTTACTGGGTGCATCTACGCATATTTACATTGAATTGATTTCTTATTCAATATCATTTTAAACAGTTATTTCATTAACACATCAATACAGAATTCTCAAATCATTCTCTGCTTGAACTTCGAGAATATTAAAAGACTTGGTGTTTGTTCATCGTGTGGTCTGTCCTACTGCCTAGTAAAGAATTTGGATGGGGAAACGATGATTCATCAATGATTTTATGTACGTAACTTTATTTACTCTTGAAATATGCGAATACGCCGGACTACATATGAAATAGGACTGACTTGGATTTAACCTGTCAATGAAATTCAGTCTGTTTTAGTGCAACGTCGAGTGGCTCCGAGCATCAACTGATGTCACTGCAGGTCCTTTGACACAGAGGTCCTAGGGTTCGACTCCCGACGGTGGCAGGATTTTCGACTCTAGCTAGACATCTTTCCTTCCTCTTCCTTATCCTTTCCTCACCCCTATCTTACACACACATGCATCAAATTACCACACATGCCGTGAGACCGGCCGGGAGCTTAGAGGTTGTCCCGGCTGGGGCGGTGTTCCGCTGGTGGGAGATATCTGCTTGGAGAATAACCCTGCAAACCGACGAGTAGATCTGCACTGGTTCTCGCCCCATCGAGTAGGGAATGATCACCGCCCCCCGTGCACTATACTTGCGGGACTAATGTTCTTAGTAGTCGAAGCATCTATCAATCAATCCAGAGGAGGACTTTCGAAACTTCAGGAGGGGCCGTTTCGAAGAATTGATAAGTGAAACGAAGAACATCTTCGCTTAGGCAATGCAGTCTGAATTAATCCTAAAAATGCTCACGGCAATGTTTTCTTGTTCAATTTTCATAATTTGGATTTCTTTATTTGAATATTTCAAAGTAAATAATACACGAGGTACCTGATGCGGATTAATTACATCCCGAGGAAAAAGAAATGCATACTTTTCCTGGAGGAGACATCAAACTCCCTCGAGACGGACGGTCCGCCGCATTCCCCTCGCTGTCAATTCGCAACCTGGCGGGAGGCTGTTCAGCTGACTAACGGCTCGCCCCCACGGAGTTTGTTAATTCGCCCATGCGCGGCCCGCAGTGGCGCCGGCCATTTGCCACTGGACACGGCGCGTGGGGCGCTGCCAACCTTGACACACTTATCCCCGCGGGGACTCCGCGCTACACATTGCAGCCGTGTCCACTCATCGGGAAAGTTGAAGGTCTCGGGTTTCAGCTTCCCGACAGGTTGATTGTGGGCCACGCGCCATTTGAATGTTACCTGGCCGGAAACGGAAAGCGCTTCGGCGAGTCTACGCACGGTGGAAAGGGAGAACTGAAAGCGAATCTTCCCTGGAGATGCGCAGTAAACGAAAGGTTGCAGCCACTGGGTGCGATTGCGTGTGGTGTACCGCCAGCTTTGGCATCGGCATTTAAATGTGAGATTTTTGGGCTCATTGTAATATTGTTTTTTCGCAATTTCCTGTAATATCCTATCCTATCCATATTGCCGAAATGTTGAAAAAAAAGGTTTTTTGCGGGGAATTCTACGGAAAATAATGTATATTCAATTTTGTTCGATCAATAGAAGTTTTGTAGATGGCAGTGGATGGTAACTTTGGAAAGGTATGCCATTTGCAGGTCCTTTTTGCTTTCGTGGTTTTGCATGCTAATAGTTTTGAAGACTTTAACATACTGATGTGATCGATTGGTGGATGCCAATAATATTTACATTCAAATTCAGATATTGCTTATAGGCAGTTATCTTCGATAGTAATGAATACACTTTATGTTCTTAAATATGCATTTTATTACATGTGAATTGAATAATATTATGAGGTAACGATTTCTAGTTTCATTATCATTAAATTCAGAGGAATATTCTCTTTTTTTTTTTTTTTTTTTTTTTTTTTTTTTTTTTTTTTTTTTTTTTTTTTTTTTTTTACTATTGTTAACTTTGAAACTGATGCTAATTTGATGGTGCTCATTAAATTGACCAAAAACGTATTATTTTCGTACTAGCAGGTATTGCACAACCTACGTTTATTACAGCATATTGCGTTCAGATGGGCATCTTTTCGCGTTATTATAAAAATGGTATTTTCTGGTCACTATTAATTCCAAATGCGGTAGAAATTGAAAGAAAACTGTTAAACCTCCGTCCGTGTAAGAGAAGTCTATGGTTTCGTTAGATAACGAGGAACTCGAAAAAATCCACAGTGAAGCGGTTTCAGGTTCTACTGACAAATGTGAATATTTAAATGTATTATTTCGCATATTGTCATACTGGGCATACCGATTGAATTCTCAGAGTGCGTCACTGCCTACGACGCAGCTGATATCTGGTGACAACAAGACTGAAAGGAAGGAACCGTCCGCCATTAAATATTTTCTCTTCACGTGATGCATTATGGAACATAAACTTTTTTATATTGTTTATATGTAAAGAATTGTTCTTATGTGTATTCCTGTCGACTGTACTATTTATTACTGTGATATTTGTCAAAACATTTTGGTTAAAATATTTAATTTATTACTAGGGTATTTTAATTATTGTTCTTGAGCAGTGTGCTTACTACTTTTTGAACAATCATTTTGTGTGATTGTGTTAAGCTGCATTTTTCCAGCCACGGACCACTTCGTAAGGGATTATTTCATTTTCCCCTTTAGAGTGAGTTCTAATATTAAGAAGCGTGTTTATATGCTTTCTAATTAAATGATTACAACCATGACGAATCAGCATCTTCTTCATGTAATCATATTTTAATGAATAGTTAACACAGAGTTAGTAAACAAGAATATAGAAGATTGCTTCCAACACAAAATTTTCAGTAACTCCCAGTTCCAAGACATACTTAAGGGGAAAATATACATTTGTGAATCGTATTTATTTTTTCGTAGGCAAAAAAGTTTTCCAATACAACTTTCAGAGTACACATTAGCAACAAAGATTCGAAATTTCAGAACGTTTTATTGTATTTGGCAAACCTGAAAAAAATGTTTGCGTATGTAGTAATATATAACAGCCTCTTCATTAGTTTTGGCTGCGGCACTTACAAAAGTGCTTTAAAGATTGATTAAGAAATAGTGGCACAGAAGTGTTGATGAGGCAAAAATGGTATTGCAGTAGCACTGAAGGGAGACATAAGTACCCGGATTGTTCGTTACCACGAGTGTAGAGGTCAAGAAAATAACAAAACAACATGACATATGAAAATCTTGAATTCAACCTCCATTTATTTAAATTTTACCAATCAGAATGCAGAAGTAACTCCACTGTAATGTTATATAATGGTATTTTCAAAACTAATATAAATCAAACTTCCTGGGAACAAATTGTAACCTCTCGCAACTTGGAGATAACCATTGAGATTTGGATGGAAGCTTTGCATTACTTAGGACCAATATCACCACCTCAATTAATATACATGTTTTGAAGTAGAAAACACTAAAAGTAGTTTTTTGGCATGATTTGGTACTTGAGCTCTGGTTTATGCCAGAATAAGGAAGAGAGGATACTTTCATTTTATATAGTTCTATATCATGTTCACATCTCAGACCGAGAGCGGTAGCTCAGTGCATCAACTGATGTCACTACAGCGCCTCTGACTGGGAGGTCCTAGGTTCGAGTCCTGACGGCGGCAGGATTTTCGAGACTAGCTTTTCAACTAGGTCGAATTCAGTCGCTGTGTGGAGGAGAATTCTAGCGGCCGGCTGCTCTGATCGGTAGTTTTCCGTGGTTTCTCCGATCAA
The DNA here is from genome assembly GCA_011170035.1 of Teleogryllus occipitalis. Classification (NCBI taxonomy): domain Eukaryota; kingdom Metazoa; phylum Arthropoda; class Insecta; order Orthoptera; family Gryllidae; genus Teleogryllus; species Teleogryllus occipitalis. Next base: position 428,795 of record BLKR01000136.1, read on the forward strand.
CACCAGGCGAATGCCGGAGTAGTACCTAACAAACGGGCCACGGATCTGTCCTTACTCATCCTTGTCCTATCCCCTCCCCTTACACACACACTTACACTAACATGCACTACGCTACCACATATTCCGGGAGATCGGTCGGGAGCTTAGAGCTCGTCCCGGTTGGGGCGGTGCCCCGCTGGTGGGAGAGTCCTCCGGAGCAAACGTCCATAAAAACATGTACTACACTAACGGGAATAATGATCAAAGCAGTTGACGCGCCCGGAAACACGAGAAAATCAATCAATCAATTCACATCTCAGGAATTTTATTAGATATTAGTAGAAGTACTCCCGTTTCCCGGATATTCGTTTATCACAATTGTCAATTAATCCGCAAAATTACGTATTTGGTAGTGTTATTTATAACCGGGAGGTAAATGTCAGCTATCAAGGACTGACTCTACGTTTTGTCGGTGGTTCCCTCGTCTTTCTTAGACGAGCCACCCACCCACCCACCCCCTCTTGCGTGCTTCCTCCAGGTGGCTCCGTTGGTTGCAAACGCATTGGGAGGTCCCTTTTATTTCGCCCGAACCTCGTTCGCCATGTGGGCTCGGCCGACCGCGAGGGCCTCCCGCAGTTTGGCGAAGCGGAAGCGTCGGCGCCTCGCGCGCGCGCGGGCGCCGGCGTTTGTTTGCGGAGGCGCCCGTTAGTCATAAGCGAGAGGGCGCGCGTCATCACGTGGTTCGTCGGCCCGGGCCGCGCCCCGCCCGTGCCGCGCCGGGCAGCTCATTTGCTTTCTTTCCGGCGAGGGCTCGAGACGAGCTGTCATGTCGTCGGGCGCCCCTCCGCGCCCCCCCTGCTGCCGCCATCCCCACACATGTCCCCGCTCCCTACCTCTCGTCCCGCCCACGCCACGCTCGGTTCCGCTAATTCTGTTCCACCCCGGGCGGGCCGGGCCGGGCCGGGTCGGGCCGGGCCGACTCACCCCGTCCCGACCCGACCCGTCCCGTCCCGTCCCATCCCATCCCATCCCATCCCATCCCATTCCATTCCATCCCATCCCATTCCATCCCATCTTATTCCATCCCATCTTATTCCATCCCATCTTATTCCATTCCATCTTATTCCATTCCATCTTATTCCATTCCATCTTATCCCATCCCATCTTATCCCATCCCATCTTATCCCATCCCATCTTATCCCATCCCATCTTATCCCATCCCATCTTATCCCATCCCATCTTATCCCATCCCATCTTATCCCATCCCATCTTATCCCATCCCATCTTATCCCATCCCATCTTATCCCATCCCATCTTATCCCATCCCATCTTATCCCATCCCATCTTATCCCATCCCATCTTATCCCATCCCATCTTATCTCATCTCATCCCATCCCATCTCATTCCATCCCCCCCGCTCCATCCCACTCCGTCCCACGCCATCCCCCCTTCTCTCTCCCTCCTGCCTAACTCTCCGCCATGCCTCTCGCTCCGTCTCGGTCAGCTTTGCGTCTTCGACCCGCCTCCCAGTCTGCTCCGTCCCTTACCTCCACCTAGCCCGGCTTCGTCCCTCTTGCCACCCACTCCGCTCCGTCCCGCACCCCCATCCAGCCCTGTCTCTCAAACCACCTCCCAATCCTCTTCGTCCCTTACCACATCCAGCCCATCCTTACAACCTTCCCATAGGACCACTTACCCACCCCACTCCACCCCGCTCCACCTCCCTCTCCATTCCGTTCCGTATCCATCTCCCCACCTGCTGCTTCTTTACCAATCTCTCCTCTCCTGGGCTCCCATCTCTGCTCATCCCTGCCCATTCCCACTTATCCCCATACATCCGCACGTATCCCCGCCCATCCCCATCCATCCTCGCTGTCCCACCCTGTTCCGCCGTCTTCATCCAGCCCCTCTATGCCCTGCTTGTAGCCGACCCGGCTCGCCGCACCCCACACCATCCGCTTTCGCCGGCCGATGGCAGATGGCGCGCGAAGCGATCGCGAGAGGGTTTGCCTCGAATCGCGAGTCTGTGGTCCAGATGCAGACGGATGGAGATGAGTGCACTTTTATTAAGAAAAAAATGTGAACGTTCAGTCTTGAGTTGTGGAAGATACTGGGAGTACTTTAAATGCTTCGCGATCGTAGATGAACACAGGAGGAGCATCTGGTTGTTTGAAATCTATCTGGAGGATAAAAATACGATTTTAATGTTCGATTTTATCGATTAATTTTTATTATCCGTATTTTAAAATTTCGGATGCTCGAATTTTTACTTTTCTTTCCTATATTAAAGTACAGTGAAGAAAAGTATTGGAATCATCTAAACAATATAATCTTGAGTATATTGTACAATACATTGTAAAAATATTGCAGAATGTATTGGTAAACAAAATGAAAAATTCCATTACATATACAGAAAAATGTTGAACTCTGGGTTTAGAGTGAATAGGGATAGTATTATTCCATAATACGTAAGCTTGCCTTATTTATTTAAGGTAATACTCAACGTCATGAAACAAGGTTTTTGGAGATTTTTTTTTCTTCACTACATGGAAATTTTCTACAGTCTCGTCACACACGTATCTAATTGTCAGAGTGCATCGACGCTGTTCGAATTTTTAAGAAATCCCACTTTTCCTAGCCATTTGCAACCATATAAATTCTTGTGGTTTGGATGTTTTCTGCATAAATTCATACAATTGTAGATATTTAAATGCCTCATAACTTTTTTAAAAATCTGGGTAATTGTCGAGTAATACTACTAAGACGAGGAACAGTTTCTGTATGCCGCGCATTCCTATTAGTTTCTTGGAAGTTTGTCTTCGTCTTTCATAGTATGTCTTGTTAGGCGGATAACGATTGATCTCTGAGCCGAGGGATCCGCATTGATGTCTAGTGTGCGATCTCAGAACCACGTCTTCTGAAATTAACTTGAAAATAAATAAAATTGCATTCATTTATTTGCTTAGACGAGGAGTGACGGGGGACAAAACTGTTTCACACTTTCTGACAATTCCACAATAATCAGTATCTTCAAACCAATTGTACTCACTTCCTTGACATTTTCATTGATTATCACGAGAAAACGATTCCATTGAAATGGCACCTGAAACAGTTACATGATAATGGCATTGACAATACGTTTGGCAATATAATTTAGGGAAAGGCACAGATTTTCCCCCTGATTAACACAGGGTACTATATTGATAAAGGCAAAACTTTTCATTTAAAAGTGGCGGTGTGAGTTAATGTAACTTACAAACGCCTACAATGCACTTCGTTCGGTGTAGTGTATTAAGGTCATTACTTATTGGTTCGGTAATTTTGCTAGTGTGGGTGTGTAGCCTACTTTTCAGAGTTGGTTTAATAACCACAACGAAGGTGATCTGGAGAGTCGTGCGAGAGGGCAGCCTTGCCAGACGATGTGGTTCGTGAACCGTGGGCGATGAATTGCTTTGGCGTGCATATTACCACGGACAGAGGTCTGCTAGACAGCATAGGTGGACGAGAGGTCGTATTTCGTAACTTTTGCCGTGTAAGAGTATTGAAAGCTAAAGATAGTTCCTTAACAAGTCCTCAGTAATTCAGCCTCAATCTTTCATAATTTCTTGATGGTTTCATTCAGAGTGTAAATTCCGGCACGGATTTTGGATTTTCGGAATTCACCAAGGCTTATCATATAATTTTACGTTTTGTTGCAATATGTACAAAATGGCATATTCAAAAATATTTGCGATGTACAGATACATTTTCTTCTTTAGGATGATCTCTAGGCTACTTGTAAAAATTAAAATTTCGTATATCTATGCGCTGTTCTATATTAATTTGAACTTTTCGTCTTCGTTTGGCATTGCTGGAATGAAATAAATTTATGGGAACATCTTTATTACGATTTTTAAAAATTAAGAAACAATAAGTGTTGGTGTCGTTTGTGAATAGTATTTTATTGCTCTACTCTCCGAAGGAGGAAGTTTTAATATTGCACTTATTGTTTTGAGTTCTGTTTCCAGAATGACACCATCTCTCCGAAGTGCTTTTTTAACCGCATTCGTTTGAAGCAGAACGAGAAGTCACGTTCCAGACTTAACTTCGGTCAATTTTTCACCTGTCTCCTCCAAGTTATTAATACAACATGATGTGCTGTCAAGAGAGTGAGTTGACGAATCTATTTATAAATACGAACTGTGTCTTCTTGAAGAAAGACGTAGCTAGTATGTGAAACATATCCTACGTTTTAGTATATTCAGGCTTTTGAGTGAAGTCTCGAAGCGTTTTCAAATTAATTGCATGGAAAATCCATTCAAGTTGATAATTTTATTCTACTTTCGTGGGAAGGAAAAAAGAAAAAAGCCTTCTTTGAGCTTTTGTTTGATCGTTGGGATCGATTTTATTTTATTTATTTATAAGTTATCAAAAACGGTTAAAGAACTGTGTGGTGCGATGCACTGTGGGGAGAAGTGTATTATGTGCACTCTTTCTTAAATTCTGGGATTCTTACCCTAATCCACACAAGTTCAATTCTGAATAAAGAAATAAAATATTATTTTGCTATACAGCTGCAAGGATATTTATAAGAATTCAGTTTCATTTAAAGGCTTAAATCATGAAGCTGTTGTTATGAAATGCATCCTATTTGTGGGAAATTATATATCTCTAAATATAATGAATCAGACAGAAAACGTTAGTCTGCAAAAATACTTGTCGGTGGTCCCTAAGCTCCAATTTATTGAAATTTTCGAGTTCGCTTCCTAGCAAGGATTTATGGTTTCATTCTTGAAAATTACAATAGTATTTATAACGGTTTATATTCCTGCCGATGGATCAAACAGTATTCCCTCACATCCTCGTAGAATTCTTCTTTTCGTGTTGTCATATCAGCTTGTCACTCGTGACACCTAACACAGTGTTTTGTCAGTTTTCTTGCTTTCGTCATTGTTCCTACCCCTAAATATTCTCACAAGCAATTATTGAACTCCAATTTAAAGAAAGAAGTAATATTGTTCGTAAATAGTAGCCCGTCATGTGTACTGAATGCACTCTGAAAATTCTTCACAATTTTGAAACTAGAGAAAAGATATGCATCTGTATGCGTGAGCTATCGAAACAAATGTGTTTGAACAATTGATTTGCGAAGGTAAACTGATTTAGGTTACTCTTCCTGCCTTAGTAGTGTGTTGGGGTATTGGTCAATTTACGGGTAGCTATTGTGATGACAATGTCTTTACGCTGACGTCAACTTCAACTACTTTGTAATACGACGGGATTATTTTTTATCGTTATAATTTTGTTTATATTTTTTTTTACTTTGTCGTCGAAGTTTTCCAATGACTTGCAAATACGGCTGGTCGAGGGCAGACAATTAGCAGAAACAAGGAGCAGCTCCATAGATGTGTCGGTAATCGCTGGCACTAGTTGCGCTGTCTCCTGACATGAAAGGTGCCGCTGCCGAATTTTCGTGTGCCATTTCTTCGTGTGTGTCGTTCGCCGACCGTTTCAATCGCCTATCGAAAATATTGTTTCTGGTCACCCATCATTTTTGGCACCTTTTCACATTATTTGCTCAACCCTGAAGGTAACCAAAGCCAAGCGTCACAAGACAGAAATTCAAGATGAACCCTCCGTTTAAAATGCTCTCTCCTTCCTAGTTTTACCGCGCATTAATCGAACAGTACAACCTGTCCCTGAAAATTGGTTGCTGTAGACGAGAGGTTTCCAGCCTTTCTGGACCACCGGCCCCTGTAAAATGGAACAAATTCCAACGTCCCTCTACGACATTTAATTTCATATGAAATATCAAAATATTGTTGCGGATTGTCTGGAAATAATTTATCTGTTTATTTATCTATTAAAAATCATAAAGGAGAAATTAATGAAACAAAAACAAATATAAAATAAAATTATTTAAATTGATTTTCAATAATAAAAACAAAACCAATAAGAAATAATGAGATATGCAAGAAATTAATAGTATAATAAAAAAACTAATGAGATAGTTGAGGGCGGTGGAGTTTCAACAATTTGTCAATGTCGGGTTGACTTTGTAAACATCAAACGCAGATCGCCCCGTTCCATATAGTGAGTTCCTCTTCTTGCAAAGTAAATTAGCTACTTTTAGCGAAAATAAATTTATTTCTCTTGAAAAAACTTCAACATGCTATTAAATACGGTTTCTTCCGTATGTATTAGTTTCTAAATTTTTATCGAATAATAAGGAAAAGAGACTCGGACTGCAGCAAATATTGTGTGTGTGCAGTACTATTGCCACGGATTGCCAGCAACTATTGCCAACACTTTTGTCATTAATCTATGGTATTGCCTCCGCTCATGCGAGAAATATTAGTAAACTATATTCATAAATATTTTTATACGTCGGTGTTGATAGGGTACATACGCCACAGTCGCCTCTTTTGTCTGCCTCAATGTCGCCTTCCCCTCTCCGCCTCTAGATCTGCTGCCGTTCCTGTAGAAGGTTCCAGCGCCCGTGGCGAGACGGTTTCGCCTCCGTTGGAAATGTATGCCTTAGAACGATCAACATGATCATTAAGCCGATTCTTGTACGTTGCTCTGCCACGGTGAGAGCAGTAAACCCATCAATATGTGGGATGAGTCTTCTGTTTTGAATCTGGTGAAGGTGTTAGTGGTGTAATGGTGGTGCAGGGTGTGGAGGGTGTGGTGGTGGAAGGGTGGTGGTGGTGGAAGGGTGGTCGGACGGGGCGGGGCGGGGCGGGGTGGGGCGGGGCGGGGCGCGGGAGGCGTGTCGCCCATTGGCGCCCACTGGCAGAGGGCCAGCACTGCTGTGCGTCAACCTCCGTCCCCAGCACAATCCCCGACGCGATTATTTTCATCGCTTTCATCGGGCCCGGGATCGCGACCTCGGCTGCTCCTCAGCCCCCACCGCCCACCTCCCTCCCCCTTCCCCAATTTCGTCCCGCCCCTCCTCGCTCATTCTTAGTTATGTATCTAATTGACGCTGGTTCAGATTATGCTCAAGTGGTACACTTAATCTATCTTTGTGTACAATAACTGTTATTGGTGTTCTCTATAAAAGTGCCTTGGTGTCCTACAAATGTCTACCTCATTTCCTTATCCGAATCTACAACCCATTAATGAGCCTTGGCCTCTTTGATGATGGCACTCCATCTTTCTGTTTTTCTTTACACCTCCAGGTTTTTATGTTAAATATGTCTACACCTTTCAATGCTACTGCTTGTCATCTTTATTTTAGTCTTATGCTTTTTGTAATTAATGTTTCTGATGAGGCGAGGGTCATTTTGTAGTGGGATATCTTCAATAGATGTGCCAAGCTCATCATCATATTTTACTCTCTCTATTCCGCAAAAAGACACTTGATTTCGAACTGTTATTTTTCTTTTGTATATCTTACAGGAGTCTCTAACGTACAAGGATTCACAGATCGAATCGAGCCTTCATGTATTTTTACGCGTATAAGCTCTCAATGCTTTGCAACTTTGGCTGACACTGCTGATTGTGACTGTAAACAGAGCGGAGGGATCCATTTCAATACTTTGTAAGACACTGTGATACGGCAAAGGCAAACTGGTGTGAATTATACTATTGTCTAACGCATTGTTTAAAGCATAAGTCTTGTATCGATTCTGTGATTTTGTAGCCAATATCCCGGCAGGAAAATCTCACTAAGACGGAGTCAATTATATGTTATTTTATCAGAACTACGAAATTGTGCCTGCCTCGGAGGTGGAAGGGCTTGGAGCTACTTCTTTGCTTGTGGAGCCGAAGGTTGCGGTTCGATTAGTCTTGGGCAGAGATCATTTCAACATGTTGCATATTTTGGGATCTCATACCTCTAAATATTCAATCAGAACAATTTCCTATGTATTTAATTCTCGAAGAGAGAACTTTGCACCTCTCGTTAAGCACATTTCTCGCACGGATAAATGTGAGGTGTGGCATTGTTAAAGTTTGTATGGAGGAGTACATAAAGCTACAATTTATTTGTAACTTTTTTACAAATACATTAAATTAATATATAGATTAAAATTTCAGATGCAACCCACAACACTACTTCTGCTCACCGGTACCGTGCATAACTCGAAAACGTTGCGTTGTAGAGCCTTACAACAGATTTTTCGTGTCCCATAGGGACAAGAGTTTTCTTTCGAATGCCCTATTCTACAAAATGACATTTTTGACGTTTTATTTCAGTATTAGCATTTAAAAGAAAAATACTCCGCTGTATATTTGATTTGTAAACGTGAAAAGCATACTATTAAAAATAATAATAATTGTATTAATAGTAATTTTAGCACATATGATATGTTAGTGTTTACAAACTTTGGTAATGATAATGTTGTTTTTCACTAAACATACCATTTCAGAAAAACAGGGGTATTGGAGACAGTATATTTTGACGTCTGAAGGGCTATGCTCTGTGGATGGTTGAGGTTACGAGACCAGTTTCCGTTTCATGTCTCAGCGTTGCGAGAGGTGGAAGAAACCCAACGATTCCTCAGTTGGTGTACCACTGTTTTTAATATGATTTGATACAATAATAATTTAAAAATAAATTATTTTTAAAATATTATCTTTTGGCCCCAAATACTTATTTTAAAATGTCAAATTGCACAGACACACTAAAAAACAAGTTGTCAGACCCAAAGCCTTGACACCGTTAACACCCTCCGTTAACACCCTCTAGTGTTTTTTAAATCGCGAATAAACGTCGGGAATTTATAAATTGTAAATTTCACGTTTTTTTTTGCAATTTAAACAAATGGTGAGTGATGGCGCAATTCTGGCTTAAGATTCGTATTCAGCGCGTCGAAATACATAGAAAAACATGCGTCAAGTCTTTGGGTTTGACTATTTTTTTTTGTTTATTACTTTTTTTATTATTTACCTGCATTATTATTTAAGAATGGAATGTAGGACGAAACATTAAAGTTGTTTAGTATAATTTCTCGTAAAAACGTGGGAAATTTTCGCTCGAGTTGAGCTAGCCTGTAGTAATTCATCTCATCTATCCCTCTTGATCTCACCATGAGGCCAAAATAAGTCTTCAGTGGAAGGCAATGGCAATGCCACCTCTGTAAACACCTGGCGTGGAAAGTGGGGTAGGAGGGTATAAAAGCTTAGAGATCTTCCCTCACGTACGGACTGGATCGAATGTGGCATTTAACATCATTATCATGATGATCATTGTGCAATCCGCCATGATAGCTTCCCATCACTTGCAACGTTTCAACGAGAGTGCACCGTGATTTCGAAACAAGCGAGTAAATCATTCCCCTGCTGTCAGCGTGCTGCTGTTGATGGGCGCCGGTGGTGGGAGTGGGTGGGGGCGGAGCGTTTCGATTCGCTCCCGGCATTCCATCGCCTGAGCTTTTAATTAACCGCGGGCGCGTACGGAACGCGCAGCCTCGCGCGCTCTACCGACGGCGGCGGGAAACTTTTACCCCCTCCGCGTTCACTCGCGCTCTCCCCGAGTCCTGTTTGTTGCCACCATCGCTGACACTTTCGCTGCCAATTTTAGCGATTTAAACACTCGTATTTCATGCGGGTTAGGACTGCCTGCGCCGAGGATAAATTTTTTTAAGCGGTCTCTTTGCTGCGGTTTGGATGTTGTAAGTTACGTAGCTTTGGCTTAGAACTCTTTTCTTTTGAGCAGAAACCTCGTAAACATTCTGTACTCGCCTGTGATTTGGCTCGCCATATTTTGCAATCGGTTCGATGAATATTTTAACCCAGTTATTTCATTGCTGACGAACAGTGCTCATCAGCGCTTTATGCTATCGAAGAGAAGCGCCGGAGCTCATTATTTTTTATCAAAGTACATTATACGAAAATAATTAACTACCCTGGAGTACCGTTCCAAGTATTTTAAATCTTATACACTGAACGTCATGATGTTATAGTGATGACAATGTATTCATTAAATAAACAGTATTACATAATAAGGTTATTTGCTGGGAGCGTTATTCAGTGAATAGATTAGTAGCAAAAAGCGTTCGGCCTCACTTTAATCTTTGTTGCATGTAATTAACCTTGATGCCTCTTCGATATGGGAATATTATCAAGGGATTAGTTTTCAAACGCAATTTTCTACTCTGCCACACTTTTCATATTGCATTAAAGAAAACAAATATCATCAAAGAACGTAGGTTAAAGCGAAATTATAATTAATGAATATGAACACTGGCAGGGTGTTTAGTCATTTGCGGTCATAGCTGTTGACCTTTAAAGTTATTAGGTAAAAACCTTTTCGAGAAGCAGGATTTTCGACACTAGCTTTTCAGCTAGGTCGAATTCAGTCGCTGTCTGGAGGAGAATTCTAGAAGTCGGTAGTTTTCCGTGGTTTCTCCGATCAGCTCCAGGCGAATGCCGGAGCAGTACCCTACCACACGGGCCACGGACCGCGCGAGATCTTTCCTTCCTCTTCCTTATCCTATCCTATCCTCTTACACACACACACTTACACTTACACGCACTACAGAATCACATATTCCGGGAGACCGGTCGGGATCTTAGAGCTTGACCCGGCTGAGGCGGTGCCCCGCTGGTGGGAGAGTTCTGGTTAGGGGGAAATCCCAGTAGCCGACGGTAGATCGGCGCCGGATCTCGCCATCCAGCGGGAGAAGGTCACCTCCATCTCCCGAGAAAAAAACATGCACTACACTAAAGGGAGTAATGACCAAAACAGTTAACGCGCCCGGAGACACGAAAAAATCAATCAATCGAATGCTACACGGAGCGAACGCCTGTCGCTCTCCGGGATTTTGCTCTGTGGCAGGGTGTTCGTCCAACGACTAGTTTCAGTAGATTCATTTCAATTTCGCAGTGCCGGAGCTACACAATTTTGGTCCCGGGGCAAACAAATGTGCCCCATTCCCCGAAAAAATAAAAAAAAATTGTGAAAGATGTATCAAGACTATGCAAGTGATATTTTATTTCAATTCTGAATATTCAGTTCTAAACTTCACTGAAAATACATTGTCAATATCTGTATAATTTACATCATTTTGCAAAAATGTATGTTAAATATATTGGATGTTAAGATGAGAAAATTCGAAAGCTTAAAAATCTTTTTTTTTTCAATTTTATACTATTTTCTCACATCAATTCCATCATTGTGCTCCTTCACTTGAAGGGCCCCCGGGCGATCGGATCGCCAGATCTGCCCTTGCCTAGCACCGGCACTGGATACTCGGAACGAACGTCCATCGCTGCTCGGGATCTTGCACTGAGGCAGTGGGTTCGTCCTCCAACTCTTCCCTGGCTGTCCCCGCGCCCTCTCCCGCTGGAATGCGCCGGCGCTCTGCGGGAATGGGGCGCTCGCGTTTTGAACTCATCGCCTCCGCGGGTGGCGCGCGCGGAATGACGGAAGCCCTTCCGCCGAGGCCGGAAGTGTTTGGATCTGCGCTTCTCCAGCAAATGCAATTCCCCTTTGCAATAGCGCAGGGGGGGGGGGGGCAAGGTAAAGAACGAAGGCCTGAGAAAGTTCTCAGATGTTATTAAACTCAGATATAAATGTAGAGACCCTTCAAGATAACGAGCTGGAAGGAGACGGGACATAATCAACCAATCGGGATCTTGAATACCAAACGACGTTCCCGATTAAATGACAATGACCCCCGAATGTTTCTATACATTGGTCTAATTACACAAGGTAATCTACGGCAACTTAAATGAAATTGCAACGAGTTAATGGGTATGTCTGGTTGTAAGAGTACACAGTGTCCACGGGTGGAACTACCAAAATTATTCAGGAAAATACATTTTTTGTATACCAGCTTTACACATGACCTTTTTTGTTGCAAGAATACGTTCATAAAATGGTATTTTACGGCACAAATTATGACTATTATCATTTTACGGCACAAGTGATTGTGTCATCACACATTCAGCTTTTCGCATGGAGAGAATCGCGGGGAGGTATCGGTGAACAGCACAGGCGACTACGTTTTCTCCCACAGATGTGAAATATCCGAGAGTTATATGAAAGTTGTTTCGCAAAATTACATTTGATTCTGTTATAGATTTATAATGCTGTTATTAAAAGAAATGTAATGCAATAAAACAACATTACAAACTAATTGCGTAAACTACTATTAATGAGTGCAAACGTGTGTTCAATCCGTCGAAACTGACGAATCCCGCAGCTAATTCGGCTTTTAGGTCGTCCATTTCAAATACTTCCATGGAATCCCAAGATATGGAAATCTCAACATCATACAGCTTTAATAATTGTTTTTAATGGATGTTCTTTTAAGTAGTTTTGTAAAAATTGTTTTTAAAAAGTTTTGTTATCATAAAACTGAAACGCAGATGATATTATTTTCTGCATGAAATGGTTATTCAATTTTCTTTGGATGTATGTTATTCCCGGAGGTACTGATAACTCGGGAGATGAATGAAAATTTTGCAAAATCCGGTAGGAGTTTTTAGTAATATTTCTCTTTTTTGAAATTCCTGTAATTTTAATATCTATTCGAGAAGTAATGTGAAATTTGTGAAATAGTCATATTAATTATCATTCGAAGTGCCGTGATATTACTTACGATAAAAGTTCTAAAGTGTGAAACACTAATTCTTTACCTCCACAAATACAGGATGTCCGGGGAGAAAACGTCGAAAATTCGAAAATAAATTCTTAAGACAATTTTAAGCACATCTTGCCTCAAATACTTTTTGTCTCTCACATTTTTGTTTGAAAGACAAATTAATCGAGAAATGAAATCAATTAAATTGTGTATATTGGATGCTTATTTATTTCTAGGTTAATTTTTCTTTCTGAAAAATATATTAATTTCTTTTGTAAATAATAAACAATTTACACGTTTCTGGAGTGTTTCTATGCTTCTGCAATGCAAAATTTTGGCTAGAAAGCATTTTTTCAAATCAACTTTTGAGTGGTTAGTGCGACTCTGCCATTCAGAATATCCAAGGAGTTTATTAGACAAAATATGCTTAAAATTGTCTTAAGAGCTTATTTTCAAATTTTCGACGTTTCCTTCCCGGACACTCTGTATAAAAAGAAGAGGACAAAAGCAACGCTATGGTAGATATTGGCCTCCCTCCTTTTCTCCTCCCATTGGTATTTTACAGTTTAGATGTGCTACCGCGGAGTAAAATCCTTTAAAGGACCCCATTAGCCGACGGTAGGTCGGCCCCGGATCTCGCCATCAAGCGGGGGAAGATGACCGTCATATCCCGAGAAAAAAAACATGCACAACACTAACGGGACTAATGACCAAAGCAGTTGACGCGCCCGGAAACACGAAAAAATCAATCAATCAATTCTTTAAAGGTGGAGTCTGTCTTGCGAGGTGCCGATCAAATGTCCCCTACGAACTTTCTCTCACCGCCGATCGCATGTGAAGGAGTTGGCGAGTGGTGGGTGGGTGCGAAAGCGATCGTGGCTGACAGCGGTGAACTGATGCCTCGTGTATGGCGCGCTGAGAGCGAGACGGAAATGATCTTACTTCCAAAGACGTTTCCCCAAGAAATAAGATTTTTCAGGAAGGAAAAAATAATCAAATTCAGCTTTTGGGTTCGAGATAGGATCAACAGTTTTTGGATACCGTTGGCCGAAATCTGACGTTCCGTAACTGAAATGACAGTTTTCAAATCAATGTATGTGAGAATAATGAAGTCTATATATTGATATGTATTAATGGTAATCAATATATCATAAAACGAGAAATGGACAAAAATGAGCATTCGTCATTTTGGAAATAGAGCCCTACTTGACTCCATATGTCTCACTCTTCATTTCACACTCTACCAAGAACTATAATTCTTAATTTTCATTTCATGTTTGAATTTTTAAGATAAGATAGTTTGAAAGCATATTGTGTTTAGAATATACTCAAGCTTGCTTCCAATATCATTATTACTTGAATCAACACTTTAGTTATTCCAACTGGGCATTCTGCTGTTGATTTTGTGAGACTTTAAAAGGCCATTGATAATTTCGTTAATATGATCCAAAAGTTTCAATATTGTTTCATGCACTTCCTTTTGAAAAGACTGAATTGTTACACTTATTACACACTCAATTATATTAAATGATGATTTTCGCTGTCTAAGAGGGATATAGAATAACTGACAGTTCACAGGAACTCAGTGTAGTGAAATATAATGTTGAAATCATGTAAATGTAAATTTAAAGGAATAAGGGGAAGAAACTTTAGTTTGCGGTTTGTTGACAGCCTAATGAATTGAATGAATGTGATTTAAAATAAAGAAAACATTGAAAGAATATAATAAAACTTTAATACTATAATTATAAATATACAAGTTATTTGAAAAAAAGAGTATCGAAAGGCTTGCGTATTTTGATATTGTGCTTATTACAGTTGAGTGACATTTCTTGTACGAGGGAATCCTATTTCTTGTTGCAATTGATACATTTGCACTGGAAGATACAAGAGTTATTCAGTGTGTAGAATTCGATTTGCATAATAATTTGAATTGAATATAACTGAATAAGATATCTGTTCAGATAAATCACTGAATCATCTTGGTGGTCCAGTAGACGAGTGGTATGTGGATACTTCATTTTAACTCCACAGAAATCACAATTTAATTTTTCAAATAATAGAACGGTCATCATACATTTATTGGTCTTTATCAGAGTTGTCTTTGAAGATTCACCAATAAAAAAACAGCACATAATTTAACCAGATATAATAGTTTTTGTTTTATCCTCGGCGACACTGTTTCTCGCACAACTGCTGCACTGTAGATGGACGGCATTTCCCGCGGGCGGAGGAAGGGAAGTGACAACGATGTCAAGGTTTTCAAAACATCGACGTTTTTATAAAATTATCCATATATTCAACTTTTTTTGAAGCCGATATTTTACAGTATCAATGTTCGTATTTGATATTTACGTGGTCGATATTTTTGAAATAAAAAAGGCCGTCATAACAAATCTCTCTAATAATTTTCACATATCCTTAAACTGAAAATTCCTCACACAAAATTACCAAGGGTTTAAAATTAAATAAGGTCGAATTTTCGTCAATGAAAAAGGCTGTATTATTTTTGAATTCTCGTGTCAGATAATCCAAATTTTGTTAACTGTCCTGATGATTTTCTGACTTTGTTTCGTCAATTAAATCTTAATTAACAATTAAAGAACGAAACTACTTTCAAATCAAAACTCCCCCACGTGAACTTCAATAGTTGGTCGCCATACCATCATTTTAAAAGCATGGATGAGGGGGGCGTGGTCAGTAGCGCTGCGTGACGACACAGCACGCGAGGCGCGCGCCGGCGTTGCCCGTGCGCAGGCTCTCGTCGTCGCCGCCCTGGCCCAGGTCGTCGGCCTTGGCGTGCACCACGAAGGCGCGCCCCACGGCGAAGCCCTCTGCGCCGGGCTCCAGGCTCAGCATGTCGCCCACCACGTCCACGCTCGCCACGCCCGCGCCGTCCGCCTCGATGTTGCCCAGGTCGCCCGCGTGTCGCGACGCCGCCGTCGGCCCGCCGTGCGTTTGCTGCGGCACCACAGTCAGGTTACACAAACAAGCCAAACGGAAAACAATCACACACTGGAACAAACTTGCTCCTAGCAAAAATGACAAAAACTTCCTCATATCTAAATGGCGCGTATTGTGTGTTGTCAAAATTGTGGTGCAGATATTTTGTTGGCAAAAATGTGGTACAGATGTTTTGTTGGCAAAAACGTGGTACAGATGTTTTGTTGGCAAAAATGTGGTACATATATTTTGTTGGCAAAAATGTGGTACAGATATTTTGTTGGCAAAAATGTGGTTACAGGTATTTTGTTGGCTAAAATGTGGGTTACGTGTTATGTCGTAAAAATATAGTTCAAGCTTTGTTGTAAAACTGTAGGTTGGGTTTTATGTCGTAAAATACGTGGCGCAGATTTTATATTGTCAAAAAATGGCGTTTATAGTCAAAAATGTTTCGAATATTTTATATCAAAGAAAAATATGTATTCGTGTAAAAAATATTTCACAAGTTTTTTGAATTCTCTTTATGTTCATTAACTACTAAGATCAACAAGACCGAGATAAACAAATTGAAAAGTCGAACTTCAAACTATACACGCCTAAGATTTTTTTAAAAAGAGTGCAGCCTTTCAAGAGAAAATATTCTTGTGAATTAGATGTTGTTGCTGCCGTATAATAGAATACGTTTAAACTGTTATGTACTACATTTTTGATGTGTACTTAAACTTCTTTTTCGGCAAAATTTAGTTTTCTCTCGCCCGCTTACTGCTTTTGGTGCTTTATTATTATCATCACTTACTTTACTTCCTCTTTATATCGCGCTACTAAATCCATTAACTTAAAAATACTATTCCAAAAGCATTTTTTAAGTCCAAGTTGATTTACACAAACCCAAGTAGAGTTTTAAAAATTATTAATTTAGTTTACTTTTCGTAAGCTGACCACAATTTTCCTTGTTTTCTGTTCTGTCATCCTTCTTGAGAGCACAAATTTAAATAACAGCGAGACGGACGTAAAATCTTAATTCTGTAAGTCCTATCTGACCCTTGTTACTCTACGAACGGTATCATCCAAGATATTTTCATGCCACAGAGAGACACATAGGAGTGTCAATCTACATAATAATTTATAACGATTTATAACAGATCTTGTTATCTATCACAAGTGGTAAAAGTGACATTTTATTTTGCGAGAAGGAAGTGCTGCGACAAGAGGCAGACAAGCCGAGTGGGTCAATCATACGAGCAAAATAAAATCACTTTACCACGTGTGTCCTGCACTATTTTTTAGACAGCTTTACTAACATTCATTTATTTTTATTCAAGTATATAAATCATTTAATGATATATTAAGTTTAGTAGCAGTTGATGCGGTCAGACGAAACTATTTTTTTTATGTATTCACAGATTTATTTGAACACTTTCAGTCTTACTTTTAGCACTAGTGCTAAAAATTGAACTTTTATAACGCTGTGCATGACCTGAAAGTATCCTCTTTTACAAATAGCTGTCTAAAAAATGTGTTTATGTGAATCAATTCAAAATGTATCAATGAAGTATAAATGAATAAGTCTGTACTTCGATTTAAACATTGAATACGTTGAAGTGAATCAGTTGTCACGGTGTCATCCAATCGGAAGCTTGGATGACATCTACAGTAGTGACGTTAAAGCTCCCGATTGTATGACACCGTAACAGCTGATCAAACGTCAACGGACTCTGAAAAATAAATCGAAGTACATTTTTAAATGAACGAGTACATGTGTATCAATGACAGTGACTAGAACATTGAACAGAAGTGAACACTGGAAGAGCGGGGGAGGGTGAGGGATGTACTGACGTTGTGCGGGTTGAAGTGCGGGCCGGCCGCCTTGCAGTCGTCGGCCGTGTCGGGGTCGCGGTGCACGTGGAAGCCGTGCTGCCCGGGGCTGAGGCCGTACACCGTGCCGGCCACGCGCACGCCCGCGCCCGGCGCCGCCTGCGTCAGCCGCAGCTCCCCGGACACTGCAACAGCACGCACACACGCACGCACGCGTCAAGATGGGCTTCTAAATGCAGCTGCGCTTGCGGACGAATGGCTCATTAAAAACAAATAAAATGTGTTGAAAATAGGATATTATGCCACTAGTTTATAAGGAAAGTTCCCTTGGAATGTCAAAAATTTTAAAATAAGACTAAGTAAGTATGGTTAATAGATTAATTTTGTACAATTGTATTTGGTTACATGTAAATATTTTAATGTTGTTTGATGTTTGTCTTGTGTATTTTTAGTAATTCCTTTAAAAACGGTACCACCGGTAGTATTCTATGTATTCCTAAGTAGAAAAATAAATATTCTATTTTATTCTATTCATGATCTTATGCTTTATTGCATAAGTACACGTTTTGAAAATGAGCAATCGTAGGAGCGAGGGTGTACGAAATTTGCACGAATGCAATAAAGCAACATTACAGACGAGTTGCTGAAGTTTTTTGTATAATGGCATTACAGCAAATGTATAAGAGAACCAAGGTAAATTTTTTTGGAAACAACTTTATTATGTCGACACGTGTATTTGAAACGGTGGTTGGCTGTTCGGTTTACCCCTACTTCCGCACGATTCTCTCACTGCGATTGGCTCAATGTGTGATGACGAAATTATTCGTGCCATAAACGTAAAATCGTCGTCTGTGCCCAAATATGTCATTTTATGTAAGATTTCTTGTATCGAAAAAGGTAGTTTATAATGTTGGAATAAAAAAAATTACGGAAGTAGAAATTTTTCCTGTACTGTGAAATTGTTACGTGATAAGTAGCATACTCTTTTCTGAATTTAGTTGATTGTGCCACCTTATAGCTTATTAGGGGGATTTCAGGCTCTAAAGGTGGTCACCTAGTTTTTAACTCGAAATTCTGAAGCCACTTCAGGTTTCAAAGACACACCAACAGGCTTGCATCTGGATATGCCACAATGCATGGCTTTTTAATAACCTCTCCTCATTAATCTCGGTGGAGTCGCTTATCCCGCCGCAGCTTACGAGCTCTCCAGGCTGGTGCTCGAATCATACGCTATGTTCATGCGTTGGGAAAAGACACTCTTCCAGTTTTCCCTAAAGGGGGGGGGGCACTACTATGTCGAATCCAGGAACCAACTGGGAGCCACCCGAACTCGTGAAATCTAGAAGAACGGAGTCGCCACCCGTCTTTGGGGGCATTCATACGATTCATAGATTCTGAGGCTACATACAAGAGTTCCTATTTCGCCGCCAGGGGTTTTGTTCACGGAAGTCATGATGCAGTCCCCGGGTGAAAAGTAAGTAATGAGGAATGAAAGATAACTGATGATGGATGATTACGAAAGGGGCGATGGTTAAATTTGTATTCCAAAATGGAATGAGAGCAATCACGCTACATCCTCACGGTAAAATGTGGTTACGCGGGGAATAACCTGTCTTATTTGAACCCAGACGCGGCTCCCAAGAACCTGCGACGCCGGTTCCAGCAAATACGTTTTACTTCACTAAAAATTGTGTTTAATCAAGAGTATCTTAAAAGGGTAACATTTTCCTACGTGAAATCTTTTACACTATTACGTAATTTCTGTGAGTAGACAGAATACATTGACATCTGACAGACCAACGTTTATTATCATAACGTTAGGTCCCTATAATAATGCAGACTGGTTAAATATTGCCAATATTTATCGCAAATGATCTCTTTCCGTTTTCCATGAAGCAAGTTACTGTTATATCTATAATGTAATGAACTTCAAAGTTTCTTTTTCTCTTCTTGCTTTAAGGTATTATGAATGTGTATATTCTACTATTATGTATATATTCTTGTTTATGCTAGTTATGCAATATCATTATTAAATTATGATATTACACATTGGACCCAAAGGAAAGATAATACGTCAAGCTAAATAAAAAGTACATAAAGTGTGGTAGATGATGTTGCAGTCACAAGGTTTTTGGTGTGAATCCTTGCCAGTAGATTGGTTTCTGATTTGAAGATTATGAAGTACAAGGTAAATAACTGTTAATCATGAATATGGGTTTTTTTAGTTTGCATATTGATTTGGGGTATTTAGACAAGCATTGAGCCCTGTTAACAGATCGTGCGAAGGAGAGAAGTTTGTCTACTGAGTGGTGTATTCACTGTCAAAATTTTGCATTTAAATTTGGAATTATATGAAGAGATGTGGTCACACATTTTTGTTACAGTTTTCTAGCGCTTTATCATTTCTGTCTCTCCTTCACGATCTTCTACTTTTAATCGTTATTATTACGATGGGACAGGATCCGTTGGGAAGCCAGCCAACTGAGAATCTCCAACCACCAGTACATGTAAAAGATATACTGCGCCATTTATGTTGTCCTAGGCTTATGCAAGAAGACTAATGATATAGTCTCGTTTTACAATAGCAGAATGAATGGGTACTTTTTCTCTGTCGGGGGAGGTGCTGCCTTAATAAAAGGACCAACTACGAATACCTGCGAATGTTCACCATGTTTTTGAGGTCGATGTGTCAGATTTAAATTCAAATATATGGTAGGAAAAAGTTCAAAACACATGTTCAAGAAATAAACAAGCATTTGTAATCACCGATTTAATAAAATATGATTTTTATATGAATATTATTTAATTATTGATGAACTTTTATTCTATATATAACTAATTTGTATATATTAGTTTATTACTATTAGAATATAATGCTTTTGAAATAGTTTATTTCTGGGGGAAATGTTGTGAACATGAGTTGTTTTAGAGCGTAGACAGGAAAGCGCCGGGCAGTGGTGAGCGAAGGCTCATACGTTGGCGGCGCTAGCAGAGGACTAGACCTCGCTTCTCGCTCGCATCCCGAGAGCAACTCTTGGCTCTAATTTATATGAAGTTTTCCGTTATTGTCGCGCGAAGCGGCAGTAACAGGCGCACATGTGACGTCTGCAGTGTTGGCGAGATCTCAAGCGCTGCCCAGCAGCTGCCATCTCGCTTTCTTTCCTCCGCTTCTGACAGCCATCGTTGTGTCATCCACCTTTGATACTTCGGTCCATCTCTGCCCTCGCGCTGCGGTTCTTTCTCTTACTAAACTTTCCTGCCATGCCGAATTATACCTCCCATTACCTTCCCCATCATTTCGTTTTTTTTTATTTCCGTCTCCTTGATTTTCTGTATATTCATCAATCTATTTTTTCTTCTTTTTTCTCCCTCTGATTCTGTTATATTGTAATTCTCTTTATTATGTTTTCATTTCTTCCTTTCCCTGTTCTTCAGTCACCGTTCTCAATTCCAGCTGACCCGTTATCAACACTTTGCTGTATAATTATGTTATGATATTATAATAACTTATCGTGACTTTCAAAGTTTATTCTCATCCACATCTTCAACTTTGTATATTCATAACTCGTCTTTAGTTATTGAACAGATTTATTCTTATAACTATCCTTGTTCTAATTTTTGGAGGAGATGAATCAGAAAGTAAAATATTAGCGAGCGAGTTCCACAGAAAGGAGTAGTATTTGTGTTTTCTCTATCACAATTTATAGTACAAATCTCTGCTCTAATATGTTAAGATTAAAATTGTGTTGTAATGGCGGAATTAAAAACAGACCTCAAAAATATTTGAAGCAAATTTTCCTGGCTTTTTTATAATTTGATGAAAAAAGTTTAAGAAATAGTGTTCAAAATATAATGTGAAATTTCTTTTTGCAGTAATTCTTCCCCAGCAATGTTTGGATCAGGGGTTAATACTTATATTTGGACAAACAGCCTGTAATTTTACCTACTTTTGAGTTTATTACTTCATCTGCTTTGGTTATAAATACACAATGTGTTGATTTCGAATTGTGAATAAAATTTTTTCGTAATTATTACTGGTAAAGGCTGATATATTAATACATAATATTTTACTTTCTGATTAATCTCCTCTAAAAATTAGAACAAGGAAAGTTATAAGAAATCTGTTCAATAACTAAAGACGAGTTACGAATAGTCAAAGTTAAAGATGTGGATGAGGCACTGGTTAAGGTTAAGAATAGCGGATTACCAAACCTCACAGAACACATAACGTCTATGAAATTCGAATTCCATTAAAAAAACCTCGCTTGATTTGATAATTCATTATCACCGGCAAAGGAGGCTCAGTGCATCAAGTAATGTCACTGCAGTGCCTCTGGCATCAGTCCTGGGGTTCTGGGGTTCGAATCTCCAGGGAGGCAGGATTTTCGACACTAGCCTGTCATTTACGACGAGTTCAGCCGCTCTGTGGAGGAGAATTCTAGCGGTCGGGTGCTCTGATCAGTAGTTTTCCGTGGTTTCTCCTATTAACACCTGTGGGATGCCGAAGCAGTACCCTAACAACCAGGCCACGGAACGCGCGCGATCTTTCCTTCCTCTTCCTCGTCCTATCCTCACACACACTTACACTAACATGCACTAAACTTCCAATCATGTCGGAAGACCAGTCGGGAGCTTGTTAGAGTTAGAGCTTGTCCCGGCTGGTTGGGTGCCACGCTGGAGGGAGATACTTGGTTGGGGAAAATCTTCGAAAGCCAACGTAGGTCAGCGCCGAATCTCGCCAATCAGCTTGGGATCTCTACCACTACCATCTCCCGCGATAAAAATCCTGCACTACATTTACGTGGCTAATGAACTTAGCAGCTCACGCGCCGAGAATCACTAATCAATCAAGGAAGTTCATTAATTATTCACTTATTAGTATTTATTTAAGCATTATGTACAAGTATTATGCTGTATTATTGTACATCGAATTAATGTCTTTACCAATTCGCTGCAAAACAAAATATTGAGAATTTTTCAGTTGTGCGTAAAACATTAAGCAATATGTGAAGTTAACAGACGCTTAGTACGATCAAGACGTACTTCTTTACTCTGCTGCGTGTTGTTAGCCTGACCGAAGAAAAACGTCTTGCGGAGCTGTGGAGTTATGTGTTCATTAAACAATAAGAACAAAAGACAATGTAAAGTGAACATTGCAAACAGTTCCTTCGTGCTGTGGTAGCAGATTTCTTTACAACCAACTGAACTGAAGCGATTTCCCCACAACGTGTCTCCAACGAGTGCATTCTCCTAGGTGCTTGTGGGGGAATGGGCGGGCTTGAGACGTCGCGAGTTGCCAAGTTGTCGCGGGTGCCAATGCACTACTGTCCCGCGCCTTTGAGCGCTTCAATAGTTCTCCCCCCCCCCAGTTGTTCTGCGAACTGAGACGGCGCACGCGGCGGCGGCGCCGACGCCTCTTCCAGGTAGAAGCGCCCGGGGGGATCGCTGCCAATGAAAATGTTTCTCATTCGCTGTGTCAACGCGCCTTCCTTGTTTCTGGGCCACCTGAGTATCCTCGCGCGGCGTTTGTTGGCTGGCGAAGCGTGAAGGCGGTGTTGGGAGGGGGTCTCTTTAAAAAAAAAAGAAGGATCTATGTTCTCTAGCAGCAATTGTGCAAGCGGTACCACGAAACCTAAGAGGTGGTGTTTGTTTTATGGACTGAGAGATTCTTTAATATTTTTCACTTGTGATTTTTTTTTTGCGTGTGCATTTTTGCTCTGCCTTCGTATTTTACTCTATTACAACTATTTTAATTGCAACCCAGTTTTCTTAATTTTCTATTACTACAGAAACATGTCTGCCTAGATTTATTGCTGCAGAAGTAAACTCATTGTCAGTCGTATATCAGGAAAATACTACTTTATTCATACTAAACATACCATTTTTTATTTTCGTCGACAGTTCAAAAGATGTTACAAATCAATATTAAAATACATCCAAAATTACTGGGATTTAAAAAGAAAAGAAAATATCTAGCAAAATTCAGAAAGATGTTTTAAAAAAAGTATAAAATTATTTCGATTCGTTGGGTTGTGACATATTTACTTGCCTAAAATGAAAGTTTCTGCTTAATATCAAACTGCAGTTTCATATAGACAGCCGTTGTATCCACCTAACTACAAAATTACAATGCACTCAGTGGTAAATGTTGGATAATTCCATCCAACAAATGCGTTTGTTACTTTTAACTAAGTTGAAGGAAAACGGGAATTTCTTTCTTTCTTTATTTATTTATTTTACGTCAAGACGTCTTAACGTAAAATAAATAAATTGATGAATAAAATAATGATGAATAATATACGTAGTACCTGAAGAATAATCCAAAGGCAAAGGACTCAAAGCATTGTAGTAAGAATATTGAAGAAGAAGAAGAAGAAGAATAAACTGTCTGTAAACAATTGGTTCAAAAAACTCATTTTTAAACACATACATAAATCTATTTAGAGTAATCTAAAATAAACTTTAAAACGCACTATAACATTTGCTCAACATTCTGCATACATTGACGGAGAAATTCATCGTTTTTGGTCGAGAATACTCCCACGTACCAGAGTTGCCGGTGGATGCAACGAGCAGGCACTCGGCTTCCTGAGGAAATCCGTCACCATAGCCGGGGGCCGGGTACGGGTACGGGTAAGGCGGCACGGGCCCTTGCACCTGGTTCTGATGGTTGAAGTGCTCCGGGGGGCCTGGCCGATGCGGTTGTGGAGGCGGGTTGTAATAGTACCCTTCGTGGTCTTGAGGCTGCGGGGGTCCATGGACTACCTGTCAACATGACACCACGCTTAAACGTTGGGCATAGGAAATCTATTAGATAAAAACGTGTGATACATGTGTGTTCAATAGAAAATGGACAAATAAAAAACGTATGTAAAATAAGAATTGAAAATATTGCCTGAATGTTTGCGTAAAGAGACCATTGATGTAATGAGGACTAAATGAAACTATTTGGGAGTAAAACGGCAAAATACGTATGGTAATCATTTCATGGGAGCTTTATAAGTGTTCAAAAGAATTAAGTTTATATTCTTCCTGAGTAAAGAATATCTAATTTCAAAACAATTACTGATTTTTCCTAATAGTAATATTTGAGAACTAATAAACATATACTCACTGGATAACGATATTGATTCAATCGTAAGATCATACCTGATCGAACCCTCAAAATTAATAACTAAATAGAGAATTAAAAGTATTCATTAATATATCATCGACCTCTTATTATTTTCAATTTCGAGGAAACATAGTTTAATAAATTTATCAAACAATGTGTCAGTATTTATACTGTTATGTCTATACTGAAAAGAAACATGTTGAGAGATGTCTACTGTTAAAAGAGATACATGTTTTTCTTACTTGCGGGGGATATACGTATCCTATGCTTGGTTGCAGAAGTACCACATGGCCTGCAGCTAAAGCGCAGAAGCTCAGAACAACAGCCCTGAAATAGAAGGTGTAGCGTCAAAAATTAAAGACAGAAATTAAAATATTCATATTTAAGAAGTGAGAAGGATCATATTTCGTACTGAAAATTGGTAATTTGTATTATGAAACAAAATTATAAAAACACCAAATGTCTAATTCTAAATAAATAAATAAATAAATTGGATCATAAGAAGCAATATTCATAGGAAAACATTAATTGTCTTATGACAGTTTAAGGATTTACAATGTGCATGTAAATAATGATAGAACTTGCATTTCCTTGATACATACTAATCTCCCTGAAAATTCCATCTTTTACATTCCCATTTGTATCATACGGTATACATTTTGAATTTCCAAATTCATTGCATATATAACTTTGTCTCTTCTGAAATTGGAAGAAATTGCAATTGCAATTTCTATCCTTTTTAGGTGGACCTAGTAAAACTTTAAAGAATTGATTATAATTGAGAGCATCGGACCTTGATATTACTACCTTTGTTTACTCAAGTTAATATAAAATTACTTAAAAAAAATAAAAACACGAGGTACAATTTTACACATTCTCTGTGTGACGAATGCATAATATCTCAAGAGAGATCCTGTTAACGTTAAATTGAATACGCCAAAAGAAGTGGATGTGAATTCAGAGGTCACATTTTTTTAGAAAAAAGTGGCAGAGTGATTGAAATCAGAGCACACAGTTTAAACAACATTCTAATGACCTGAAACGATCACATTTCTGACCAACGAATAACGTTAAAGTGACCACTAGACCCAGAATAAACTTAGGAGGCTCTTGCTCACAGTTTTCTTGCGAGAGTGGATTTCGCTCTGACAACAAGTCTAGCACTCTGGCGATCAGCCGTGCGCATGAAGTGACAAGTTGAATAACATTCGAGGAACGTGTATGTGGCAGGCGGTAATAACAATCAGCGGATGGTTTCCGTTACTGAAGTAGGCGACGGAGGCGGCAAATTCAACCGGCACCAGCCGCCCGGCGCGGTGCGATGCTCAGCTGTTTGTCGTGACGACTCCTCTGGCACGCCTCTCCACTCCTCGCTTTGATCTGTTTCTCTCACTCGCCGTACTTAGCACTCCACTCCACTCCAATGCACTCCGCCTGCTCTGGAAATTAGGCGAGTTAGTTTCACGTTGTAAGAAAACCATTTGGCAAATATCTTCGGAAGTTTTATCATTCTTGGATTTAAAACTGCATTATTACTGTCGATCTGGATGGCCGAGGTGGCTAAGAACGTGAGCCGACTCAGCGCTTCCGACCGTAGGGTCACGGGTTCGAGTCTCGCATTGGTCATTGTTGTTTGTCCTTTGTCTCTCATGTATGTGTTGTCGTGGAGGGTCTCGCGCTCTGCTGACCCCAGATCAGAGGAGCCCGCAAGTGTGTTGGTCTAGTGTATGGTCGAATTTGCGTCCCATCGGGAGGTAAAGGGTAATCGGCTGTTGGCTGGATAAAAGCCCTAGGTAGAAGATATTACTCATAAATACAATGTTTAAACACAATACCCATAGTTATATTAAGTTTCTCGGAGCTCAGGATCCTTATCGTTTAGACAGCTTTGTCTTTTCCTCCACTGTAAAGTGTCCCTCGTCTTCCAAATTCATTCTCCCGTCTCGCCCCTCCCCGCCTCGGCTATCTACCGCTAACCGCGCGTTCACTTCGTCTCCGTCCCAATCCCCCCCCCGTCGTCTACGCCTCTCCCACCTCCCCCCACATCCAGCCTCCGCATCGCGCCGCCACCACACCGTCCACGACACCGCTCCCCCTCCCCGGCGCGCCGCCTGCCTGCTCCTTTCGCCAGCATCCGCGCCACGCGCCAGATGTCCAGAACGCGCTCCCGGCCGCCGGCAGAGGCTCTCGTCTTATCGGCGCCTCCGGAGAGCTCCACTTAGCCTATCTGCGCGCCGAGCGCCGCGGCCCCGCCCCCTCTCACGCGGCGTAATGAGGCGGGCGCCTGCAACGCACGAGGCGCTCGGGCCACGGCCCACCAACGAGCCTCCACTCAAAGGAATCAAAGGGGAAGGGAAATCGATCATTCTTTCTCCATAACACGAACACGGAAAGCTTGTTTTAGCGCTCACAAAATCTTAAACGCTGTCTGAAGTAGTTGGTAACTAGAGCTGCGTAGATCGGAAAGTCGTTACTTCAAGTCGCATCGGTGCAAGGGTTTGGATACTAGTGCGAGCGCCTGGTCAGAATTCTACAGGCGGCTGACGTCCCTGCAAGTCCCTTCGATTTGATCGGCTGAGGTGGCTCAAGGGTGTGCCTCTGACCGGGCGGTCCTAGGGTTCCGTACTCTGATCCGTAGTTTTCAGAGTTTTTTTTCTCGATTAATCGCAGGTGAATGCCTTAGCAAACGGGCCACTGACCGCGCGCGATCTTTTCTTCCTCATCCTCCTGCTATCTTCACCCTTAATTACACTTCATGCACTACACTACCACACTCTTTCTGGAAGTCAGTTGGCAGCTTAGAGCTCGCCTCGGTTGGGGCGGTGACCCGCTGGTGGGAGATACCTGGGAGTGGAAATCTTCGCAAGCGGATGTGTAATCAAAATTTTAAGGTTTTATTTCAAGGTTTTGACACCCTCTCGACTGAAATGAACACTACCTTTGTCTACATCATAACTTAAAATGAAAACTATTTTTTTTATTTTGGTCTTGAATTCCATTGTACAGAATTACTACGCGTGTTCTCTAATAATTTCAGATAGTTTTTGAGTACGAACGACCCCCTTTTCAGTTTTCTTATTAGTATCAAAGCGAATCAACAAAGGACATCAATTTTTCACTGTCCAGCCAGCCCGACATCGATTACAATAAGTATTCATGATTACATGGTATCTGAAAATTACCAAACATTCAGGGCTTGTATTTCCTGTGGTGCGAAGGAACCGTCCATCCTTTTTTTTGTCGCGAGTTTAGAAACGTATCAAAGAACTTTACTAAACATAATGAAGAATGATATTATGATAACAGCAATGATTCGCCTTTCTGGTCGATGCAAAGCCACGCGATCAAGAACTCTAGTACCATACGGGGCACACTCTCTCAGAACTCAAAGAGCGCGACGCTCTCCTTTGCATTCGTATGTTGTTTTTAGGGTCGACTTAGGGCAGATTATTAACCTTCTGAGTGTGCTGAATGGGATATTCATTTCAAAGCGTGATAGTTGGTTCTTGCTTTTCACTACAAGAGGGATAATGGGGTGAAAGGGATGAACGCTGATGAAAGATGAATTATAGATGGGCCGGTGGTTCACGTGAGATATCTGGTGGTTTAGAACGCGAACATGCCGCAACCACTTGGAGAAACAACTTGGAGAACCGCTGCCTTCGACTCCTACTCGGACGCCGCTCCAAGGTCTGCAAGACAGTCCCGCGTCGCAGACACCGCCCTTAAAACCGCTCCGATCGTAAAATCCAGGGCGCAGGAACCGTAAACCCACCTCCGGTTTCTTCCCGAGTCGCGCAGACCGCCGGTAGACGGCGCGCGGGGCTCATCGCTGGCGACAGCGCAGGCGCCGTCCCCGTCCCCGTCTCCGACGACGGCACCGTCGTCTCGCCGTCGCCGCTGTCGCCGCCGCCTCCAGCGTGACGGGGGAGGCGGGGTAAATATAGTCTCGCGGTGGTGGTGCTGGCGGCGGCGGCGGCTACAGGGCGCCGGCCTTGTGACGTCATAACACTGTGCGGCGGCGGTGGTGGTGGAGGCAGCCTCGGCGCGCCGCCTGCCTTTGTGCGCCCGAAATACGCGTTCGATCGTGATGAATGGCGGCACACACAGAGGAAGAGCTATGACGTCACGGGCACGCAGTGAAATATCGGGAGAGCAAGTGGCAGAAAATAGGTTCTATATATACTCCGTGGAGACGGCGGCGGTGGAAGCGGAGGGGAGGAGGAGGTGGCGGAGGAGGGGGCAAGGAAGAAACGAAAGAGGAGAAGGCCAGGAGGAAGTGGTGGTGGAAGAGGAAGAAGAGAAGTCGGAGGTGGCGGCGAAGAAATAGTAGGAACGGAACGCTGGGGTCGTGGGGAAGGCATCTGAGACGGGAGGCGGTTAGGACAGTATAGCGAGGAGAACAGGATGATCGTGGAAGTTCATCATGACGTGGGGGTGGACCGCCGGAGTTATATCAACAAAGTCACTGATAAAATTTACTTAAAATGCAGAAAAAACTGAAATAAAATGTAATCTCTGAATTCAAAATTGTACTGTCTGAAGAAGAGAAAAATCGTAATTTTCGTATTATCTGCAGTGACTGTGAGGTGCCATTTATGTTTGCCCGTGAAGTATAGACGCAGGCCGACGAGTTAGGGCGCGATTTGTGAATGGAGCGAGGAAGCGAATTATTACTCGTACATTCAAATGCAAGAGGAAATAAATAACCTTGTGGGAATGGACCAAATACGCATTCGTTATTACGGGAAAAGTGAAAACGAAGAAGCTGTTAATAAGATGTGGAAGAGCTTAATGTGGTACTTGCCACTAAATTAAAAGTGGAAATAACTTTTAACCGAAACCCAACTTTGAATGTTTTTGGCAACCGGTGTTGCGGAGTATGGGTAGGGGTAGGAGTACTCTTCAAAAATTTAATAGAACATTATAATTTTTTAGTTCGCGACAGAGGAGACATAACTTGTGTTGCACCAGGAAACTTGGTGTTAAGGGCCTAGGACTCACATTTTCGAGTTATGGCAGATTATGCTGTACAGGCTGAATTTCATGAACGGCGGTTTCTCTATATTTTATTGATTTCGAACGTGAACGTGTTGGTAGCAGAAGGTAATGGTACGAGAGTTTCTGGCTCGAAGGAGTTTTCCCATAGTGATAGTGACTGTTGTAGCGAATGCAAGTTTCTACTTCGGCAGCTTTCTGTCGACGCTAAGGTTGTAACGAGTGTGACCGATTGCAACAGAAGGAATAAAGAGCTCAGTAAACGATAGAATGACTACGACGTCGTCCATTGGAAGTTGGAGAGTCGATAGTCCATTGGAGTCGGGGAGAGTCAGTCAACGGACGGTCAGGGCCCCGGCAGATCGTAGGGGAGAAGGTAGGTAGGGAGCAGGCGAGGAGGTAGGTAGGGAGCAGACGAGGAGGTAGGTAGGGTGCAGACGAGGAGGTAGGTAGGGGAGTGGCAGTGATAGCGGAGGTTGAGTCGATAGCAGGAAGGGGGGCGGGGATGGGGAGGCGGGTGGGGCAGAGGCAGTGGCAGCTGCGGTAGCGACGTAGGTGGGGTCTGTGCCCCTCTTGTTTGTTTGCTTCTGCCCCCGCTCGATCTGCTCGCCACGTGGAGAGTCTCTCCATTTTCGCATCCTTCGCCTGCTCTGACAGCCGAGTGACGGAAGAACGTTAAGCCGCTGATGTATGAAACATTGGGAAATAATACCTTACACATTTTCAAGCTTTTTTAAAAAGTATTTATGTCGAAATTAAATTGCTTGAAGTCGGCATTCGGTTTAATTTTAGAGAAAGAAAAGTTCAAAGTTTCAACAACTTGTGATGAATACCATTACATCACTGGGTTCAGAAAAAACATTTTTCTGAGTCACGTCCATCATGTCCAGAGAAGGAATTATTATTATACCAGACGAGGAATAATGATAAAGGTTAAAAGTTGTTTTTGATTCTGAAGGCCAATACGACTAGTGCTGATAAGATTGCTAATATAATGCAAGTAATTAAAAGAAAAAAAAACTTGTTAAACTATTATTCAAGAAATCTTGCCGACTTTTAATTTTATTTTCTTCTCTATAATTTTCATATTAGAAATATGCCAATATAATATTTCTCTAACAATGTATTCAAATAAATAGGTTTCAAGGTGCTAGTGATTGGCTGTCGTTATTTTGTCGCCAACAAAAGTGTCAATGAACAAAATAGTTGGCCATTGAGGATGGGGTAACAGGCTCAAAATATGTCTAATTGATAAATTGTTTTTGGAATATCATCTGGCTCATTTCTCAAATGAAGATTATAAACTAACATTTTAAATAATAAACATTTACGTATTCATTGTCAGCTAGGTATTATGGTAATATAACGTGCGACCGAACGACCCGACTTGTGCAGGTTAAATAAGCTACGTGACGCGTTGGCAGAATGTAACAATACTTTATTTTATTTGTGTCAAAATTATGCCAGTCGAGATTCCTATTTCCCTAGCTGCCTACTCCTGAGCGACCTCATCTAGGATGAACAGACCCTTAACCTGCACGGGGTTAGGTGGTGTGAATAATATCCGCCCCACCCCGCCCCGCCCCGCCCCACCACCCTGCGCTATCCCCCCGCCCCGCCCTGCCCCGCACCCCCACCCCGCTCCTCTCTCCACCACCATCCTCAGCCCCTTCACGCCCATGCCCCCTTCTCCCCTCCCACACGCATTTCTCCCTTGGTATTCCTGCCCTCTCTCGTCTTCCGCGACCTCTTCCATTAGCTCCTCCCCCTCCATTCCCCTCCCAATCCTCCATCCCCCGTCCCTCTCATCCCCTCTCCGTCCCTCATCCCCTCTCATCCCCTCTCTGTCCCTCTCATCCCCCTCATCCCCTCTCTGTCCCTCTCATCCCCCTCATTCCCTCTCCGTCCCTCTC
This sequence comes from Teleogryllus occipitalis, assembly GCA_011170035.1. Classification (NCBI taxonomy): domain Eukaryota; kingdom Metazoa; phylum Arthropoda; class Insecta; order Orthoptera; family Gryllidae; genus Teleogryllus; species Teleogryllus occipitalis. The sequence goes on from BLKR01000136.1 coordinate 460,072, forward strand.
ATCCCCCTCATCCCCTCTCCGTCCCTCTCGTCCCTCTCATCACTTCTCCGACCCTCTCCGTCCCTCTCATTCCCGCTCTCCCGGCCCCGCTCTCCCGGCCCCGCCCCCTACTTCCAGCCCTACGAATGGCTGCCGAGTGGACGAATATTCCAGGAGTAAACTCGGCACTTTATTTACGCGCTACACGCGCGCGCCCCGCGTCGAAATTTATAGCTCCCCGCGATTATCACCCCGCGCATGCATATGCAACGCGAAATTTTACATTTAATACATTTTTTCCGTAATTTCATTTGCGACGCGAGATATGCCGCTATCCATTATTCAACAGCTCATTTACCAAGGGATACTACTACGCTACCGAGAGGGGTGTCAAACTCGCAAAACGGAAAAGGGAGGACTTGCACCTTCTATACGAGTTCCGTATGATCACTCATGCATGAAATTCCCTCCGCGTGAGAAATAAAATAAATTAAGAATTTCGAATAGGCAATGAAAGTATAAGAGAATTTTAAGCATTAGATATGGCGCAGACATTGCACGTCAGTACGTATTTAATTACATTGGAATTAAAGTTTGGAAACTATTTTAATCTTCTTCTGATCTGTGTAGACATTTGTCTGCTTTGACTTAACTAAAATATTTCTTCATAAGTTTGTAGCCATGAATCTTCTTTACCTATTTGAACTCACATTTCATTGGATTTCAATGGATGTCTTATATCTAATTCCTGTATTTACAAACACATTCTTACGCACTGCAAATTTTCAATTGTTATCTTATTTATTACAGAATCTATTTTTATGAATGTTGGTTTTCTGTAAAAGAAAACAAAACAAACACAAATATGACTCGAACAGGAAATAATAGAATTTTCAAACGTCTTGTTAAATTCATTATGCCTCTTAATTTTCAATTCGAAGGCATCTCATTGAAATGCGAATTTCATCAAAATGTCATAAGAGAGATGTATACTAGATATTAATATTAATAATAGCGAAATATGCCAAAGGACGGGCGACATTGCGAAATAACGTTTTAAATAACAACGCTTAACGAAGAAACGTATGACTTTTCATAACATCCTTCGCTCGGTTTTATGTTTAGTTTTTAATATCGCAAATAAACATAAACGTTGACAACTAGAGTGCCGAGTCGCATATGGCTGGGACCATGTATTTGACGAACCTTCAGAAGCGCGCGACTGGGAGAACCGTGGTGCAAAAGTGCTCGAAACAAACGTGTTACGTGGAAAAAATGCGTCTTTATCTCCTTTGCGGGTTTGTGGAAGTGTCTCCTATTAAGGCAGAATTTCTTCGCCCAATGCGTGATCTCCGCGAGCGAGAAAGAGTCTTCTAAAATGTGCGTTGCGTTGCGAAACGCGTGCTTACGCAGCTGGGGTGTGAGGTTCGCCATTCCGCGAATGCGAGAGGAATGTGGAAGGAGAACAGGCGTGTGATGTATTCGCAGCGATCGTTGTTGGATTAAGGTACCAGCAACAAAATTATGGTCTTCACGCAGCATGCTCGAATTTTCACCTTATGAAACACGCGTTTTTTTTAAAAAAAAAAAGAAGTGGAATGCGTTTTTTGTCCAGCTCTCCATGTGCTGCTTGCACAAAATTCGTTTATTGTAATTAAAGAAAAGAAGTTTATTTATTGCGTGGTGATCGGGAAAACTTTCGGCAGTCTTTCTACTGTTGAAGTCAAAGAATACTTTATTCCACATGTTTATATATTATTGATTTATTAAGAAGTAAGTTTGAAAGCAGAAACGCGGAACAGTATATTGTTATGTCATTTCTACAGTGTTTTTATTAATTTATTTTCAAACATATTAGTCCATTTATCATTTTTTATACGTTGACTCTTCAATTGTATTTCTAATGTTTGACATGCCTTTCATGTTGGATGTGAACGAATTACATTAATGTGCAATTTTTTACTGCAACGTGGGTTTAAGTCCGCAAAACAATATTCGTAGCATTGCAGCTTTTTCTAAATACTCTCAACATATTACTTTTATGTGAGCACACGCCAAAAGACCATAGACAACTTAAGAGTACGTTTTCTTCATATATCAGAACCATGTCCAGTGACTACCAAACGTTCCGTCAGAGCGCGGTGTTCTTTAGGTCGTACTTGTCGCTAACAGAGTGCGCTCGCAGTTTCATACATCGTAAGTAGGGATAAAGTTACAGTGACTATTTAATTGAAGAGTTATAATGATCATGCATTATATCATCCGAATGATATTCATTCATAATGGCGGATTTAAGTTTTGATGATAATGAAATTTGTACTTTGTCAAATATTTTTTCTACAATGTTTTTTAAAACTATCACTGTAAAGATTGATGGTTATTATCAATAAAATTAAAAGTAGTGTAAAATCCAATACAATTACATTAATTTGAAATACAAAATTAGGTTCAATGTTGTTCGAGCAACATTTCCGAGTGTCATCAGCGATTGCAGGTAGTTTCAATTTATTCCTAAAGTGCTGCCAATGTAGGTGGTTTTCTACGGTTTTCATCATTCTTAGAGTTCTTTAAAGTATGTTTACGTGTTTATGGCACCCTCTGTAGTTTCTTTTCCATAATGCAACAGGCGAATAGCAAATATTTAATGGCGCTCGGCCTCTTCTTGTTCGGCCTTACTGTTGCATGGCCTCTGCTCTGACGTAAGCAGTGACACACCGAGTACGAGAATTTAGTTGGTACGCACTTATGAGAATAGGTGGAATAACAATAAAGTACTGGCACTTTGTCAAAATATAAACTGCATTAGGATTTCGTAAATAATCGATTACAAACGATCGAATTACATTCCATCGTTTAATTTGTGACTCGAAACACACAATTGTTAGTGAATTATGATTTTAGTATATTTTGTGCCTGGACCTGATATAGGCTTTGTGCAGGGTCCTCCTAACTAACGGTTTCAGGAATGAAAAATTCTTTGATACACTCCGAAATAAAAATAAGAGTATATGTACTGAAGTATCCAACGTTCAACTATCATGAATAGATTGTGCAATACCGCCCCGTGCACTTTTACAAATAACAGTTCCGTCCTATACAGGACGCCACGGGGGCCATGCTCCACCGTCATGCCAACAGTTGTTTGCACTTTTACCCAAATATTAAAAATAACTACCGTGTATAGATCTCATCACATCCAAAACAGTATTCCCATTGTAAATGTGATCGTACATTTTTATTTTAACCTAAAAATTAAAAAAAGTTCAAATACATTTATGGGGAGTCCAAACTGAAATTCCCCTACCATCTGAAATACTTGAATACCTGAAATACCTGTTCCGAAACTAATACGTACAAATTTTTGAATCGCCGTTATTTCTACATCATCTTTTAAACGAGAGACATATTGTTATACTGTTAATCATTTGAATCAGTGAGCGCTCCACACATCCCTGGCCTCAGTTCACAACAATATCATTTTACATTGCTCAATTATTTTGAAACAAATGTCACTTATTAATCCTTGAAAAGAGCATTCGTATTGAAAAATATACTTTTTATTTAAAAGTAAGGCAGTATCAATCTTTCTGGGTTATTAGCGACAATATAGATTTTTTATCAGCTTAACAACTAATAGTAATTAACGAAACGAGTGGATAAAGAAGATAATTGCATAAGTGATGTTCATGAAAACGAGCGGCGATAGGAACGCGATTTCTTATATACCACTAGTACAATTATACACCTTTATCCACATGTTACGTTCAAGATTTTTTCGTTTCTATTTATGAATAATGTAAAATTTGAGAAATCTTTACCATTGGAGGCATACATTTCATGGCATAGTATTGCTTCTGTAAATGATATTTTTTAGTTGACCTTGCATTGTGTTTGTTCACAAGAAATATTTGCATTTGGAAGGTACTGAAAATATTGCGGACAAAATTTAGAAGAAGCTGACAGTCATGAATACATTACTTCGCACGAAAAGTAAAAGCAGGCATGAGTGAGAATACATCATGTATAAATATCGGGAAGTTAAAAAAAAACTAGTCACTTCTGACACAGTTTTGGTGTAGCGTACTTTTTAGAATGGGTAAACACAACTGGCGTTTACATATTTTACATTTGTAATCCGAAGACCAAATGTTTTACACGTAAAACATTTAATTTATTCACGATAAATATTTTATATTGTTTTATTAGTGAGCTACTTAACGTTTAATTCGCCAATTTAGATTTATTAATTCGCTGATTATATCTAGTTGTTGTAGGTACGTAATCTGTGATGTATATTTAGGTTCATGTTTCATGGACGACTGGAAATACCTTGGCTATTTTTGTATTATAATTTCTTAATAAAACGATTTGACTCCTTTTCTGAATTCTGATTGGTATGTGTGAAGTTTCAATTTGCACGGTGGAATTTTAGTTACACGCGTGCTATTAACATAGAGATAATCAACGATTTTCATGAAATTAACGAGCATATTTAGTTAACTAATCGAAAAAAATATTATGTAAAAATATTGACTTCCCCTTCCTGAAATACTTTTTCCAGTTGCTCTGATGAATTGATCGATTAGTGATTCCGGTGGAGATGATCTTCTCCCGCTGGATGGTGAGATCCGGCGCCGACTTTCCCTACGGCTTGCGGGGTTTTCCCCAATTCTAAGCTCCCAACCGGTCTCCCAGCATGTTTGGCAGTGGAGTGCAGGTAAGAGAGTGTGTAAGTAAGGGTGAGGATGGAACAAGGAAGAGGAAGGAAAGATCGCACGTGGTCCGTTTGTTAGAGTACTGCTCCGCCATTCTCCTGGTGTCGATCGGCGAAACCACGGAAATACCAGAGTAGCCGGCCATTATAATTCTCCCCTCCAGACGGCGTCTGTATTCGACCTAGCTATCTAGGTAGTGTCGAAAATCCTGCCACAGTCGGGACTCGAAGCGTAGGACCTCCCGGTCAGAGGCACTGCAGTGGCTTCAGTTCATGCCCTGAGCCATCTCTTCCGGTGCTACGGTGGATATACCGGCAGCTCAGGCGAGGGACAGAGAGACGCGAGAGTATGACAAGTGGGCCGAAGGAGACATATGACGTCACAGCAGTGACAGCGTTCGGAGAGAGGTAATCGCCTTTTGCGAATACAGGAATATAAGCAGCCAGGAGCGGTGGAGGCAGCCACTTAGCAGTTACGTCGAAATATGACTACTGTTGTTGTTTGCTCACCAATCCGGTATTACTCTCCCGATTAAATTGTGTACACGTGCTTGTTAATTGGAGTTGATTTTTGAATACGAAATACCTGATTCATTAGCGTCACCGTTGACAACCGCGCCTCGTACTGTGTTGCCGAACAAACCTGTTGAATGAAAAACTGTTCTCCTGCCTCCCTTATTTCAGGATCCGTTACCCGTAAACTCCATTTAGTCAATACACCACCCTGCTCATTTTGGGACAACAGTAAAATAAAAATAAAAAAGTTAAATAAAAATAAATCTCATTTCGCGGAGTTGCGGGTGAAGTGGCAACAGCGCCGGGGCCGGGGCCGGCTGGTGGCGTGGGCGAAAGCGCCAATTAAACACGTGAGAAGCGGCGGGCGCCGCCCCCTCCTCGGCCACCTCCGCCTTAATTTCCTTTTGTCGGAGTTGCCCGCGCTCTCTGCTCGGGCGCGTCGCTCTCGCTCTCGCTCTCGCCCGTGCGCGCGCCGTGCGCGCTCCCACTCGACACGCGACACGCGCGCGCGCGCTTCCGTCTTTATTGGAGCGAAGCAGGCGGCGCGGCGTTCGCAGACGCGCGCTTTATTTACATTACGTTCTCTTCTTCATATTGTATGCGAAACAGTTGATGTAACAAACGAATCGTACATTGTTTTTTTTTGTTTTTTTTTTGTTTTTTTTTTGTGAATGCTTAACCTTGCGATTTGTTATTGTTTCTCTTTAGTAATTTATACTTCGAGACGGTAAAGAAACACTTTATCTAAGAATGGAAGGTATTATGGCACGAGCGGCTATTGTTGTGTGGATAACGTAATATTTTTTGAGTAAATAAAATATTTGTATCGTGAGTTTAATTTGATTTTATTCCAATTTTTAGTAAAATACAAATACAAAAACAAAAACAAAAAAATCAAGAAAGAAAGAAACAAGTAGTATGTTAGGTTGCGTCAGGTCGTATAGTTTGCTGTGCTGTCGCCTGGAGCGTGACCACCACTGCCCGGAGCACCTAGGCGAGTTGATAATTTTTATCAACTGTGTGTGATAACTGATGACTGTAGGAGTAGGCTATTGACTTTTAAGAAGCGTCCTTAACTTTATGTACAAAGTAAGGTATTTTATTATTAAGTTTTACAAACGAATTAGTAGAAATGAATGGGACTTATGTCTCTGAAAATGTGTGTCAAACTTCAATGCTTATGAAAAACTAAAATACAATTAATTATTTTCTTGTAATAATATCTAATGCAAACCTGACTCCGCGTACAATGGTGCAGCCGCACCACTAAATAAAACTAGGATAAACACAGCCTAGCTTCGCATTTTCAAAGTCCCGCCACCCTTTACTTGTGAAAAGTCTATAAATATTTGGGCTAAAAGTTTTTAAACGTGACATTTTTGAATAACTTCTTTGATAGTATATTTTATTTCGCTTTTGTTTTGAGATATTTAACATCTTGGGTAACAATAACTTTTGCTGATAGCAGATCTGCATGCACTAAAGTTGTGTTTTTTCAGAAAGCAAACTTTTCACTGCCTCTCTTTCCCATGCCCTGCATTGCCGTCTGTGTATGTCCCCTTCAAAATTCTGCTTAATTGTGCTCGTATCGTGTTGGCTCGTCGTGTGTGTTTCCTGGGCGACAAGCGTCCATTTGCGTTGCATATGCGAAACGAGCAAGAAAAGTCTGCATATCGAGGCCTGCTCTCCCGACATGCACTGCACGCTCTATTTGCAAAAGAAGATAATGCGAAGCGAACATGTTCCCGGAACGCTCGCTTCGCAGAGTGAAAGAAGGAAAATAGGCTACTGTTCTCTCGTAATGATATCACCAACATCAGCTGATATTTCCTACTTTCATGGTTGTGGAACGCGAGATGATCTCCCGTGTTGTCGGGAGATCATCTTGCGTGATAGCTAAAAGTATATTCACTGTAGATTTTTAACAAGCTGTGATCCAAAATATTGTTTATCTCACAATTATAAATCATCATCAAACCAATAAATTATTAAAAGATACCCTCGAAATTCTTTATAATTTGTAACATATTTGATCTGCTTAATATTTTACCCAATGAAGAAAAGAAATAGAATTTATGTGTAAGGGGCTACGGCTGCACGGTGAGATACCTTCAATTTCTATTTTATGGTCGTCTGTAATTTATTACATGTCTAGTATTCGGGTAAAAAAACTTGGGATCTCCGGGGAAAGAGAGTGAATGAGTAGTTTTCGAAACGTGAATTTGAATTTAATAAGTAATTTATGGAATAAATAGCATTAATTTATTACATTTTATTGCCCTTAATTCCATTCCAAGGAAGAATATTTATTTATAATATTTAATTACAGGTTTAATGATAATTTTGATTTCCATTTGTATATAAGCAAGTTTCTGCATTGATCAAATAAGTTTCATGGTGTTGAAAGATTACGGGCTGCATGTCTTGTTACTTGTCTTTCTCTCTTCCTTCAAATAGCATAGACGAAAAGAAGCAATCTCTTTTAAACTGTTTTATTTTGAGCGTTATCTTTAAACTATTTTTCCGTAACGAATTATTTCATAATTATGATTAATCACCACGTATTTAATAGAACGCGATCTGGAATAATTTTGTTCATTAATAAAAAGGCACTTGTATAATTGCTTCTAGTGTTTAGAGATTTTCAATTTCATTATTTTATTACGGGCATTAGACATCTCATCTATAGTCTTACGTGAATAGATTTTGCTGTTGCTTCCTTCCCACTGTAGTGAAACGTATCCGGAGTTGTACGGTCGAGTGTTGGGCTAGTCCGGACGGCTTCCCTTGGCTAATTACCCCGTAATCGAACGGAGTGGGGTTCGGGAGGTCCTTAATTGAAGGAGTCACGTGACGTGACGTGACCCGACCCGACCCAACCCGACCCGACCAGCAAGTAATGCCCTTGGTGTGATGAACCGTCAACCTGTCTTTTGGGTGGGTCGTCTTGCAGAAAATCACCCTTGCATTTCCTTGATTAATGAAAGAGTTTCAGCTCGAATATCAGTCATATTGAGGAAATTGTCAATTTAAAAAGAGGTTCAAAAAGTATAGGAAGGTTTATAGTTTTTAGTTGCGATATTGAGCCATTCCAATTCCATTTTAAGTTGCGATCCATTCCACGTCCAACGCACAAGTGTTTAAAACGACTTTTTATAAAACGTACGAAATTGTTTTCTTAAACTGGTCATAAAAAATACACGTGCTTTTTTATTTTCCTGAAAATTGATTATTTTTTGTAGTTATGCCCATAGTATATTTTGGACTGTTTTGAGTTATTTTAGTACACGGACTTCAGGACTTCTGGGAACACCCTCTCCTTGGTAAGAGTAAGGTGTGCAATATCCCGAGTTCTGCCAAACCGCATTTCTCTATATACTTTTCCCTTCATGCAGATGTGCGAGAAAGGGGGGTCTCAAGTTTCCACATTCTAGGGTTCTTGCATGAGAATTGATGCAATTTTTACTAGTAAAAATAGATGATTTTGTAAACATGCCTCTAAATGGTTCAACTTTGTGCTGGAGTATACAATTATAGACCAAGTAAATTTATTATATTTTCAATACACTCCTAGGAGAAGCTTAATAGATTCAAAAAGTTATTATAGAAGAACAGGACATTATATTATGTAAGATTTGGAACCGATAGAGAGATTGTCTCCTGAAAATGCTGGTCTTATATTTGTATACTGTGGCACATTAGTAATAGTATTTAACGGTGTTTCTTTTCTTAACTAATATGACTGTGACGGGTAACTTTTCTTCTGCGACAGCCGACACGGAGACATTCATGCCCATGGTCAGATCCGAACCATCAATAGTTCTACGACACTTCCTCTGTATCCGATACGGCTCTAGGCATGCGGATTTGGTTCTCCTGGTTTTGTTTCCACATACGTCCTTAATACAGATTAACAGGCAATGGACCCCATCCGAATTAACGAATTGTCCGGATTTATTAACAGAACCAATAAAATGGCCAGTTTACGTCTAAAGCGAAACAGATCTTGTTAAAATCTTTCATAATTTCTCTGATGGTTAGAGAAATGAAGTGAATGAATACAAGTTATGATGTCCAATCTGCGGTTTTTGGAACATTCCTCCTTCATTTTATATAACTTTGTGTATGTCAATAATATTTTTTAATTTAAACTCTAGAATATCACACAATGAAATTATTTTATTTTTAGCTAATTATATTTATACTGCCTATTGTATATATTATATAATTTTGTGGAATCAATAGTTTAAAAACAATTATTAATTCGAGTTGACACTAATAAACAAATATGTATGTACAAACATACAGTATTCACTTCATGCGAATTTTTCGTCAGGATTTAATCCGGATTATCGATGGTCTCCATTTCTTACTTTCGAATTATTGACACTCATCTGTAATGAAGAATGTGCATTTGCTTACAGAATCCGCGCGGATAGGATATGGATGGTCCCATAACAATATGCGTGGCTTTCATGAACACAGTGGGCTGTATTTCTGAAAAGGAATTCATCAGGTTCTAACCAGGGAACTGTGTATTTGAAATAGGCCCCTTCATCAATAGTACCGTGAATCGTTCCCTTCTGTGAAAGCAGTGGGAAATCCATCGAGGGGGGGCATGGGGGCCATGTCCCCTCCAAATGGCCTAGAGGAAAACCTGTTACCTTTTTTATTTGCCAACATTTATTTAAATATTTGTTATAATTACGTAATTACTTAAAAAAATATTGTAGAGTATCATATATACTCTACAAATATGTGCAACATAATAACAAATATGTTTATTATTTGACAAAAATCTATAATGCTCCCCTTCAAAAAAAAAAAAAAAAAATCGGTTGGATCCGTTCCTATGCGAAGGACGGTGGAGATAATGAAGTAGCAGTGAGGCGAAGGGGCGTCTTGCGACCGCCATGTGCAGAGGCGCTAGCGTTGAGTAACGCGAAGTGGCACACGGACAATCGACCTTGGCGCCGTAGGAGGCGCGGTCGAACCCCGCGGCGCTCTCTCTTGCACACGCGCGCACGCACGCTCCTCGTGGCACGCGCCGCCAAGGGATCAGGTCGCTGCGCCGAGAGGCACCTACGTAGGCATTTGTTCGCTGCCTAGCAACCTCGCGCATTTGGTAGAAGACTGAGTAAACAACCAGAACGCTTTGAGAGGTCGAGTTGACCGGATTGAAAATGTTCTCAAATCACTAGCTTCGCAGCTAGGTCGAATTCAGTCGCTGTCTGGAGGAGAATTCTAGCGGCCGGCTGCTCTGGTCGGTTATTTTTCCGATCAACACCAGGCGAATGTCGGAGCAGTACCCTACCAAACGGGCCATGGACCGCGCGCGATCTGTCCTTCCTCTTCCTTGTACTATCCTCTCCCCTTACTCTCTCTCTCTCTCTCTCTCTCTCTCTCTCTCTCTCACACACACACACACACACACACACACACACACACACACACACACACACACATTCACACACACTTACACTAACATTCACTACACTACCACATATTTCGAAAGGCCGGTCGGGAGCTTAGAGCTTGTCCCGACTGGGGCGGTGCCCCGCTGGTGAGAGAGTCCTGGTTAGGGGAAACCCCACTAGCCGACGGTAGGTCGGCGCCGGATCTCGCCATCCAGCGGGAGAAGATCACCGCCATATCCCGAGGAAAACATGCACTACACTAACGGGAGCAATGACCAAAGCAGTTTACGCGCCCGGAAACACGATAAAATCAATCAATTGAATTCATGTTTACATGGCTGTTTTTTTAAGCTATCACCCATTGAAGAGCACGTCATTCGCTTAAGAGCACTACACAATATTTCTATAACAAAAAACTTTGAAAGTGATAAAATCATCATCTTCCAGGCATATAATTAATTTATGATTTTCTCTGGGTGATTCATTTATGATTTTATCACTTTGAAGTATGAAGTCAAGAAAATAATATTTGAATTCGAATATTTCGGGGCTTTATTGGGCATTGAGCCTGCCGACAAGGAATTTGTCAGAACAGTCCACACGCGTATACATCATCACATCTGTCGTTAGTGAAAAATTTAAACGCTGATGTCACCTTGTAAGTCCGATTCTTCACTTATTTCTAAAAAACGTAACGACTCTACTCTCTCGAAAAATAATTCACAACCGGGTATCCCCCAAAAGTTGGCGTTCGTGTTTTATTGGTCCTCGTCGTTTTTACCATAATATCACAGAGGCGCCAAAAGGCGTGTGCTGCAATGTATTTATTTACAGTAAGTATTGTCGGTGCGCAAGTAAACGGTTGAATAAGATTAGGATTTTAGGTTCTAAACTGTTGAACAAATAGTTTTTTCAAGTAATATTTTAGGGTTTTATAGGTTTTCATAGCTATTCTTAGGAATTTATTCGTTTTCAAGCAAATACTAAAACAAGCCGTAGGTTTCTATTTTTACACTTGTGTCTTCATTGCATTTTCTGCAATAATTAATTACTAGTGCTCTTAACTTGATGTTGAATTATGATTGAGGCCTGTGTCTGATTGTAAACAATATTCTCATTGAGGACTGGGATTCTCTTACGGTACAAAATAATTGTACAAGATTATCTCGCTAAATTTTAGCTCTTCTTGTTTTCTACTAAAGTCTATAACCAAGTTTCACGTCCGTTGGTATTTCCATATTTTTGGGACCTTGGGGTTGCTGTCGTGGCATTGTCATTGACTACCACTCGGACCGTTGAAGGCAGCGTCGCCCCGCTGGCAGGTTGTACAGTATCACGAGAGAGAAAATGTCCGATCAGATGGTGGGGATTATAACACATCGCACCGATTTAGGAAGCTTAGGGCATCGACTGATGTTCTAAGCACTGCGGGGCCTCTGACCGGCAGGTCCTTTTTTTTAAAATTTATTTTCTTTTGGATGGATCAATACAAATATCAGTGTTTATTCACTCTACATTTGTTATAGTTGCTTATATCTACTTACAGTTAACTTACAATAATCTTACAAATAATCTAAAAATAACTTGCATGACTACTAGGGTGGTAGAGGTATCTTTGTACAATATCTCTACTTGGGTTCGAGATCTGAGAATTTATTTAGGAATGTTTGGAAAGGAAATTTATTTTTAATGCGGCTTCTGAGAGTTGAGTTTTGACAGAGACTTAGTGGGGTTAGTTTGGGTATATTTGGTATGTTTTGGAAGAAGTGGGTGGATAAAAATATGTGCTTGGTAATCGATTCTAACTGGAATTTTTTATGGAGTTCTGCATTGGAGACGTACCGTTGGGGCATTCGTGATGGTGCGCAGGAACTTGCTGAATTTATCAACTTTGCTCCAAACACTTCTTTGAAGTCAAAGCACTTCGGATATTGAATCTAAACGTTTTCGGTTATTCCCTATTTAATGGTTAAGCCCCATAAAACCCAAGTTGCTCTTTGATGCGAGTTTAAGCGAGCGTGAGCCCGTTGAATTCAGCATTTCTGTTAATGGTATTAATTAGACCCTTTACGCGAAGTAAGCATTTCGGACAACGCATGATTCAAACGGGATAACTGTATAGGCGACGAAAAGGTAAAAGCTTGTTTGAAGACTTCATCGCCCTTCAAAATTGTAGCTTTGTTTTGTATCATTTACATTCAATATACCAACATTGCATACCTTCAATGTGTAATCACTGAAGTTTATTTCCATGAAAAAAAATTGAGGAAGGATTAGTGAAATCATATTCGACTTCTCATTTTTGTCAGTAGAGATGCAAATATTTATTTAAATTTGATTTTTATTTATACTGCTCTAAAATCAATGTAATTAGCGAATGTAAAAAAGTGACTGGAAACTGTACAAGAGTTAATACGAGATACAGCAATCTTGACAAGAAAAAAGGTTTTTTCGTTATTTTCACAAAAATCATATTACAAAACTAAATCAAATCATTCTTATTAGTACCTCTGTACTAATGAGAAAAAGAACAGTGCGTCGAAATAGAGGTCAAAAGTTTTTTGGACACACAAACTATTTCTTACAAAACAAGGTTCTTTCAATGTTTCGTAATATTACTGCGGCGCGTTGTCTTGCTGACGTAGATCCAAAGTTAGTCTCATATTTAGAAGTAAAAACTGTTCCACTTTTCTTCTAAGGCTCTCTTGAAATTTGTTTGAAATTTTCTTTTTTGAATGTGTTCCTGACAATTCATAAACGCGATGACATAATATTCATAAACATGAATTATAAATATTCAATATGATTTAGATTTATTAATGTGTGTGTGTGTGTGTGTGTGTGTGTGTGTGTGTGTGTGTGTGTGTGTATGTACGAAGTGTGCGCAGTGGTTTTGGAACATTTTTCAGTATCCAACTTTTTGTATTCAAACCGATTTTCTTAGAGACATTATCCTATTAAAATATTAGGCGTTTGTTCATTTTAACAGTACTACCTCGCACTTTGGCTTTAAAGTGTCAGAGTACACGAACTGATTCTTTATCTTCACGTATAAACTGTAATTGCCCCATACCTTTCGCACTTAAACGATCTCACAACAACACCAGACTATCACAGTGTTTGACGATGGTAATAAAGTATCGTGGCTCTAGGTCTGTATTTTTTCTCCCCCCCCTTACCATTTGGGCACCACCTGACCTCAAAATGGATAATTTACCGTTCTCTGAAAATACGTCCTTCCTCTGAGAGTAATACCCGGAAATTTACATAACTTGCCGCAAATGATAGTCGTTTCTACCTACTCACTTTACTCAATGTTTCTTGAGCAATCCACCCGTGTAGGCGTTGCGTCGTAACACAATGTCAGGCGAACTCTTTTCGCGATACACGCGATACGACACTCGCTGCCCTGTTTCTTGTCTGTTTTCCTTTCACTAACACCCGTGTCACACGAGCGTTGCCTTGATGCGCGATAAGTAACGCGCGTCTTAGATTGACACTGCATCTTATGCGGAACGGCCGAAGCAGTCGTGTGTCCTTTCGCATAAGATAGTGTTATTCTACGACGCGCGTTATTTAACGCGCGTCAACGCAACGCTCGTGTGGAGGAGCCCTAAAATGGATTATAATGGCACGTGTCGTTAATTTAGGGATTCCAAGATATCTCCCATAATGATGTGCGCTCCTTGTGTCCACGGTACCTTTTTGCGTTCAACCGTTAATTCTCATCTAGGAACCATTTATCCACGGGGACGCCCTTCCTCGACAACCGACAGCGAAGGGGAGCGCGTGACGGGAGAATTTTGTAGATTTACGTAAGCCGCATACTTACACCCTTTTGTAGAACATAATGCGGTTATTAAACAATATTGCTTTCAGGTGTCCAAGGGCTTTTTGCGACCCATTTAGTCAGTTTCTCGTTTTCAGTAGTATCCAGGTATTCGTTTAGCTCTGTGCAACTATGTTTATGAAAATTAAGGAAGACTTTTATGTTGAGATTCTTTAATCTTATTGTTGTTCAATCTAACTGCACAGTTTCCACAGACCCAAGGCAGAGAGAATACGTATGTGCCCACTCATTTTTTCCAGCGATTGTAAATTTGCTGCGTATATTTATAACTATTTCTATTTCAGAAGATCGACAATACCTTTCAAAGATGATAGTGATATTAAGTTTTTTGTTATGTGACACTGAGAATCATGAATCTATCGCTACTTTTTTACCTTTTTAAAAATATTAACATTTGCTATTCATTGTCAGCGAAGTAAAGAAATTATAAAATGATTTTCGAATGATATATTTAGCAAATTGATTTTTTCCCATATCAATTTCATGAGTAGATAAGACTAAATATTATTCATTATACCTCACAAAAATATCTGAAAAATCACACTTGTTTCATGTTACATTGTGCAATTCGCAGTTTTGCAATGATTTAATTTTTCATTTAGTCAAAGTAATCTCATTTCACGGACAATGTATTGTGTGGTACAATGAGTGGACTGTGTGATTTTTTTAAAACTATATTTATGTATTTACCTCTAGGGGATTTATCATTTCCTGCTATATTTCTTATAATTACCGTGGGGTTGTATACTGATGATGTAAATCCTAGTTCAGTTTCTTCTGATGACCTCAATTTGTTGGTAATCTGGTGGAATTGGAATGGAGGAATCGTGATGGGTACCTCCCCACTGCTTGGATACTTTCAGAATCATTATAAAGTTTTCAGGATTCCAGGGTTATTACATTTGAAAGAAGAGTCACGGAGCCATTTTAATGAAAATCTATGGAAAACTGCATCATTCAATTGCCCATTTATTTTCCATGTATTTCTAAAACTTTTCACCAGATCATTATCAGTTTTTCCTCAACCTTTTTCAGTTCAGGACTTGATTGACAGCATATCATTTATGCGCACCAATACTAATGTAACTCAAAGTAGTGGTGCTACAATGTGGTAAAGACGTTATCGTACCAGTTAGTTCTATTTTCTTTTGAATCGGGGCTGCATTTTCGGTTTAGTCGCACCCAGTTTCCGGCTGCCATCTATCAAAGGGGCTTTCCCTTAGGAATATTTACAATGAAAATTTCCTTGTTCTCCGCAAACATCTCGCCGATTTCCGCTTTTGGACCATTTTGTTCTCAAACTATAAGCCATAGTCTAGAACCAGCTTTAAGTGTAGATATAATAGTTTATAATGCTTTTCAGTGTTAATGAGAGTTCATGTGTCATTTCTTACTGCACATTCGTCTATTTTATTGGACAAATTTCACTATTCACTATTTGTCTCTTTAATGATAGATTGATTAATGGTTCCGGCGCGTCAACGGCTAAAGTCGGTAGTCCCGTAAGTGTATTGCAGGTTTTTATCAGGGGAAGTGGCAGTGATTTCTCCCCACTGGTTGGCGAGATCCAGCGTCCATTTACCCGTCGGCTTCGGGTTTTTCCCCAACCAGGTATCTCTCACCGCCATGGCACTTCCCCAGCCAGGACGAGCTCGAAGCTCCCGACTGGTCTCCCGACATGTGTGATAGTGTAGTGTATGTAAGTGTAAGTGTGTGTATGTAAGGGATGAGGATAGGACAAGGAAGAGGAAGGAAATATCGCGCGCGGTCCGTGTCCCGTTTGTTAGGGTACTGCTCCGGCATTCGCCTGGTGTTGATCGGAGAAACCACGGAAAACTAGAATAGAATGAATGGCATTCTGTAACGAATTACGGGTACGATGAAGTTATGGAAGACGCGCCAAGCAGTGTCATGCCCCCTTGCTCTGGCTACCGAAATCGACCTTCGTGGTTCAAGGATAGTCGTTAACTTTCCGCTTTGAGGCACGCGACCTTTCCAATGGCAAGCTCTTTGTGAAATTCTGTTGTTAGGATTCGCCGAGTATTTTCTCAAATGTTGGCGTAATTCTTAATGTAATTTTCCTTAATAGTTTTTGGGTTTGTATTGTTTCCGCAAACCTTTTCCCCTTGGATTGCAGTTTTGAGGAGTATTCTGTAATAAATTGACAGACTGTTTAAGAGAAAAAGGAAGGGAACGAGTTAAAGTTTCAGAAATGCTGATGTTGTCTGTCATCTTGCGGACATTTTTAAAGTTCTTCTAACCATGGCGAATGTGATACAGCGTCTAACGATAAGTTCTCGAGTCTATGACGCTCGTTTGAGACTGTGAATAGACGCGCATAAATTCGAATATAAACTATGCTTCTTCACTGACTTGGTCTCTCTTGGCTGCAAGTACATTGCAGTTCCACAACGTGATGCCTTATCCTTGTGTGTGGGTAAGAAAAGCTCTAAGAAAGAAGTAGCGGACCGGCTATTCTGCATGAAGGTAATAACAATTGCTATAATAGTGTGAAGTGACCTTGTGATTATATAAATTAAATCAGTTCAACTCTTAACAAAAAAAATTCACATTTGGGAAGCCAAAAATGATACAATCGTGTTACTGAACATCTTACTAGTACAATCGGGTAGATAAAGGAACGGATAAATTGTTCAAAGAATATGTAATATTCAGAATCAATATTAATTTGTTCTAGGGTGGTCAATAATAACAAATCATAGAAAATGTAGGAATAAATTAGCAAGATCGATGATAAATGGTTGACATCTAATTAAATTGCGAAGTCACTTCGATAATTTTCTCAGACATGACATCTACAAATGTAACACTTAAGAAGTAGGAAAGATATTCGAATAGAATCGCAACTATTCGTATCTTTTTAGAGAGAAACGGATATTATTTCCAACATAGTTTTATGCAAAGAATTTTTCAGTTTGGACGAACATTACACCTTGTATTGTTGATTATGAATAAATTTCAGTCAAACCAGCAATCTAATTATAATTATATAATTTACTGTCAACTTGACTGTTCTATTTATATTCTGGTAAAGGAAATCTAATTACTAGAATATTATACTCTATAAAACGTTTTATAATGAATGGTGTTTAATTATCTGGCGTAAATTATCCGTGCGGATTGTTTTAATAGTCGCACGGAATACTCATCATAATTTCCGCCGCTAATACTCTTTCGTAGCAGAGTATATTTTCAGATAACTGACTGACAACAATGTGCAAAAGGCAAGATAGGTTATTGCAAAGCAGACTGAATATGCAATTCATTTACACGGGGATAAAACATGTATAGGAAGTTTTTCAAGTTGTGGAATTTGCTAAGTGACCTGGACTACTCATAAAACAAAAAGTCTATTTTTATAAAAATGGTTACGACAAGTTTTGAAATAGTATGCCTCAACTGTGGAATATATTTTGTAACTGTCGATTTACAATATGTTAACATTAATTTGTTTCATCAAACGCAAAGTTGTTAGAAAAATATATAAATCATTTAAAAGAATAATTTTGATTTGTCATCGATTTCCGGTGGAGGGAGGGTTTTGATGTAGAGCATCGTTAGTTGTTCGGATGTAGTGTGATCCAATGTTCGAAAACCCATTTATCATTATTATATTTTGTATTGAAATGTTTTTCCTGCTTATCTTTAAATAAGTGCAAAAGAAATGTAACAAATAACACCTACCAGTATGTTGCAAGAAACAACAAAAAGCAAAACAAGGAAAAAAAAAAGAAGAAGAAATCGATCCATTGATATTCTGGCGAGGGGAAGGCCTGACCCCGTTCGTTCTCGTCCTTACGTAAGATGTGCGGAATTCGTAAGTTGTCGCTGCGTAAGAATGTGCGTAAATTCGTTCATTAATTAAGTTAAGGGATGCGACCAGATAAACACAGTGGTCTTGGTAGTTGAATTGTAGTGGACTTTCTCGTACAAGTCTAGCGTTTTTGATCGTCTCTTAAATTACTAGATTAACATCAATTGTAAAAGTTTATGAAAGTAAGACACTGTGTCATGACTTCTTCTCAGATTATAATGTAATTACATAATTTATATATATTTGAAAAAAGTTTTGTTGTTGGCAGCTGGAGAGAGAGAAATTGAAATTGTATGTGTGTGCAGAACGGTATTTATTTTCTTATCCATACCAGAGGACAAAATCCTTTGGAGTAATGGCAAGAGAAATAACAGAAGACAACATTATAAAATGTTACTTACAAGTACATTATTTTCATCTGCGAAAAGAACAGTGCAGCAACCGATACGTTTAGTGGGTAATGTTTGACAGAAAGGAAGAAAGAGCAGATCTCCCGACTCGGGCAGAACCCCACTGGGTAAGAGCTATTACCTGGTAGGAGGAAAACCGCAATCAGATATGTAGAACACTGCCGAATTTTACGATACAGCGAGGAACACTGACTCCCTCCTGCTGTTTCATGTTCTACACTTACGGATCTAAGGTCTATAGTAGTTTACGCTCACGGAAACACTGATTGCTCATACTCACTCACATGCAGGGGCACCCACAGAAATTAAGGCGCCTGGGGCAGTAGATCCATCGCTTATATCCAACTAAAGTTCCCCGTATTTCTTATCATTAAATTATTAAGATATTGTGGAGTGAATCATATTTTAACTACGGTTAAATATTTTTTTCAAAAATGTATTAAATGAAATACATTCTGTATACATTATTACTTACGTGTGTGGAAGGGGGAAGTAGACCCAGCTGCCCCACCCTCTGGAGGCCTCTGTTCACACGCCATGAAGCCCTGTCTTCCAATCTATTGATTCGCCGAAACTTTCTTTCCATTCAACACGACAGTAGCTCCGTAGCGCACGCATGCCGGGTTGGCGAATGATGGGAAGGCGGCCTCTGGGATCGCTCCGATGAACGCAGGCTGCCTCGAGGGAAAGTCCGATTTACGAAACTATGGAAATCGCAGGCGCTGCACGTGGTGTCTTGTCCGTGACCCGCTCTTGGTGTTGGTTTTCGTTTTCCTATGAAAGCTCGGCCTTGGCCGCGAAGTGGCCGCTCTCCTTTCTTGGCTTCTTTGCTGCGTGTTTTGTTACATACTCATCAAATACACCGCAAACAGTACATTGAGAATGGAAACATTATCTATAATGTTTTGTGAAATTTAATTATTGAGGGACGGAGTTCTTTAAATTCGTTCCTCCTTTTAATTTATTGAAAGTAGTACAGTGTTGGGACATTTCTAATGATGATGGAAGTATGAAATAATGACGCAATTCCTGTTTCAACATAATTATTTGGACACAAGCAAATATAAAGAAAGTTAGCAGAATTGGAAATTAAATTATTACTTTGTAAACTCGTCTGATTTCCGTATCTTTCACTCCGTTCTGTGCCCTTTGTTATTCAGGTTCTGGATTCGCTTGGTCTTGCCGGAAACACACTTTCGAATCTCCTTCAAATACAATTTTCCGAGACGATGATCCAAGGACAATTTTCTCGGAAGAGTTTTTGTGCTATTAAGATCTGCCGTGTAAGAAGGCGGTGAATTAATAGAGAAATTTGTGTTATTCTATGTCACAACTGCGTAATATGTGCTTTGAGATATTCTCGTAAATTATCAAACGACAGAATTTTGAGTTTTAATTATTAATATAAAATGTTTGTTTATTAATTTATTTATTATAAGAGAACCAGTAAAAAACTGTTCCTGACATAAGTGGAGAATACTTATGGTAAGAGGCTTTTATTATGTAAAAATACTCGTTCGTCTATTCCGTAAATGCTAATTTTGCGGTGTCACTGTGACGTGTAACCTGAAACGACGTTTCCTCCATCAAGAAGCATCGTCGGGAGTTCCTTTGTCAGATTCGTTCTCTAATTCTTCTTCCGTCACATTTTATTGCTCTCATCACTCTCCTTCTCTCTGAATTTTCATTCTTCAGAAAAGACTACATGACACAACGAATTTTGATTCTTTTAGTTTCACCACGAATTCACAGAGAATTCTATGCACTGAAGGCGATCTTCTTGTTCACTTGACTAATGAATGGCTTTCACCTCGCCTCTCTTACATGATATTGTTCCTTTCGCAGACCTCTTTCTACAGTTTCCGGATGTAGCTTCTTTTAAACTTCTCTTTCCATCTTGGGCACAATTTCGTGGCACTAATTATAGGATTTTTCGGGGCTTTTCCTACATTGTGAAATTTTATTCTATGTAATGGTGGATTTGGAGGAATTGTATGGCTTCACGACTCTAGATGCTTTTCATTTTGAGATGTTTGATAATTTCGGAAATGACAATAGATTTGTGAAGTAGGAACGCGCGTCTAATTGAAGTTTCGTCTTCTATGTACACTACACAGGCTCTAAATAAATAATTTTTCTAGTTTTAAGAGTGTTTAGAGAGAATGTATATGAAATGTGAAGTGTATTAATTAAACTGATTTGATCTGCTGTTTTATCATAAATGTTAAAATTCTTACAAAAATATATTTTTATGTGCATTATTATGACTAGGGACGGAATTCTGTGACTTAAAAATGTATAAAATATGTATGTATTTATGACCTAAAAACATAAAAGTTTGACCTATAAAATTCAGAATATGACTTGATGAATAGCTTTCACCAAGCTCGCGAACAAAGTTCGAAATTTATCACCAACTGAGACATCCGTCTTAAGCATATTAAAAGCAACCGAAAGACTGAAACAAAGGTGCTAGCTTTTGTAAAACGGTTCTAGATCCCTGTATGCGAGGATCATCATATTTTCGAGTACGAGAATAATCTTGAGTGCGCATTCGGAAGCACGCCGTATTCGGCGATGCTATGTCAAGTTCCGATGGTCGGGAAGAAGGGGTGAGTAAACTTTAGAAAACGACGAATTACGCAAAGCAAACACGTTGGAATTTTGCAGGCATTTGTTAATTTATACAAAACGTTTAATTGGCTTTTTCGATTAAACAGAAAGCCAAAATATGTATTTGCGTAAAAAATATGACTTGTCCTAGAAATCCACCCCTAGTCTCTATTTCAACGAAATATGCAAAATATGTGCATAAAATTGTACAAATATGAACCATCAGGAAAAATCGGCCAAATATGCACAAATATGCACTAACATATCAATGTAGATAGCATCCAATTCTAACCAAATGTCAAGAAATTTCACTTAGCTGTACCCTGAAGTAACTGATAAAAGTATCACTTGTCATAAAAATCCGCCCCTTAATTATGACTGTATTTCATCGCAGAATATATAAAGACAACTATAATTCTGTCAGCGTCTCTTTCTAATTGTTTCACAGACGTGAAAACACTCAATGTCTACCATTTGTAAGATTCACACGATGCCCTTGAGGAGTTAACACATAATTGCTTGATATTCTCACGGATACAGCGTGTTGCAGGCTTTGTACGTTGTGAACTTTACGTTCAAGAAGTCTTGTTAAACTAAAGAGTACTCGACGAGCCAAGGAGGCTTAGAAGATACATAATACTCTTATGAATGGAACATGAATAATTTAACAGTAGCATACCAATGATATGGACCCCAGCGCGCAGAGTTTTTCTTTACCTTTGTTTAGGTAAGGAGTTGCTGTTTCATCTATTAGGTCTTTTATGATTAGAACGTTACTTAACCCTAAGTGATAATTTCGCCTTTCAAGGTTTATGAATGTTTACAAAACGAATCGAAGACCACGCCATGAGTAATTACTTCATGGAAACTCGGGATTTTCTCACAGCCAGGCCTGCTTTTAATTACGATACAATCTTATTTTAGTATCTGTAAATGTAGACAACAGATTGTGCAATCGGAGTAACATTCCCAATCTGAACTGGCTCTTAAAAAACGGATAGGAGCGTCCATGTCCCGTAGGAAAGGATTGCAAGAATACAAAATATTTGTCGTTGCTATTGCTCAAAAAGTGAAAATATTTTAACAAAAAAGGAGGCAGGAAAAGCCTGTAAAGTATTGTTAAATAATGTAGCATTAGTTCTTTAATATATAAAATTTTCCTTTAATTACATTGCAGTTCATTCTGGAGGCCGCTGTTTACCCCCCCTTTTTACTGGTATTCTCGATGTACCGGAAATGCATTGATATGCAACTTTTAAGATAATTTTTAAGAATTTGCAGTGGGTGAAGTGGTTAGACAATTATGTATTTGATGAGTAAACTCGTGTGACACCTTTCGTAGGTACAAGCGAGCGATCGCTGGCTGAGGGAGCGCGCCTGCCGTCATCGCCCTGTAGCTCACCGGGTGAAATCTTAAGCTCGCGCTCACCGGCTGAGATTAGCTCAGAGCCAGCGTTGCCGCTGCCTCTACAGCGTCTCTGGCTGCGAGGACCTAGGGTTCGAGTCCTGACGGTGGCTGATTTTCGACCCCAGCTAGATGGCTTGGTAGCATTCAGCCGCTGTCGGGAGACTTCTAGCGTGTCCTATATGATAGTTTTCATTTGTTCCTCCGATCAATACCAGGCGAATGCGGGAGCAATATTCTAACAAACGGGTCATGGACCGCATGCAATCTTTCCTTTTCTTTGTTCTATCCTCACACCTAATTTACACACGCTGACATTTACATGCCCTACACTACCACACATGTCGCGAGATCGGTTGGGAGCTTAAAGTTTGTCCCGACTGGGGTGGCGCCCCGCTGGGAGAGATACCTGGAACTTTGTCTTATAAATTTTAACATTTTGCCATTATGTTTTAAACAGAAGAAACGTGGGATATAAAACGACTTTTCCGCTCAGAAGAATTTCAGATTATTTTTCGTTTATAATTCATTAAGATCTTATAAATATATTGAAACAATTTCCCATACTTGAATATTTTACTTACGTTCAGAAGCAATTTTAAAATCAGGCTAAATATATTCAATACCTTCACATTGTATTACTAAAATAAAAATGTCGCGCAAATTTAATATCCTTTAAATGTAACCGTGGATTTCATTTTGCCCGGTGTTACAACATTTTGCATGTCCCGACAGAAAAGCCGTGTCGTCTCTGTGATATCGTCCAACGCTGTGTGCAGTTGTTGCCAAAATAGAGAGGAATTTGTGGAATACGAGACACTTAATTTACTTGCATTTGGAGTGGAATGTCTGGCGCGGAAATAAAATTCCCCGCGTTCTCGTTCGTATTTGCATCCAATTTGTAATTAAACAGTAAGAATTTTAATTCCATGCCGTGAAAAGGCGTGAGAGATTAAATTGGTTCTTTGTTCGCACTTTAGTCATTTCGTGCTCATTTATTACGGATTTGAGGATAAATAATTAAAACGCTCGTTTGTTTTGAAATAAAAATTGTAAATAAAGCTTCGTATTTAAAAAATGAATCCAATGTACTTTAAAAACCAATGTTACAGGAAAACCTATATTAATAATTGTATTGGCTTTTTAAAAGTATTATCTGCATTTCATGTTTCTAAGAGTTTTTCTCTTATGTCTTTCTCTTACATTAACTTGCTGTTCATAGGAGTCGGAGGTACACACTCAATTTTGTTTTGAATTGATTTTGGTATGAATTATACACAATAGAGAATGTAACTTTCCTGATGAAACTTTTTGAAGGTAATGAGGGGTTCTAAATTTACCGATAAATTCACAAGCGCTACCTACCGCCTCACGTATAAAATACGGATTAAATATTAAAAGATTATTCAAGAATTATGTCGATTTTGTGAATTTCAATAAATTTATTACCGATGTAACAAATATACTGCATTTAAATAATAGGATTACTCCGTTGGCTTACGTGATAATAATTGGAATTCTGTGAAGAAACCAAACACGTCATCCATTCAATGCATAGACGTTAGACCAACAATATTCAATCGCGGTGCATGGTAAAACAAAAGCTGTAATTTTTCGGGAGGAATACAGCTGTTATTGGCTCGTACGGCGTAGAAACGTTAATGCCATGGGTAAATATCACGAGAATAAAAAAATAATCATCATTAAGGGAAACCATTGATAGTAAACATGGTAAATGCTACAAACTTTTGAAATATGCAAGAATCGAAAATTATCACATTTTGTCAGTGAACACGCGGTGGAAAATATCACATAAAGAAGTTTCACATGTGACATTTGCCCCTAACGGCTAGGAAACTAATTAGGCACTGATGTTTAGTAGGTCGTGTTTAAATGCAATCAAATTCACTTCGTTTACCTGCCGGACACTAGTTCGTTTGGCACCAGTCAGGAACAAACGTGACTTGTGTAGCGTCGTTATATGAAATTTCCCACTGCATGTTCATTGGCAATATCTGATCATTTTCGACCGTTTAGTTTGAGTCATTCATGTAACGCGAGACACAAAACATGTCCTTTTGATATGTGAAAAAGTATTTAGATAAGAGCCGACTAGAAGAATTACGTTAAGACAGATTATATAAGACCATTTAAAACAAATGTATTTCTTGTTTGGAAAATTTCGCGCAGATGGGATTGGGTCTCCAACAATATGTTGTGGTCCTGGCAGGGAATGGGAATCTCCCGCGCAGATTTTCGGCGTCAGGTCATTAGTGATAAGACGGGCGCAGTGAGCAATCTGGTTGGAGGCTGCGAGTCGCCTGGTTCTCGAACCGGCTGGCCCCGAATGGAGCCTTGGATTCGTCGTGGCAGGACCCGCAACTCACGGGAAATTGAGTAGAGGCTTGTCACGTCTCATTGTGAATGGTGCTCAGTTCGGCTCCGGTACCCACCCGGAAAGTTGGTACCTCCGAGCTGGAAGGGAGGACCGCTCCAGGCTCAATTGGCTCCGGCGTATTCGGATGCCAGTCTGTCGGTGCTTAGTGCAACATGAGAGGGGTGAGAACAAGCCGAAAAGGCATGTGCCGGCTTTGGGGTAAGATAGATTCCCCTAATATGAAACCAAGAGCCTTCGTCATGGCTTGCCACCCGAAGGTGTGAATAATTGTTGCAGACATAGACCGTTTCGTAAGTCCACTGTTCGGAAAATTGTTTTCCAGGACGTGTAACATTTAGCAATAAGGAGTAACATACCATAAACTCGTGTTTTCTACCCTAATTGTATTTCACTGAAACCACTCGATGTGACGAGGTATGAATGTGATGAAATTACTAATACTTTTTTGCAGGTAAAAGGAATGTAGGATGACAACTTCAAGATTTGCATAATTTTCTCTCTATAAATTACTTGCAAAAATATTTACATATATCTTCAATGTTTTATAAAAATTAATAGTTAATGTTTCATAAATTGTAGTTTAATACTGTTTGCCAAACTACCTGAACTTGTATACTAGTAACTATTTATTCGTGACAAAATCCGCGGCAATCAATATTAATGTTATAAATAGAGGAAACTCGTCCTGATTTTCTATTCCAACATATATATGCAACCTTTTATAGATTATCTCGTGAAAAAAGATAAAAATCAGGAAATGTAACCTGAATACAAGAAAGATAAAATCTATTAATCTTTTTTAATTTTTGAGATAATCGGCCACTTTTGAAAATGAACAACAACAAAAAAGATTGTAAAATGTAGAAAGGGACTCGCATTTAAATGTATTGTCTACAAGATTTTAATAATTAGTCAAAAGCAAATGAAAAATTAGAAATCGTTCGGGATGTGTCCGTGAACCGTGTCCACATCCTTCCTGTCACATTCCGACAGATCGTTGACGTATCACATTTTAATTTTAATGAGCTGTCTAATGATGATGGAAATGTTTCTAATGTAAATTGTAATACAATAGTAATGTAATGATAATTCTACAATGTATAACAATAATAATAGTTTTGTAGTGCGTTAATGACAGGGCTGGTAAAAAAGTGTCCAGAACTATTTTTTGTTGCTGCTAACGATTGGTACCGCCGTAAAACCAGTGGTTGGTTTTAATTTTCACTGAACTTACAGTATAACATTTAATTTAAATCTCATTCCAGGTTAGTTTCTAATACGCGTTTTTCCACCACATTTGATCTTTCTGTTTTGGTTCTTTTTCATAATGACACATCTTCCTAACGTTGTAATACTTTCCCATTATGCCTTACTCATGATTTTGTTATGTACATTTCATCAAAACAAAATATAAAATTATTAAAATAAGAATTTATCGCACATTCAAGTAGAAGTCCATAACCATGATCATACAGAAATTACATATGTAAATGTAAGTGCCGCAATCGATGGCGTTTTGTGAGGTCGAGAGCGACAGCGCAATTGAGAGTCCGTTGCGAGGCTTGAGGCGGTCGTTGCCGCTGTGCGTGGCACCTCATCAGCGCCGTGACGCACGTCCCACGAGCGCACGTGTGCACGATCATCCGCGCCGGCTCAACCGCGCAAAAAACCCGACCGCCTGGCCGTCACGAGCCACGGCTCCACCCGGCGCAGCCCCGCGCAGCAACAGGTGCCCGCACCCGGCGCGTCGCCGCTCCGTCGTCCCGCCGCTCCTCCTCCTCCTCACCGCCCCGCCCCACCCCGCCCCGCCCCATCTCTTCTCGTCCTCTTCACGCCGCATCTCGTTCCTCTCCAGCCCTCTCGCCACGTCCCGTCCCGTTCTCCGTCCCGTTCTCCGTCCCGTTCTCCGTCCCGTTCTCCGTCCCGTCCTCCGTCCCGTCCTCCGTCCCGTCCTCCGTCCCGTCCTCCGTCCCGTCCTCCGTCACGTCCTCCGTCCCGTCCTCCGTCCCGTCCTCCGTCCCGTCCTCCGTCCCGTCCTCCGTCCCGTCCCGTTCTCCGTCCCGTCCCGTTCTCCGTCCCGTCCCGTTCTCCGTCCCGTCCCGTTCTCCGTCCCGTCCCGTTCTCCGTCCCGTCCCGTTCTCCGTCCCGTCTCGTTCTCCGTCCCGTCCCGTTCTCCGTCCCGTCCCGTTCTCCGTCCCGTCCCGTTCTCCGTCCCGTCCCGTTCTCCGTCCCGTTCCTCCCCACCAGCATCCTTTCCATCCTTCCACGACCCCTCCTGTCCCGTTCTGCCCTGACCCATCCCGATGCGTCACACTTACACCCCAGCTACGACCTATTCTATTTTATCTTAACGTATACGTATACCGTACCGTGTCCTACCCTAACTTTCTACCCCTTTCCTATACTTTGCACCACCGTGCCCTGCCTTGGCTTGACTTCTCTCACCCTGCCCTGCCCTGCCCTGTCTTGTCCCGTTATACCCTGTTCTACCCAACCCTTCTCTACTCAGTCTTGCAGCGTCCTGTCCTTCCCTCTCCAATATTGTCCTGCCCTGTTGAACCCCTATAATTCCTTTCTGACTTGCTCTTGGACAACTAAGGATGATCGAATTTCTCTGAAAACCGATAGAGATAATCGTCAATTCATTTATCACAAAACTCGTCGTTTATTGATGCGTTGACAAAGTATCACTATTTCTTTTTGCGAAGCTTTGTGTTATGCTTACAAATTCATGACTATTATCCAGAGATTAAAAGAAATTAGAAGACATTAACATTTTATTTAATTTTAGGGAATGAAAGAAAAAATTATAATTCGAAATGTTTATATTTTTACTTATTATCTACTTTTTTGATAAGAAACCATTACTACTACTTTTCAAATATTTCTGGAAAGGTTGACTTAATTTTTTTTCTCTTGAACATTTTCATTAACCATAAGAGGTAGTTTGATGTTTATTCAAGATTATCCCAGAAAATATCGGAATGTAGACTCAATTTTCATCACTTTGCATATAGGTTTAGCTGAGTTCAGCTCAGCCGCTGCCGCTGTCTCTGCAGCGAATCTGACGAGGGCTCTTTGGATCGAAGTTCCAATGGTAGCGGATTTTCGACAGTAGCTACATAGCAAGGTTGGAGCAGTATCGTAATAAACGAGCCACGGACCGCGCGCGATCTGTCCTTCCTTCCGTCCTTCCGTCTGTCTGTCCGTCCGTTCTTCCTTCCTTCCTTCCTTCCTTTCTTCTTCCTTTTCCTATCCTCATCCCTTACTTGCGCGCGCTCACACACACACACACACACACACACACACACACACACACACACCTACATGCAGCACTCTACGACATTTGTCGGGAAACCAGATGTGTGCTTAGAGTTTGGAATCAGATATTTGGAAGGATAAATCTCCGCAAGCCGACGGGCAGACCGGTACCGAATCTCACCATTCACAGCGAGGAACACCGCCACCTCCCGCGGTAAAACATTCACTAATCTAAAGGGACTAATGACCGTAGTAGTTGACGTGCTGGGAAACGCCAATCAATCCAATGTGGTGGCCTTTTATTACCCGATATTGAAAAAGCGATGTCTTACGGATGATTAGAAAGAATACAAGTTCACTAAACTCGCGACTATCCAATATAATATATAGGGACTGAGACTTTACGATATCGGATTGATTAGTATGCAATACATCGGATGGGAAACGCTCAGATATGCTAACTTCACTTGGTATAGTAGTGAAAAAAACGAGGTAAATTTACAATTTAATGTTGTTTAATACTATTATAATTGTTTGTATGTACTTTGACAACTAAGAAAAACTTGATTAAAAGTTAACATGATATGTTTACAAGAACAAAGTTATGTTCAGAAAAAATATTTTATGATTGCTGTCTTTGATGCTTTTCTAAGATAACTTCTTGTCTGCCTTGAGCGCGGCGATGTTGCGCGAGCCACGTCCCAATATTCCTCAAATCAGTGACGTCATCGCTTAGCGCATACACCGGCTCGGTACTACTGAAACAACTAATTTATGCACGTCTGTGTTCCTTTTTCAGTAGATTATGCTATTTTTTCTGACGACTGCTTCGCCTAACCGGGACTCGGATAAACACGACTGTAGCGCAAAAAATGAGGTGCCAGGCACTCACCACGACGGCGTCATCCTGTGTCGGCGTTTCTTCTTTCCCGCTGTGGGCACGGAAACTCCTCGCGGCGCGGCGCGACGTGACGTGTGAGGCGACGCGGCTGGGGGCGGCGAGGCCGGGCGAGACGAGCGGGGCGAGCGGGAGCTGCAGGCGGCGTGCGCTCGCGCGGTGAGGAGCGCTCCAACAAAACGGAGCGGAGCGCCTCCGCGGCGGCGGCCCGCGCCTCGTGGTGAAAGCCCACGGCGGTGGTGGCGACGAGGACAGCCCCCTCCCCCCGCTCCGCCAATCGCCGCCCCGCCCCCGCCCCCGCTCCCGCGCCGCAGCAGCAGCTGCTGCTGCTGCTGCTGCTGCTGCTGCTGCTGGCTGGGGGCAGGCTGTGCCTCTTGACATTCCGCTGCACTTGCATCCGCCCTGGTGCGGTCATGATCGTCTCTGCGTAGTTTACCTTCCCGTCGTGTCGTCTCTTTTGAACGTTTCCTGGTTGTTGAAGCAACTGTCTAGACTCGCTCGTCCATTATTTCACGCCCATCACATTGTCTCTCCATCCATCCAATCTTTGTCTACCATGCCACTGTGTGCATCACGTCCCCATGTTCATCACGTCCCCATGTTCATCACGTCCCCATGTTCATCACGTCCCCATGTTCATCACGTCCCCATGTTCATCACGTCCCCATGTTCATCACGTCCCCATGTTCATCACGTCCCTATGTTCATCACGTCCCTATGTTCATCACGTCCCTATGTTCATCACGTCCCTATGTTCATCACGTCCCTATGTTCATCACGTCCCTATGTTCATCACGTCCCTATGTTCATCACGTCCCTATGTTCATCACGTCCCTATGTTCATCACGTCTCTATGTTCATCACGTCTCTGTTCATCACGTCCGTATGTTCGTCAGGTCTCTGTGTTCGTCAGGTCTTTGGCTTCATCACGTTCCTGTGTTCATCAAGTTCCTGAGTTCGTGTCCCTGTGACCATTACACCACGGTGTCCTTCACGTCTGTGTTCTTCAGGTCACTGAGTCTCATCACGTCAGTGTCCATCACGTTACTCAGACCGACATATCACTCCTTCCATCACATAACATCCTCGCCCGTTGGACCCCGTCACAACGGGGATGATTGCGGATTTCCGCATTACCAGGTTTTTCAAAGAAAATGAATTTTCAAAAAAGCGTTTCAAAAAGCTCTCTAATGGGTGTTTGCTCCCTCACCCGGGAATTATTAGTCAATGTCATGCAAATATTTAGGGTTCACGCAAGCTCTGAAGACTCGAGAGCGATTTATTTACCTACATATTTGACAACTTTTAGAACTACAAATACACCTTTTAATGGCGCTGTATTTTCAAACGTCAATATTATGACTGCCAGTGTCACTTAGGGACCCTCGGTGGCTTCGATGACTAATTAGGTTGTCGTTTCACATCCTCTTTTTCCACACTGCGCCCAACTTCTATTCTTCTTCTTCCAACTTCACGATTCTGCCCGGCCGGCCTCGCCGCAGCCGGTCGCCGACCAGCCGCCTCTTCCTTCGCTGAGAGAAAGGTCATCGACGGCAGCGTATAATCACTGGCACAAAGCGCTACCGAGATGGTTGATGCAACGTCAGGGGTTGCGCCATCGCTCGCCGCCACTTGCAGCAGATGGGAACGAGGGGGAGCGGAGGGGGAGGAAAAAAGCTGGGGAGGTTGCGCGAAGTACTCGGGAGCAGGTGTGACGTACAATCATCTCCAACGCCTTTGGAGGAATGTTTTTAGGATTTCTTGACTATTTCTAAAAAAATTAATGTTTTGACTCGAAGTTTATATTTCGTGCACCTGAACGTATGAGTCGAATCATCGGCTCGGATAGGAGGATCACTATTTGGAATATCGACATAGGAAGAGAGATTTGTCTCGTGTTTCATGTTGAATCGTGAAGGACCTTGTATTTTTTCTCCTCCATAACGTCAAAGTGTGCGGGAATTGAATTGAATAGACCTTCGCTACTTTAGGGGTCCTTCACTGAAATAAACAGAACAAAAATATTTATTTTTGAACTCAAATATACTAAGAATTTAATCAGACTTTACTTTTGATAAAATATGTATTTAAAACGTTCGGAATTAAAGTAACAGCTCAGCAGAAACATAGTGCCTTAATTTTTGCATTAGTTTTGAAATCAGAATAGCTGATTGCAACTATCCCTGCGTTCTTCATGCCTCCTGAAGGTTGGAGTCAGTAGAACTGTAACTTGTCATAGTAATTAGCCAATATGACCTAATCCTGTACGCGTGTTGGAAATCCTTTGAAAATAAAGTTTTGTGTATGACAGGGGTTTTAACTGAGCTTTGTTGAAGAAAATTGTTTAAAAATAAAATTTTGTGTATGACGCGGGGTTTAACTGATGCTCATTCACTCGGGAGAATTGTGTCTCTCGCGCTATTGCACTTGGGACATAACCTTAATAAAGCTTTACTTAAAACCCGTGTTATTAAATAATTATTACAGAGTTCATGTGAATTTTGGGCAAATAGAATGCATTAATTTAACTTTTTTGTCCCAGAGGAGTAAATAAAAACTTGTCAGAGAAGGTTTTGAACATGAAGGTTGTACTACAAACGCCAATCTTGATTATTAACATTTTTAGACCATACTACTAACTATGGAAACATCAGAAATTAACCACACAGTAAAGGAAAAACACAGTGAGTGGTACGGCGAAGTGTGTTAAAGTAATGAATTACAGAAGCCTTCTTCTGGAAACTGTTACACGGGAAGCACAACTATTCACCAGACATTATCTCAGTGCGTAAGTATTTTAAATGTCGTTCTAATCATAATGCAAAGCCATAATATTTGATGTAATCCTCAGATGTTGCGATACTCGTTGCAATGAGAGGCAATTGATCTCGTAGCGTGCAAAACTACATGAGAGGAGAGGAGAGGAAAAAAGAAGAGAGACTGCACGAAGGCCGCTCCACAGCCTCGCGAGCAGGCGCCAGTTTCAGGTCTCCCGAGTTTTGTTCCTTTTTCATAATACGTCGTGCTGCAACCGCTACTCGGAGAAGTGGGCGCCGTGGAGTCAGAATATTACGTGGGGAATTACGGAGCTATTTCGCGCTTTCGCAAGGTCACGCTTCGCCAACACAGGATTCACTCTCTCTCTCTCTCCCTCTCTCTCTCTCTCTCTCTCTTTCTCTCTCTTTCTCTCTCTCTCATCCATTCTCAATTTGGAGCGTTTTTTTATATTTAAGCACGAACACCATTTGAAATGAGCAAGTAAATAGAAAAAAGTAGCGTTCCCCTTTCTTCCTTCCCCTTCACATCTCCATTAAAATATTAATTATCACTATTATTATATAAAGATTATTACAATTGGTGGCCCCCGTGGGTCAGGCGGTTGCGGCAGCCGTCGTCTGCGTTGAGGAGTCTGCAGGTTCGAATCCTGCGTAGGCATGGGACGTAATTGTGATTGTCCTTTCACCCCGCATTATCTTCCTATCACCACATGGTTCATTATTCATGGCTAACAACCTTGTCTAAAACAATGGATACAGCCGAAGAGGCTGTTCCTCGTAGCACGTAAAGACACGTTAATCTCTCAGGGATAAATATGACTGGGCCTCGGAGAATAACGTGTAGTGTGGGAGAAGTTGGCCGATATTCACATTAAAAGTGATAATTATATATTCCTACCCTAAAATAGAGTTCTAGAGGCATATAAATAACTGTTTCCTCAAGGCTTTGAACCTTCCTGCATACTTACGGAAAGTAACAGAAAATATCTAATAACATTAATGACTTCCAGTAACATTCGATACAATAACAGGATAACGAAGACGAACTAATGGGAACATTGCAAATGATTGATCGGGACCAGGCATTATAAAATATATTCAAAATAAAAAATTATACTTGTGGGCAATTCAAGATGGCAGCTTTGGTTTGGAATGCACCTTCTTTAAACAACACAGGTATTTCAACAAAATGCCTTCACTATTAATTTATGTGCGGTTATTACTTCTTAAATTCATAAATACATGTGATAATTATTGACTAAATGAATAATAATATTTTTCTAACCGCCGATTATTTAACAATTCCATAGCAAATGAATAAGCATAATTATTGAATCGATCGATATCTTCATTTTGTTAAATACAATTCACCCTTAATGCCTACTGCCTTTAAACGCATTTTCTCCCTCAACCAAACGTTTCGAATGCGCCAAACATGGCTTATTTGAAGTTTCGCATTACATATTGGTCTAGTGGTGAGTTGTAGTTGACCTTTACATAATTGAAATGATTGAAGGCGTTGTCATTGTCAACAATACTATATACTCTATAACAGTGTTGTTGACAATGACAACGCCTTCAATCATTTCAATTCGCATTACATTCCTGTGAACAAAGATGACTCTGACAGAAGATGTCTGTCTGACCTCTCAGACGAAGTTTTAATCTGATGTCCCTCTCTGTGCACCATCTCGCTCCCTCATTACATTCTATAAATTTAGCTCGGTTACAGTCCTTCAATACAGCAGACTCACCGCCACTTGTCTTCAGCAGCAGAGTCGACGAAAGCGATCTCGTCCCACGACATCATGTCTCACAAGTGTCGGTTGATGCTCCAGTAAACGTGGCTTTTCAACGAGCGAACATTATTTAATGTAGTTGCGTAAATTGGATTTCCGTCCCTTCTGTCCCCAACCAACGAGATCCTCTCCTCAACACTCTAAGCAACTTTTCTACCTTCTTATGTTCTTCGTTCAGTTCGGAATAATTTTATTTCGCTTGTGACTTTTAAAAACTTGACGTGAGACATGTAAAAGGCAAATTTCCCGCCTGGGACTCTTAGGCATTGTGGGATCTTAGAAAATTACCTAAACAGTCTTTAGATTTATGTGGTAATCTTTGTCCGCCTGCAATTCCTCGCGCGTTTTTCGTGCGTAATACATAAGCAGAGGCCGTAAGAAATCTAACAAGCATAACGGCCGCTTCCGGATAAGGAGGCGGCCTTCCACGCAGAGCGCGCTGGAAAAGGCGGTGTCCGGCCAGGGGATAGAAACCGGCCGCATCGGAGCGTGAGGCGCCTGCGGAGGCGATAAGGCGCCGCGCCGCCTTGCCCATTGCGCGCGAAAGCCTCACGCCGCGTTCGACGCAAAAGCCGGTCCGCCTCGCGCTTCCCCGCCCCGCCCCGTCCCACCCCTCCGCGCCCCGCCCCGCCCGGCCCGGCCCGCCCCTGCCCCGCCCTTCCCTGCCCCGCTCTTCCCTGCCCAGCCCCGCCCCGCCTTGCTCCGCCCGCCTTGCTCCGCCCGCCCTGCTCCGCCCCGCCCTGCTCCGCCCCGCCCTGCTCCGCCCCGCCCTGCTCCGCCCCGCCCTGCTCCGCCCCGCCCTGCTCCGCCCCGCCCTGCTCCGCCCCACCCTGCTCCGCCCCGCCCTGCTCCGCCCCGCCCTGCTCCGCCCCGCCTCGCCCTGCTCCGCCCCGCCTCGCCTCGCCCGGGCCATCCCGCACCGCCCCGCCTCGCCCGACCCAGCCCCGCTCCTCCCTGCTCCACCCCCGCCCCGCCCTGCCCCGCCCTGCTCTGCCCCGTCCGTCCTGCCCCGTCCTGCCCCGTCCTGCCCCGTCTCGTCCCATCCTCGACCCTCGTCTCCGCCTCCTTCCTTTCCATCTCCTCCATCCACCATCTACCCCGGCCCTTCGCTTCCCCCACCTCGTGCCGTCCACGTCCTTGCCATCCATCCACGGCCTCTACGCCCCTCCGCATCTCTTCCTCTTGCCACCCTTCCCGCTCTGCCCAGATTCTTCCTCAGTTCTCCTCCTCCCTGGCCTTCGAGCTCCTCCTCATCCCCCTCGTTCTTCCTTCCCCCTCCACGTCCCGTTCTTTCCAAACCCCTTTTCGTCACCACCCGCTCCCGCCCATTCCATCACCTCACCTAGACCTACCCAGACCCCGTTCCCGACCCTTCCCCTGGTCCTCATGAACCCCTCCCTTTCCCCCGCGCCCCCATCCATCCGTCCTCGGTCCCGGCTTCGACCCCGGCTCACCGCGACCCACAGTCCCGATCCCAAACCCGACTCTGAACGCGACACAATCCATAGGCGTCGCCATCCTCACCCACCCCAGCCCATCCCCACTCAACGTCACCGGGCGTAATTCAGCACCGCCCAGCCACTAAGTTAGTTATGACTATTATTGTTTTTATTGTGACTACAAAGTTTCACTTATTGTCAGTCCATTCATTTAAACATATAACAACATTACTGACATATCCGTCGTCATTTGTCTTAATTTACTTAACTGTTTACCTCCCGACCTCCGTGAGAGTCACTCCCAGAATTCCTTTCTCGTGGGTGAGGAAAACCAGAAGAAGGGAAACCACTGGGGAGGACAGGAATGCACACTGGTCGATTTCCTTCTGAAAACTAATTTGTTTTTGAAGGTGAGTGCGTTATTTTTCTTCAAGCATTAATAGATATTCCGAATTTTAATCTTCGTGCGGTTTACGCTAGTTTACTGAATAAGCAGGAAAAGGTTGAAAAACAAACAGTAACTCCACTATTACACAAACACATACACACTCATGTACACGTTCATACACATACTCTCACACTTTCAACACACACGCGTGCGCTCTCATACACATGCTAAACACGACTACGGGGAAAAAAAGCACACGCATGTAAACAAACTAACACAAAATGCACGAACTCTTGCGCGTCTCAATCCCATTACATTAAGGTTCACTATTTCTAATTTGCAACTCATTCCACGCGCGTTGTAATAAACTATGGAGTGAATTATATTATCTCTCCATACTTGTAGTTAATTCTTTTATTTGTGGAAATTGTGAGTTGTCATTCAATTCATTTATGATTTTTCACAATTTTACGCAGGTAACTAAAATGTATGTTCAACATTCTGTATCATCTCGAAGTACGCGCGGAATCAATTGCCAACTAAATCCAGTTTGCCTCAACTCGCATTTCGTTGTTTAGCCAGACCGAATTATAAAAATAGAAAAGAAAAAAAAATAAAGAAAGACAAAAATGTGGAATTTCCTTTCCCGTAATTAAAAACAGAATGAGTTGTCTAAGACATTATATACCGAACTTACGCAGGAAAATTTGGAACTCTGCGCATTACACTTTCTGTTTCCGTCAAGAGTCTTTTCAATGGCGTCACAGTGTGTGCGTAACGGCTTATGCCGTTCTTTGGCCACCTCTCCCTACGAGGTCTAAATCTGTGCTGCACCGAGGCCGTTCGCGCCGTCTCTCACTGGATGACGATGTACTACGAAAGGTCTTCGCCCTCCCCGCCCCTCCCCGCTTTGCCTCAAACTCACTCTGTGTGTTGTACTGAATGCCACATATAAGCTTCGCCGTTAGGAAATGTTGAGTTAAATTATATTTATATTACGATCAAAACATATTATCGCAGAATATCTTTTTATAAGCTTCAACATTCTTGTCAAAGTATTGTATGTTTAAGTATCAAATGCCATTGACTGAGACTGGTCTGTGGATTGAATAATTCAACATTTAATTTCAGCAAACCAAATTTACAAAAATAAGCATGCCGAATTATGATTCTATTAAAATTTATTTATATCATTTTTGAGTTTAACATAAAATATATGTTTAGAAACTATGGGTAAAAAGGTCTAAAACATAGTGACTTTATCAAGTGAAATACGTTACATTTTACAAAGGGTCAAGAACGTTTATTTTCTATTTTCACAACTGTAAATATATTGTTAAAATTGCGTTGCAAGGAAATATTTTTAGCTTTTTAACAACTAACAAAATTTGAAAAATAAAGTTTTTCAAATCAAAGGGTTTTAAATCTTTCATTGAATTGCAGGAATCACGAATTTCAACCGAGTTAGATGAATTAAGCTGCAAATATTATACTGATAAACTTCCTAGAAAAATCTGTTAATAATAAAAGCAACAACAATATTATAATAATAGTAATAATTGTAATAATAATAACAATAATAATAATAATAATAATAATAATAATAATAATAATAATAATAATAATAATAATGATCAAACACCATAATTTTATTCTCGAACTGTGCCAGTGTTGCAGCTCACCGCAAACTGCATTAACTTTCACATCATCAAGTTTCCTAAAAATACAAACGCCTTGTAACGTCCAAAGATACCTCTATAAAGGAGTGTATTCGTCGCATTTGGTAGTTTGGCGAGTGTTATTTCAGCGTGTCTCGAATCGATAGATGCATTGAAACGAGGGGTGATTTTGTATTACGATTGGCGGCACCGGCCTGTGACAGCGCCCCGCCCGCGCCGCGCCGCGCCGGGCGAGTGCGCCCAGCGGCCTTTCTCCTCCGAGCGCCGGCGCTGCCAGCCCGTGCATAGGAGGCGCCTCCGCGCGCTGGCGCTCGCCGCTGTTTTCAAGGCGGCCGGCGAACAAAGGTCAGGGTGCGCACTCGGGAACATCTGCCGAACGCCGCCCCGCCGATCGCACACCGGGGCCAAGACGAGGAAGCGTTGCACAAACACGCGGAATCCTCGGTTGTTGGATCGATTCTTGAATGAGGTACTGGGAGCGGTTGCTCAGTGCATCAACTGATGTCTGACCGGGAGGTCCTAAGTTCCAGTCCTGACTAACTTTCAGCTGGAGTCAGATTCAGTCGCTGTCTGGAGGGCAATTCTAGAGACCGGCTGCTCCTGATCGGTAGTTTTCCGTGATTTCTCCGATCAGTACCCTAACACCAAACGGGCCACGGACCGCGCGCGATCTGTCCTTCCTCTTCCCTTGTCCTATCCTCTCCCCTTACACACACACTTACACTAACGTGCACTACACTTACCACATATTCCGGGAGACCGGTCAGGAGCTTAGAGCTTGTCCCGGCTGGGGCGGTGCCCGCTGGTGGGAGAGTCCTGGTTGGGAGGAAACCCCACTGGCCGCCGACAGGTAGGTTGGCGCCGGATCTCGCCATCCAGCGGGGGAAGATCACCGCCATCTCCGAAGAAAAACATGCACTATACTAACGGGACTAATGACCGAAGCAGTTGACGCACCCGGAAACACGAAAAATCAATCAATCAATCAATTGAATGAGGTACCGTAGACGTACAGCGCACCCAGGGAAAGTCTCAATGTAGTGGAAAAAAAGAGTTGGTAGTAGTGTGTAAGAAAAACAGCGTATATACCGCACTCATCACAATCATAACAGATGCTGGAAGTGTTGTCCCCTTCACTTGCTTCTAGGCGTCGGTTTGCTACCAGCATCATTGGCCTGTTTAATAGGAGGCCCTGACGAGTGGGATTTTCTTGGCGCAGTACTCTTATTTTCTCGTGCTTGTGAAGAGGTAAACAATTGCAAATTGCACTGTATTTCCAATACATTATCCTCTTTTACAAATCATCAATGCCGACCTGGATGGCAGAGGTGGTTAGGTCTGTGTACCGACTTAGCCGCGCTTCCGGTCGGAAGGTTTCGCGGGTTCGAGTCGGACTTGGGCATGGTTGTTTGTCCCTTGTTTCTCATGTAAGTGTTGTCGCGAGGGCCTTTCGTTCTGCTGACCGCCGATCAGAGGGGCGGAAGTGTGTTACAGTGTCTAGTGTATGGCCCACAATAGCCGTCCCATCGAGGTCTTACACAGGGTAGCCAGCCGCCGACTTGATAAAAGTCTGGGAACAAAAAATCATCAATT
Source organism: Teleogryllus occipitalis (assembly GCA_011170035.1). Classification (NCBI taxonomy): domain Eukaryota; kingdom Metazoa; phylum Arthropoda; class Insecta; order Orthoptera; family Gryllidae; genus Teleogryllus; species Teleogryllus occipitalis. Next base: position 499,043 of record BLKR01000136.1, read on the forward strand.
CGTTGTTCTTTGTAGCATTATATTTGTTCTCGTACAGAGCGGTGAGTGTGAAGGTAATTTTTATGGTAGATCGTACCAGTGATTGGAAGTCTCGATCCCGACGTGATGCCGAATTTGATCTTTTGAACATCAGTGAGTTTGTGACGTATGCTGGAATCGAAGTCCTAGACAGATTCTCTGAGTAGAGGTTTCTCTGACCAAGTCCACGGAATGAGAGAGCAGCAGCACCTTACTAAATGGGCTGCGAACCCTGCGTGATTTTACCTCCCCACTTCTTCCCTACACCGATTCCCTTCCCTTCCCTTTCCATCCACAGGTGCCTATCACCATACAAAGTGAAGCGTCATGAAACTACGTATAAAAAACTTGGCTTCAGAAGTTAAGTGGTGATATCGCGAAAGTTTATGTACATACGTGGCGGTGGCGATGGTGTAACGGTTAGCGTATCGGACTGCTATACCCAAGTTTGCGGGTTCGAACCCGATCGAAGCCGTGGATTTTGAAGGGCAAAAATATCCTTCGTACGCCATTCTTCTGAGGGGAAGTAAAGCCGGTTGTCCCATGTAGTAGTAGATTTACTGCACGTAAAAGATCCTCAAGCCTAAATGATGCCTCTGAGCTAAGTTCAAATTCGTCGCCTAAGTAATACCTTCTTTCTCCCATGGTTGGTGGTGAAAGGAGCGTAGCAAAATTTGCGTGGTCAGACGGAAGAGCAGGCCTCATGGCCTGAGTCTCGCCATGTAAAATAAGGCAAATTCTATTCTATTCTCTATTCTATACATCGAACAAATAAAATTTAGCAAGTATGTGAAGAGATAATCGTTGGAATATTGAAGAGGTATTTAGTTTATTCCTTTTATGTAATTTCGAAGCATCTAGGAAACTCAACAAAAACAATCCTGAAACTATTGGTAGTTGTTAATAATAAAAGTAGTCATTAAATATGCGTAAATTTTTCCAATAGTACAAATAATTAAACAATATGAAGATAAATTTTTTTCTTTATTTCTTTATATAGCAGAGGATTTATTTCATTAGTATCATAATAGTCACTTGCAATACGAGTAGTACAAGTGACCTTTTATTTTGCGAGTAGGAAAGGTTGCGAAAGGTTGCGACAGGTCCAATGACGCAATCCTTCAAGCAAAATAAAATTACTTTTACCACGTGTATCATACACTATTTTTTAAACAGCCTTACTGACTTTCATTTCGTTTTAATTGAAGTATACAAATCACTTAATTATGAATTAAGATGGTTAGTAGCTGACGCGGTCAGACAAAAATATTTTTTTTCTTTGTTGCTTTCACAGATTTTTTGAACATTGTGCTTCGTCTCACTTTTAACGCTGCGTGGTGCTAAAAATTGAGCTTATATCGCGCGCTACGCATGCTCCGAAAGAACCGCTTTTAGTAGCGGCTGCCTAAAATATTAATTTATCTTCTTTGATTATTTACATTCAAAATTAAGAAACTAAGATCAGTTTCGTGATAAGGATTATTAGAACACAAGTATTCTAAAATTCCATTGCCAACTATTATCATTGATCAGTTTCGTTATGAAACGGAAAAGTGTACCCCATGCCTCCTTTAAACTACGAATACTATTATTATTTTGTCACCTTTCACAGGATGAGTAGTCAGAAAATAAAATTGTAGTACATTGAATTTTTCAAAATAGATAAAACGTACGATCTTCGTATCACAGTATTTCATTACAATTCTGCATTGGTTACCAATCTCGACCTGACGTTTGATAAATCTCCAATCTTTTTATGTGATGATATCACGAAAGTTTCTGTACATACATTGAACTGATAAAAGTTAGCATGTATATGTTTTACCATACTTATTTTGTAAATAACTAATTAGCAAACACAAACATGACAAAGAAATAATGAGAGTTTTTTTCCTAGGGCTTTTATCCAGCCGACAGCCGGTTGCCCTTTACGTCCCGAAGGGACGCATATTCGACCATACACTAGACAAACCCTCTTGCGGGCTCCTCTGATCTGGTGTCAGCAGAACGCGAGGCCCTCCTCGACAACACACACAAAGTGTACAAACAAGGCGGGACTCGAACGCGCGACCCTTCGGACCGAAGCGCTGAGTCGGTACTCGCTCTTAGCCACCTCGGCCATCCAGGTCGGCTAATCCGAGTTAATGCTCTAACTACCTGATTTTTTCCCCTATTTGTAGTTTTCCCTCTCCTGCGGCGCATCCCAATCACAGGTAACAAGAGAACAGCGGAGTTTCAAAGAGAAACGATGGAGACGAGCGAGCGGGTGGCCGGCGTTCGGTGCCAAGATCGGCGCCGCCGGTGAAGCGGCTCGCTCTACTTCGCCTTGGGGCGGCGCTAGAAAGGCGCGGAGCCTCCCACGTGAACTGCATGCAGCGCCCGCCGCCCGCGGGGCGTGACTCGGCGCGCCACTTGTCAGCACAGTTGGGTCGCGGAAGCCCCTGCGCGAACAGGAACGAGTCTATTTCGAGAAACGCATCTGCGGTGGGACCCGGTGTTCATTCGACGTGACTCTTCCTAAATGTTTTCGATTGTTCGTTGTTGTTCGCCTGGTTAATGAGGTTGATGCCGTGAATGAAGTTGGCGTCGTGAATGGTGTTGATGCTGAGAACGATGTTGATTTGGATGTCGATTTTGAAATTCACTGGTACCTGGCCTCTGGAAACTTGGTCTTATGGTCATCTATGGACCATAAGGCCAACTATGGCACTTGTCAGCACGGTTGGGTCGCGGAAGCCCCTGCGCGAACCGGAACGAGTGTATTACAAGAACCGCATCTGCGGTGGGACCCGGTGTTCATTCGACGTGACTCTTCCTAAATGTTTTCGATTGTTCGTTGTTGTTCGCCTGGTTAATGAGGTTGATGCCGTGAATGAAGTTGGCGTCGTGAATGGTGTTGATGCTGAGAACGATGTTGATTTGGATGTCGATTTTGAAATTCACTGGTACCTGGCCTCTGGAAACTTGGTCTTATGGTCATCTATGGACCATAAGGCCAACTATGGCACTTGTCAGCACGGTTGGGTCGCGGAAGCCCCTGCGCGAACCGGAACGAGTGTATTACAAGAACCGCATCTGCGGTGGGACCCGGTGTTCATTCGACGTGACTCTTCCTAAATGTTTTCGATTGATCGTTGTTGTTCGCCTGGTTAATGAGGTTGATGCCGTGAATGAAGTTGGCGTCGTGAATGGTGTTGATGCTGAGAACGATGTTGATTTGGATGCCGATTTTGAAATTCACTGGTACCTGGCCTCTGGAAATTTGGCCTTATGGTCATCTATGGACATCGACACTGTTGTTAGGGATTTTGGAATGTGGAACCAAAACGTCACCCTCTGAGTCTCCAATGTTACCAACTGTTTTTTGAGTCTCATATTTGCTGCTAAGGACCAAAACAACTACAGTCAAAAGTACACAACAAACACTTTAAGTCGTCACCTCCTTTAACAGTCATTCTTTCGTGAAACTGATTGATTTTTCCCTAAGACATATTTCCTTATTTAAGTGGTTTTCTCGCTCTGCAGCCAGCGGTCAAGCACATTTCCTGGAATGAACTATATTAAGTGATCATTTTATTTCTAAAACGGTGGACATAGCATAGAAAATTTATCTTGAAATATATATTTTTGAACGTCTTATGATGAAGATACGTGGTACCTGTCCATCCTGTAATATTTTGGGACAATTTAGAATTCTGGCTTTGGGCGTGTTGAAAATAAAAATTTCCTTGCACAAACATCCAGGATCCATTCCCAGACGGTGTGTCTAAGACTTTTAACTATTCGGAAAACTAATTTTTTTCGTTATATAGAGTATAAAGTAGTGAGGGGCTTTCACTGATGTTTTCACTAACAGAAAATTAAGACGAAGTTTTATCATAATTGATTAATAGTGTAAGAAAGTTTTTCGTTTGCATTCCGGCCATCTTCGGTGTAATCTGTAATGGGAGGAGAAGTCGCATATTACACCGAAAACTGCCGTAATGTCACCGAAAAAACTTAATGCAGCATAAAAGAATTACACTACTGTTTGTGGAAATTGCAACACCGCGAAGGAGCGGCATTGAACGCATCGCATTTCGTGGATAAGTTTGTGACATTGAGATCGCCAGGTGATTACATTTACAACGCCGCCAGTCACGTGGTTGCGACGTAGGGACGGCTTATCGCACCATGTTCGGGTATAAATAGAGGCGCCTTGGAGAGGCTACAAACAGTGACAGGTCGACCCTTGGCTCGCGCAAGTTGTCTGTAAGTCACACCATGCCTCGTCGCCGACAGCGAGTGCAGTACGAACACTTGACGGACTTCGACCGGGGCAGGGTCGTTGGGATGCGAGAAGCTGGGTTGTCCTACCGTCAGATTGCCACACGTCTGGGACGAGCCGCCAGTACCATCATGCGAACATGGCGTCAGTGGTCTGCGGAAGGACGTACCCACCGCCAGCGTGGGACAGGGCCTCGCTATCACACTTCGGCGAGGGAAGATCGACACCTCTACCGTATGGCCATCACCGATCGCACAGCGACATCCACCACGTTAGCGCAGCAGTGGAATACAGTGACAAGTCACAGCATGTCCGCCAGCAGTGTTCGGCGCCGTCTTGTGCAAAGGGGCTTGATTGCTCGCCACCCCTTGTTGCGCCTTCCACTGACTCTCGACAACAGACGCCTCCGACATCTGTGGGGCGTCGAACATCGACATTGGCGGGCTGAGTGGCAACATGTCATCTTTTCCGACGAGTCCCGCTTCAATTTGTCCAATAACGACGATCGTATACGTGTTCGACGACATCGCGGTGAACGCAACCTGGAGGGATGCATTCGCCAGCGTTATACCGGCCCAACACCCGGTGTAATGGTATGGGGTGCCATTGGCTACCACTCACGGACCCGCCTACTCCGCATTGAGGGAAATCTCAACGCCCACCGGTACATCGAGGAAGTAGTGAGGGCGGAGGTCGTGCCATTCGTACAACGCTCGCCTGGAGCGATATTCCAGCAAGACAATGCGCGACCCCATATCGCTCGCATCATGCAACGTGTGTTCAATGAACACCAGATACAGCTCCTTCCGTGGCCGGCTCGTTCCCCTGACATGTCGCCAATTGAACATGTGTGGAGCATGCTTTCCCAGAAGCTGGTCCGCCAGGCACCTCCGCCAGCTTCCACCGCCGAACTCTGGACGCGGCTTGAAGGAGCATGGCAGGACCTGCCACAAGAAGCGATACAGACTCTTATTAGCTCAATGCCGCGCCGTGTACAGGCTCTTGTGGATGCGCGTGGTGGCTTCACAACTTACTGACTTGGCATGTATCCATGTATTTGATGGTACTGCAAATGAAATAATGTAGTGCCTGTGGCATGGGTGCACAGTACATTGAATATCATTTCCCTAGATCCATTCGTTCTTGGTGTTGCAATTTCTACAAACAGTAGTGTAGATTATGTCTGAGCCTTCTATTGGTAATTTATGTCGGTTCGTAACGAGTCAACTACAATAATCATGGGACATTCAGAAAACAACGTCCATTATTTAAGGAGATTAAAACACATTTTGTAGGTATATCGGGAACTACTTTAACTATATTTTTCGCTCCTTTTGGATAGTAATATTGCAGCTGCAAAAAATCTGCACTACTTTCACATTACGAATTTGACACGCTTTGGGAATTGTAATTGTGGAGTCTCTTGCAAGTTTGGCTTCTGCAACTATTTGACACATTCATTAACGAAAGGTATGCTCATACTAATGTACTTTTTGTAGTTGTATGTATAACAATTTAATTTATGTTATAATTTTGTGTGGATATCTAAAATAAATGACCACAATTACAGATTCTTCTAATGAGGACTTTTCAAAAACGTTGTTATGAATGTTGAATACACAACTTTACGACATGGACATTGAGCCTGTTTATTGTCTCCCAATGAAGGCCATTCTTAATAGCGTGTTTCCCAAGAATCTATGTTGTGAAGGGAACACGAATATTTTTCGTATTCGTAATGGATAGTAAAGCAATTAAGTGAAATTGCTGCCTTTTTCAGTATCTATAAACCGAACGTTGTATTTTCGTTTCTTGTTAATTTTTTCACATACTCACCTTAAGAATTGCAATTATATTTAACATCCAGGATGTATATATTTTATCACTGTTGTGAGGTTTTAAATCTTTTATTTTACCTCCTAACTTGTGTAATAAAATGACTGTCCTCAATAAGGATAGAATCCTCGGTATAAACAGAGTGAGTAGTTTCATATGGTAAAAACATATCAGGGCTTAAAACATTACTAATAAATAATTCCTTTACCGTTTTGGCTTAAGATTGACAGATTCTTGCAGGAAGTATTTTGTAATTTACCAAGTGCATCGCAGCCTGTATGCCACCGGAACTTAATGTTAATTTTCAAGATTTGAAGAGCTGATGAAGATTTTGGAGGTCATTAACGTGATTATCAAATATCTGAGAGCACTGCAATTCTGACGATTAAGGTTCTTACGGCCAAATGTTGGACGCGATCTCTAAGCAGCGCTCAAACGCACACGAAGTCATAATATGCTCATACTTCCCACATTACGACAATTTTCAAATTTTAGTTTTGCATCATTTGTTTTCTAAAAAATATTTTTTATAACATTTATAAATATCATCAGCGTTTTCACTCATTTAAAGAGAATTTTCTGGTTATTATAGAAGAAGAGAAAACTGCTGTGTAATAATGAAGAATTTTTCAGTACATAAGAAAGACTTGTTCATATAATACACAAGGCGGTAATGGTTTTTTACCTCTCGAAATGACTTAATTTGCGTAATACGCTCATTAAAAATGACGGTATTTTATCATTAGAAAACTGTCCTTTCCTGTCCTTAGATTTGTTGTGGTTTGACATTGACTTCCTGGTGCTTGTTATTTAAGTGAAATTTTCTTCAGTTGTTTAATATTACACCCAAAAACAAATTAAAATATTTAATTTCCCTATGAAATGTGTAAAATAAATGGTGCTAACTTTTACGTATTGAAAGAACCTTTCCTTTTTGTTGCAGGATACGGGCACATAGCGCCGAAGACGCACTGGGGGAAGGTGGTGACCATCTTCTACGCCATCCTGGGCATCCCGCTGATGCTGCTGTGCCTGTCCAACATCGGCGACCTGATGGCGCACTCGTTCCGCTTCCTGTACTGGCGCGTGTGCTGCTACGTGTGCACGCGCCGCCCCAAGCGCCCGCCGCCCCCGCCCTTCCGCCGCGGCCGCTCCGTGCGCGCACCCGCGCGCTCGCAGTCCACCAGGTCAGCCACACGCACGGCACGCTCCGCCGCCCGCACTCCTCCACTGCAACGGTCGGAGATGCTGAAATGCTACGGTTTAGGAGGCAGAGATTACTTTTGTGGTGTGGTTAAGGCAGAGAGTTTTCAGGGGGGCATTAAGACTAACGATGGTTCAGGTTGACGAATGTTAAGGTCAAGATTGTCGAATGTTGGTGTCAAGTTTGACGAATGTTAAGTTTAAGGTTGTCGAATGTTAAGGTTAACGGCTGCTACCGGGAGAGGTGGCTCAGGTTGACGAATGTTAAGGTCAAGATTGTCGAATGGTGGTGTCAAGGTTGACGAATGTTAAGCTTAAGGTAGTCGACTGTTAAGGTTAACGAATGTTACCGGGAGAGGTGGCTCGGGGCAGCAACTGATGTCACTGCAGTGTCACTGACCGGGAAGTTAGAGGTCGCTGTCTGGAGGAGAATTCTAGCGGCCGGCTGCTCAGATCTGTAGTTTTCCGTGGTTTCTCCGATCAACACGAGCCGAATATCGGAGCAGTACCGTAACAAATGGGTCATGAACCGTGCGCGACCGTTCCTTCCTCTTCCTTACCCTATTCTCACTCCTTACACACCTCTTAAATGCATCACACCACATGCTAAGACAGAATCCGGGAGACCAGTCGCTGGGAGCTTAGAGCTTGTCCTGACTGGCGCGGTGCCGCGGTGGTGAGAGATTCCTGGTTGGGGAAAACCCCAATGGCTGACAGATAGGTCGGCGCCGGATCTCACCAACCAGCGGAGAAGATCACCGCCACCTCCCGAGGAAAAATTATGCCCTACACTTAGCAGTTCACGCGCCCAGAATCACTAATCAATTAATCAACGTTAACTAATATTATAGTTAAGGTTGACGAATGATAAGGTTGTCGATGGTTATGGATACGCACTGACGAATGCATGCCATTTCTGAGAAAAAAATTAATTTCATCATACATTAATCATCACGGGTTTTAGAATAAATATATTAACACAACGAGTTATAACGAATCACTGGTTTCTTAATTTTAATTACTTTTTCGTAGCCTTAGTCGCGACTAATTGCAGAGTCGACAAGGCCCTCCCACTAGCATATGCTTGTTGTGATGGGCTGGATTAGAACATAACGTGCGAGTACTTCCAAACGAAGACGCTCTATTCCGGATGGGGAGAGATGGGACGGGATGGTGGTGGTGGTGGTGGTGATAGTGATGGTGATGGTGACGATGTTGATGATGATGATGATGATGATGATGATAAGGGGATGGGGAGGAAAGAGGTCGCGCACTGCATAGACCGTTATAAAATGTGCTGCTCTGACACTCGCCTGGGACCAATCAGAGTAGCGTGTCTATGAATTCGTTTCCGACAGACGCTACAAACGCACCGTTTTTATATACATCAAGTAAATTTCTGACAGGTTGGCAGAATTGGACCCGCGACCTTCCAATCACTGGAGCTGTGAAGCGGTGAGGTGTTGCATTTGCGCTAACAGCTATCATTGGTTTGTCTGTAAACCAGGTTTAGGTCGCATAGTAACATCAGCCGCGAAAAGCTTTAATTCTACAGAACCCAAAACTCAAAACAGTGCAGAGAGGAGACTACCCTATGTACGCGGTAATTTTGAAACATGTGTGGGTCAATGACTATTGTACGAGCGTAATGCGGTAACGTAATGTTTCTTGCTCATAGAAAAAATGCAAAGAACAATTCCATTATCACCTTTCACTCTCCACCCTTTTATTCTTACTGTTGTGAAGATGTATAATCAATGTAAATTGTATTCCAGTGCCCTTGTTTCAATGTTTATGATATTTGAGGAGCTTTTTATTTTTATTTTTTTCAAAAACCGATAAATGCAATAGAAATCCAATAAAAAATTATACATCGTTTCACCCATTTTATTGTCTCACAAATCGAGGTTTATTAAAACTCGACAAATTCTATAGGACACTCAAAAGGAAACTAAACCGAAGTAAATTCACTCTCAGCATTCATTTTATGAAAAACTATCTTTTGCATTGATCGAGTTCTGAAAAAACGTTCCTCAATTCTATTAATGACGATAATTATTATTTTGTATAAATTGTGATAGTCTTTTGAGAAATATCGATTCGTAACTGTATGAATAGTATTAACATGTTCTACTGAGTTAATAGAAGTCGGTCGGACCAAGTGGTTTGTAAAGTGTTCTATTTTCGTCATATTAAGTGTTTAGGACTTGTCAGTGGTAATTTCAAATACACCGCTTTTAATGCCTTGTCATGAGATTCATGTAGGTCCAATTTTAAAATATAATATTTAACAAATTATCTACACCTTTATTCCTGTGAAAATAGTCTGTTTTGTAATAAAATATTTCTGGGCTTCCTGTTCACTCTCCTCACCGTGGATTCCAGATCTCTAATATCGAAAGAATCTTATTCCAGCCAGAGATTCACTCTCTAATACGCGCTGCCGTTGTTTGCCGCCGAGACATTATGACGTGTGATGCGATTCACGATAAGTTTCCCTTCCTGTCATGGGAACGCATTTGAGAAATGTGCCTTAGATGTTGGCAGGCGGGCAGCGGATTGAGTATATAAATAGCCTTCGCGGATTCTTTCAGCAGTACCCGTCAGTCATTGCACGTGCGAATGCTGTTCTGCGCAATCTTCCGTCTTGTGAGAGCGCACTCTCGTTAGCTCACGTCAACACATCGCATGACGTTTACGGTCTGTTTATCTCTTCGTGCACGAGGCTCCTCAGCCCGTGAAATATTTGTTTATGAAGTTGTGGAGTATTGACAGAAATGCAAGTCTTGTAGTGTTTTTAAGCTTTCAAATAAATTAATTGAAACATTATTTTGTGAAAATATTTTTTTGTAACGTAAGTTTTGAAAACATGACCCCTGATAAAATTCAAATATCTAAGCTGTGGAGCTTGTTACAAGTCTTGATTATTGAAAATATTAAAGTAAATGTCCAGTAAAATTACGTGGCATAAACTGCAGTTTCCTGTGGATATCTGCAACAAGATCATACCTTTCGTGTTCTGCCCAACTTGTAATTGTGCTTCGCTAAATTTCGACTACAAATAGTGTTGAATATTCAGAAATGTTTGTGCTTAGGAGTAAACAACATTCGAAACAACCTTAACTACCCACCTGCATGTTTTAAAATTTTTCACCGTTTTCATTCTGCCACTGAACAAATATTTTTATTTAAATCTAAAATATTGTAATCTTAGATGCAAAAGAAAAGTGTGTAAAAATATTATTTCAATCTCGGGATCGCTGATCAAGTTTTTGAAAAGTGACCTAAAATAAATTAGCTCAATAATAATTAATGCGTGATTAACTTCGCTTTGTGACCACTAACGCTTCCTACGGGAGCGAGCAACTATTGGAAACTTCTGGACGTAAATGTAGCTTCACTATGCGCACGATTTGTTGAACTTACCTTTTGCTTGTAGTGGTAGTAGAGCTTAGGGTGAGTTTATATTTTGTTAACAATACAGAAAAATAAAATCTGTTCGTTCCTTTACCGTTAAAAATAAGTTTTCTATAATTTGGCAACGAAAATATCTAGTTTTTGAAATGTTAATCTCTCGCTTTTTAAAATTTGTTTTATTATTATTATTATTATTATTATTATTATTATTATTATTTTTCAACTATTAATAGTTAAATTATTGGGGTTACCTTCATATGGAATTCGTGGTATTGCGCTAGATTGGTTATGTTCGTACCTTAAACAACGATCTCAGAGAGTTGAAATACCTTACTGGAATGATGGAACATTACGTACGCACCTTTCTCACTCTTTGCCCATTCCATGTGGAGTTCCTCAAGGATCGATTTTAGGCCCTATTCTGTTCCTACTTTACGTAAACGATATGCCCTCGGCGATTCGAAACGGAAGAACGGTTCTCTTTGCGGATGATACGAACATCCTTTGCAATAAAGAAACCGTAAATAGTACAATATCAGATGTTTCAAATTGGTTCCGAAATAACAAATTAATAGTAAACGAAAAGAAAACGGTTTTAATGCAGTTTTCCATATCAAATAAACAATTCTGTGCTCCATTGAAAATGAACAGTGTACCATTGACTGATGTTAAGGCAACAAAATTTTTAGGTCTCTCAATTCAGTCAAACCTTAAATGGAACGTCCATTTAAATGAATTGAACACAAAATTAAGTTCATTATGCTACGCGTTCAGAATTCTTGCAAATTCAGTCAGCCTTCATTCTGCTCGTTGTGTATACTTCGCGAATGTTCATTCCCGCCTGAGATATGGCATAATATTCTGGGGAAATACATCTTATAGCTCCCAGACTTTTAGATTACAAAAACGAATTGTACGAATAATAACCAAATCCCACCCACGTGATTCATGTAAGCCTCTCTTCATTAATCTAGGAATTCTACCATTACCGTGTCTTTTTATTTACGAATCAGTGGTTTTTGTAAAAAATGACTTGCTCAAGGGCGGGAATATTTTTTCAGAAAATGCCGAAGTCTATTACTATAACACTCGACGTAGAAATCATATTCATCAGGTGACAGTATCAACAGCTTATTACAAAAAATTCACATACAATACATGTACATTATTTTACAACACTTTGCCAGATGACATTAAACGATTAAATTCAATTGAAAAGTTTAAATCCCAAGTGAAATCGTTTCTGCTGCATAACTGTTTCTATACAATTAGAGACTATACTGAGCATCACAAGAAAAGTAACATTAATTTTAACAATGATACATAATGCATTATTTACCATTTGGACTGTATAAATGAGTATAAACAACCTGTAACAACTATTGTACAACAGCTTCCGGGTCAATGACCCCCATCTCGATCAGGTTTTTCGTCCAGTTTCCCTGATCCATTGAGCAAATGCTGAGATGGCCCCTTGTTTTGCTTCTGGACATAAATGTAACTTCATTTTCTGTGCACGTCTTCTAGAATTCAGTGGGAAATACAATTATTCAAATTATCGTGTCCATGTTGTCGCGGCAGGAAGTAATAAGAGCCAAAATTTATTGCTTATTTATGTTTGAAAATAGATTTTATTACATGGGAGTTTTTTTGTTGTTTTTTTCTCCCTTTCAAAATTCAAAATTTATTGCTTATTTACCCTTGAAAATAGATTTTTTTACATGGGAGTTTTTTTGTTTTTTTTTCTCCCTTTCAAAATTCAAAATTTATTGCTTGTTTATCCTTGAAAATAGATTTTATTACATGGGAGTTTTTTCTCCCTTTCAAAAATTCAAAATTTAAGTAGTATATGACTTAGTGTAGGGATCACAGAATTTTGAAAATGTGCACACAATTCACTTTTCCCCATAGCACGTCATACGCAGTTTCTAACTGTTTTTTTGACGTAAAATAAATAAATAAATAAATAAATAAAGTGATTCTGAAACTCAAGAAAGCGTGCGCGGATGATTTTCTCCCCCATACGTCACATACAGTTTTTGACTGTTTTTGACTAAATAAATAAATACACTTCAATGGCGGTTATCACGTCAGTTTCTGTGGAATAAAATTCAGAACGAAGAGCGCCTTGTTTCGGCAACTACGGCAGCTATCCAAACGGGAGTCTCAACCAGATCGCCAAACGTGTTCCCTCGTTTAAACCAGGAACCGGAAAGTCGCCTTACTTCCACTTTCTCTAGATTGATTTCGTATTTTCTCGCAATTCCTTTCCTATCTAATACGATGAATCCTGTTCTGCGGATGCTGCTTCTTTAATTACATTCTATTATTGAACTTTAATTTGTCATATTAGTGCGTTTTCCACTAAAGACGTTGGTTTTATAATAGAAAACAACAGTTGTAAGTGGATGCTTACCTTTTCTCATTAACTTGCTACTATTCCTTTTCTCTTTAAATTTATGCGCTGACCACCACAAACTTAGAAGAATAGTTTGCGGGTTTTCTCTGGATAATTAAATAAGGTGAAAATAAAATGATTATGATTACCAAATTCATGCTCTTTATAAGTCGTTTCAGCTGTTGGTCTTCTACGTTACCGTCTTTATTATAGTGACGTATTGGCATTCAAGACTATATTCAAAGTTGCGAATTGTTTTAAATTATTGGCACATTTTGAATCATTAATCACCCTCTCCAGATTTTACGAAGATAGCATTAGAGGGCCAAAAATGTGCTCGAGATTTTAGCGACCACGGAAAATTATAGACAATATGTAGTTTACGAATTTTCCTGAGTGATATAAATCTTGATATTAAGGAACCACTGATCACTTTCCATTGGCATCACAGCACTTCATTTAAAATTTTCAGGTGTAAATGTTATAAATGGAATTTACATACATTCTTGTTTTTATTTCCCTCTACTATTTGTGCATCTCCGTTATTTTTTGATAAAAATTAGCATATAAAATCTATAAAGTAACGAATTATATTAAATGAACGATACATATCTTATCATCCTTTCTATTTACTCGTATATTTTCATTTTATCATGTCTGTCGCTCTTAAAATCGCGGAAGCCTTCTTGTCTTCTCAATGCACAGAATTCACACAACATTGTGATTATTAATTACATTTTTATGATTTTATTTTATTAGCAGAATTTTCTTAAACCTAATATGACTCGTTGGAAGGTCTTGTACAGTACTTGAAAATTGCCCTATATACAAAATATTTTTTCCCATCTTTTTTGTCATACAGTTTTGTCTTACATCTTTTTTGTCATATTGTCCCAGTCATTCCAATATATTTGTGCAAATTATCTCCTCTGTGCTGCCTTTTGATAAATTGATGACTCTCTCCCTCCCCATTCTGTCTTTCCTCCTTCGTCTCTACCTCTCTGTGCCTCCACCAACTACCGCAATCTCGCTTTGCCACTTTTTCTCTCACTATACCTCACTTTTCTGTGTCCTGTTCTCTTTTACACTCCGTTTCTCTCTTTTACTGGGTCTCTTTCTCTTACTTTGCCTGCCTCACTCTGTCTCAATCTTTCTCTCTCCGTCTTCACTTCACATTCTTCTCTTCTCTGTTTTTTATGTAGTTCTTCTGTCTCTCAATCTGCTTCCCTATTTCGCTCCCACTCTCTCTCTTCTGCCATTCGGTTTTTGTCAATTTCACTTTTTCACTTTCTCTCAAACTGCCGTTCTCTCGTTCTTCTCGTTCTGCTCGTTCTCTTTATCTCATTCACTTATAGACATCTTTTCTGTCGTGGTTTCTCTCTCTGACTTTATCTGATTTATTTTTCATAACTTCCTGCCTTGCATTCTTTTCATTCGCTTTCATTTTTCCTGCACAGCACTCCCATCTTTCATATCTGCCCTTGTGTACGCAATTGTCAATATTTGAACACTCTATTACATAGGGATTCCCACGGTCCACCAGTATTCGACGTGATGTAGCTGCACGTTCACGCAACAGAACAGCGCTTCGTTAATTCCTTCCCTTCCACCCGCTTCCAGTGGTATCAGCGCATACAATAAGTAGCTTATTGCAAAAGCAGCCGCTCCCAAACAATGTAATAATTAAATTAATTGAAAGGAACCGCACTTTCATAATGCGCGGTCCAAGTTTGGGATTGTTGTGGCGGAGAGAAGACCTCTGATTACAGCTCTGCCCCGACCTCGGGCCTCCCGAAATGAAGTTATTGATGTAACAGCGCCCACGCCGCCCCGCCCCGCCCCGCCCCGCCCCGCCCCGCCCCGCCCCATCCCGCCCTTTCCCGCATTGCCCTGCCCCACCATCCGCTCCGCCCTCCCGCTCCCCGCCCCGCTCTGTACGCCCCCGCCCCGGGCCGCCCTGACCTTCCTCTCCGCCCCTCCCTTCACCCCGCCCCGCGCCGCCGTACACCGCCTCACGCCGTCCTCGCCAACGTGCGTTCCTCGGAGCTCTCGGTTCAATTTTATCCCCAGTAGAGGGCATTGCGACGGAGCTCAAAGTGGCGGCAGGTGTCCTTTCATTTCAGGTTGAAAATTCCGGCGTCTCAGTTTTCGAAATATCATTCTCAGGAAATATGTGCACAAAACGAACGGGAGGAATTGTTCAAATTAAACATGTCCTTTTACTGAAGTTTTCGTAGACCGAAATGTTTTATGGTAGAATTTTACGAAATACCTTTCTCCATTAGAAAGAATATTGATTATCGTGTATTACAGAAGATTGACGCAATCTGTGTGTAGTGTTGATTAATTTTCCTTTCGTATAGCTTAGTTTTGGAGATGACACAAAAAGGAGGTAATGAGCAGTATTCAAAGAGAAATATCACGAGAATCGTGAATATTCACTGATAAATACCAGTGAGGTTTTAATTGCTTCTCGTTTCTAAAATACATCACTATTTACGTGATCAGAATATGACAGTTGTCAGAACAGTCATGCCAGTCAGAAGTTGGCAATAAGCATGGACGTTTGTTACGTAAGGAAGCATTACACTTCCATTTATTTGCATTTACTTTCGTTCTCCATTCCAGACGTTTTCTATAATTTTATGGTATCCAAGAACGATGTGCTAGTGAATGTATTGTCAACTAGTTAAAAAGAGAGAAACATTAATTTTTAATTTTCATCTATTTTATCCATTTTCAGACGTCAAGTTTTGATTCATTTTTAATATCATTTTCAATATTTTAATATTTTCAATATTAATATCATTTTTTATGTTATAGTTTTCAAATATAATTCAGATATCTGTTAAATAATTCCGAAGAAAACTAAAAAAAAATCGAATTCTTTTTTTTTTACATTTTGGTGAACATTAATCTCTCTAACCTCCTTATCGCACTACATTTTTATAATAATATAATCATCAGTAATAATTATAATTATAAAATTCATGCCATTTAAACATTAAACAACCTTCTGCGATGGATCAGGGCAACAGATGTTACCTCGGCGTCTCTAATGGTGGCCGAATTCAACCGATGCCTGGAGGAAAAGTCTAGCACTCGATTACGCTGATCCATTGTTATCTGTGGCTTTTTCGATCAATATTGGAGGAATACTGGAGCAGTACCTTAACAAAAGGGCGACGGACCGTGCGCGAACTTTGCTTTCTCACCTATGTTCTCTCCATTCCCCTTACACCCATGCATACACACTCACACACACTCTCCTACACACACTCTCCCACACACTCTCTCACACACACACACTCTCCCACACGCACTCTCCCCCCCCCACACACTGTCTCTCTCCCACACACACACACACACACACTGTCTCTCTCTCTCTCTCACACACACACACTCTCCCTCACACACACACACACACACACACACACTCTCCCTCACACACACACATACACACACACACACTCTCCCTCACACACACACACACACACACACACTCTCCCTCACACACACACACACACACACACACACACCGACGAGCACTACGCTACATCATATGTCAAGACACCAGTCGAGAGCTTTGAGCTTGTCCGGGGTTGGTACCTGGCTGGGAAAGAGAGAAATACTTCAATGAGTATTTAATGACATTTTGTCCTGTCGTTGGTGGCAGGTACCAGGTGTCGTTTGGAATGCCACTAGAGCTGGTGGAGGAAATATGGAAAGCCAGGACGTCTTGAGTACTGTGCATGTGACGGATTTGTACAGATGTGGGAGATATAATGCAAACCAAGAAATGTATTGTACTTCGTAACGTGCTTCACTGCACAAATGTTTTATATAGGAAAATATTTATTAATAATAAACCATTACAATGAATTAATTAATAAAAAATGAGCATGTGTAAAAGGACAGAGACCAAAACGAATTTACCACACACAGTTTTAGGAACAGTTGTACTAAAAAACAACTCAGTCAGCAAGTGCACATTGTGTTGACTATTTTACAATGGAATTTTACAAATATAGCCAAGGAGCCAGTTGCAGTCTCCGTCGTCAAGTAGCCCATTGTCTTGATTCATAAAAAGGCAATTCTCGTGTTTTCCTCCATTCGGTGTGAGATGTTGAAATGAAGCAAAACCAGTATCATTTAGAGGAATGCCTGAAAAATATCATAAAAATTTATTATTTTCCAGTAAGTTTAATTGAATGTGATTAATGAATGATCGATTTTTATTTGATGTTTTCAAATTATCAGCCTGAAATTGCTTGTAAATTAATATATGTTAATAGAATTTTTCTCTGCTCTCTTTAAATTGATCATAGAGTCATTTGGAGATTGTTTATTCATACTTAAGAAAACAAATTCTTCTTTAAGAGTACAGTATTTATTTAGCGTTGAAATTCTAAGAAATGTGACTTGTTTAATTGTCAGCAATAATATGCATCAGTTCGAGTGTTTCGAAATCTGTTGTCATATTGTCTTTGCGGCTTCTTTTGATGTGTTCTTTCAAGAATATTAAAATTAATTCTCTGACTATTTTGTATTTATTGAATACTTCAATAAAATAAAGATCAAAAGAAAAATGTTCCCAAGATATGAAAAAATGCAGAACATTTGGGGACCTAACCAATCTAATTTAGAGGGCAGATTTAAGCATTTTAAATCATTCATTTTAAAATGTTTTATGTACTTATGCCACTATCATCAATTCTCTTTTTAATTTTTTGACTCAGATCTTTGACTAAACCCGGTACAGGCTCTAAAGTGAAAGTACTCTCTACATGCAGCGAGTAATGGAATGCAGAGAATATGGGAAATTAAGCGACTCGGACTGTGCTGAAGGTGGTGGTATGCAGTGCGTCTGAAAAACCTTGTTTTTGTTAGTGAAAGGCGTACATGTAATATATTGTTTTTGTAGTTACTGACTACTCTCGTCGTCTGTACATAATATTACTAATATATTATGCCAAAGTGAATGAATTTACAGAAAATTTATTAAATGGTAATTAAATATTTAAGAGAATGCGAATGTGAATAATTAATTAATTAATTAATTAAAATCATTAGTTTTTCCAAATATCTCTATTTTTATCGTAAAAATAAATTATGCCTTACTGTTTTATTTACTTGTGTATATTCTTGTCTATTTATCTGGGTTCAATGGTGGAATAGAAGTTGGGCTTCTCCTTCAATACGTGAGTATTACCAGGGATAATTGCTATCCTTCCCGAATTTTATATCGAACCGCCTTTGGCGGCGAAGTAAATGAAGGCCATGAACGCATGCATCGGTATTTAGTGTCTTTATTAACGTTATCCTTGATTTCTAGCCTTTTAGGCCATAACTGTGCGAATAGCTTTTACGGCAGGTGATCGGCGGTGATATAATTTGTATGACGATGAAACAATGATGGAATGATGAAAAAGAAGTAAACACAAAGAAAACCAGCTTTGTTGAGCCAAAACTGGAGGGGCTTGCAGCCAGTAACCAGACAGCCAATTGCAACTGTTAACATCAAGCCGATTGTAACTATTAATTGCAGCATATTCATCTTCTCGTCGTGGTTAGCTTGTTAAATTTCGAACAGAATATGCTTGTGTAACGCAATTGCCAGCTTAATATTTTGACTTCATTCAGTCAATATTTGATTAAATGATGTTTAATACTAATATATGCAATATGATTTAAATTTTAATACCTAGATTGCTATCTTATCTGGTTGTTTGTTCGTTTTACGAAGATCTTGTTCAGTAAGAAGCTGACACATGTAGACCCAAATCGGTCAGGCTTGTTGAGTAGCTTATCTGGTTCCTGCCTCAAGCCCATATTGATGAAACGGGATTCGCACTCGACCACCCAGCGGCAGAAGCCGAGCGTACCTGTGATGGTAACGAAGTGCGTCTCGTGCTGCTGGTCAGAGGCCCCGTACCAGTTCCGCACTCGGCCACCCAGAGGCAGAAGCCGAACGTACCTGTGATGGTGATGAAGTGCGCCTCGTGCTGCTGGTCGGAGTCCCCGTACCAGTGCCGCACTCAGCCACCCAGAGGCAAAAGCCGAACGTACCTGTGACGGTGACGAAGTGCGCCTCGTGCTGCTGGTACCAGTGCCGCACTCAGCCACCCAGTGGCAGAAGCCGAACGTACCTGTGACGGTGACGAAGTGCGCCTCGTGCTGCTGGTCGGAGGCGCGGTACCAGTGCCGCACTCAGCCACCCAGAGGCAAAAGCCGAACGTACCTGTGACGGTGACGAAGTGCGCCTCGTGCTGCTGGTACCAGTGCCGCACTCAGCCACCCAGTGGCAGAAGCCGAACGTACCTGTGACGGTGACGAAGTGCGCCTCGTGCTGCTGGTCGGAGGCGCGGTACCAGTGCCGCACTCAGCCACCCAGAGGCAAAAGCCGAACGTACCTGTGACGGTGACGAAGTGCGCCTCGTGCTGCTGGTACCAGTGCCGCACTCAGCCACCCAGAGGCAGAAGCCGAACGTACCTGTGACGGTGACGAAGTGCTCCTCGTGCTGCTGGTACCAGTGCCGCACTCAGCCACCCAGCGGCAGAAGCCGAGCGTACCTGTGACGGTGGCGAAATGCGCCTCGTGCTGCTGGTACCAGTGCCGCACTCAGCCACCCAGAGGCAGAAGCCTAACGTACCTGTGGCGGTGACGAAGTGCGCCTCGCACTGCTGGTACCAGTGCCGCACTCATCCACCCAGAGGCAGAAGCCGAACGTACCTGTGACGGCGACGAAGTGCGCCTCGTGCTACTGGTACCAGTGCCGCACTCAGCCACCCAGAGGCAGAAGCCGAACGTACCTGTGACGGTGACGAAGTGCGCCTCGTGCTGCTGGTCGGAGGCGCCGTACCAGACGCCGGGCACGGGCCCGGGGGGCTGCGTGGCCGCGCGGATGGTGCGGGCCAGGCGCCACAGTAGGCGCGCCTCCGAGGGGGAGGAGGCCGTGGCGAGGAGCGCGCCCTCCGCCGCGCAGGCGTCGCGCGCGGCGCCCCACGCCAGCGGCGCCGCCGACGCCCGCACCGCGCCCACGCCCGCCTGCCACGTGTAGCCACGCGGCGCCGGCGGCCGGCCGGCCGTGTCTGCGGGCACGCTTGCTGCTTGCGAGGGTTGCGTCCTCCGTTACACACAGTGCGCCACTACTTATACAGTCCGGTTATAGTGAACGTCTGAGGACTAACATTTTTCATTCACTGTATCAGAGGTTCACTAAATCCGATGATGTCAAAATTAAATAGAATTTATACACAAGTATTAATTTTATGAATACAGAGGTACAGTAAAATGCATTAACATCCCCAACTGAGTGTTTCAATATCCTTATTTAAACTTAAAATCAATTATTTTCAGTTTTTTGCTTTATACGTTTCTCATTAATAATTTCTCTAGAACGTTCTCGAGTTTGTGCTCTCTCCATACTTGTAATGCAGTATTGACACCCTTCTTTCCCTCTTGCGCTGTAGGAACACCGTCCCACACTTCTTATGCTTATTTTTAATGTAAGCGAAACGAGACCAGTGACCAGTGACTTAGACTCTAACCGAGAGTTCACTAAATCCGAGGTCACTATAACCGGAGTCACTGTAGTTTTCAGAGTTTGTACACTTTGTTATATTCGTCAAATACATTTTACGTTACAGTGACTTTTAGATTCAATATATATATATATATATATATATATATATATATATATATATATATATATATATATATATATATATATATATATAATAGCGATTTGAGTCGCATACACTGAGTTCGTAATGCAGAAAACCCATTTTCCACTATCATATGTATAATGAATGTTTCTTAAACACTCCTAATTTTCTCACAAAGAGATGTCATCCTCACCTGTTACCGTAAAATACATGACCTTGCTGCGAGGTTGATCGGACCCTGAGCACATTGTAGCCCCGAACTCCGCTCCCAGGGTCCATTGTGTATTGGGAGCTACCTGTTCAACGCGTCCCTGTCAGAAACAAATCATAGGCATTTATTGGAGACAGTAGAAAAAGAGCCATTATATATCTTTTGTGTAAGAGATCCACCGAAGGAATGAATTACGATATTTTTTGTTTTGCTATAAAGTAAATACTTGTCACAAACAGGTTCATATAGATAACCAGTTCATAAATGAACCCGTTAAATTTTCAGTGTTAATATATTTCTCTCTAACGTTGAAATTTTGCTAAAAAGATGATTTTTATTTTAATGTCTTGATTTCATCGATAAATAGATTTAATCAGTAAATTTAAAAATGTGTTGGTTAACTGATAATAGAGAATATAAAAATATTAATTTCGTTATGGAACGCGAAAATAATTTGACAGCACTTACGTGGACAATTGTGGGTCCAGATACATTCGATTTCACATCCAGAGAGAAGATTATCATTTTTTCAAATGAACACGTCTCCGTGACTTGTGCATTACCTGGCGTTATAACCACCAGCTCTACGACCAGCAATAATACGACAAACGTTCTGCGCCTGGAGTCATAATTCTTGATCTGCATTGCGGAGTGACCAATAGGCAGCCTTATCGGAGTTTATATACATGCCGTTGGTTTGGAGAACCAAAACAATGACGTTATAATCTGCGTGTGGTGACTAAGGCGTGAAATAAAAGATAAGTGTGCAATATACGAGTCAGTTTGGCTCAGTTGGTCATCAACAAATTTTATGGCGATTAAAATTTATTTGAGAAAAAGACGACGATATTTGTGTTATTGAACGTGTGGAATATCAAAACTGTTTTATACACTTATCATTAATAATCCAAACTGAAGGTAGTGATACATTTTATATTGTATGTAAACAAATATGATGCTGTTACAATACTATTGCTATTCTAGTTTCCTAGAGTGGTTTTATAACTCATCACTTAAAGTTCCTACTGTTTTATAACTCACCTGTACTATGTGCTGGATAGAAGCCGCTAGAAGTGCTAGAAGCCGACATTGGATGTTTGACTGTCCTTTTGACTGGCGACTTTTGACTTATTTTCGTCTGGCATTTACTATTTTTTAATGTAAACGTCTCAAATGAGTCGAATATCCAAGACTAAAAAAAAATGTTATATACGAAATCTGCGTTGCGTAATCTTAGTACCTTACAAATCTATGATTATTAATTAAATTCGATTTATTCTCGAATATCAGTAAATTTACTATCTATGAATGGATTTGTTGTGATTTTTAAATAAGACCTTATTCTGATTTTGAATGCTGGTGGATAATGTTTCTAATCAATTTAAAAAAGACAATTCGTTGTGTTTATTTTTAAAAACTGTTTAGATAACTTTTGTTAATGTACGCAGATTTAAACAAGTTTTAATTATTCTTAGATGAAATAAGCTGCCGGTGGTACGTACTATAATAATTTAATGATGATCTGGTTATGGAAGATGTTCTAAAATATAATTAATAATGAAGAGGGTTCAACACTTTCATTGAGCATTACGGTTTGTATCAAACACAACACAATGCTTTCTGAAAGCATTCTCCTTCATCTACACAGCTAAGAATTTTAGCAGTGTGAATATGCCTTGTCTTCGTAAATATATTAAACTCTTTGTTTCCTTTGAATGACTCTGATTTTTACTACACTTTATTTATTCGGGAGATGACTTAATTTTAGAACATGTTTCTTGGAACGATTCTTGTGAAGTCCTTTTTATTAAAAAAGTGTGTAAAAAAACTTTTTTTGTCATGTAGCTAATCATTGATGTTTTTACGTCGCCGACTCATACACTGTAGAGTATCGCCAGAGCGATGACCTCTTTTGAGATAATGACGCAGAGCCCGATTAATGTTCTATGTCATTCTCTGAGTCATGAAATGAGCGCAGAGTAAGAGAATGTGGTACAAACAGACATAACTTGACTACGTAGTAAATTTTCATCCCGCATCACTATTATCTTTACCGTATTAAATATTTCGAATTTTCTTATAACGATATTTAACAATATTTCCGTTGCACAACCTAAACACAATTCACGTGAATGAGTATGCAAAATACTATCCATGATTTGAAAAATTTCAAAGTAACATTTCTGAAAGATATTATAGAGTGATTCTTTCCAGACAATTTTAGCCGTGTTCCTGAAGTTTTAGTTATAAATGGTTTGTCTGTTGTCCTAAATAATTACTATCATTTGGATCATAATTACATACTTAGAAAGTATTTAATCGGTGTGGAGGTAGGCCTAATAGTAACCTGTATTTCTGAAAAGGCGAATTTGCCTATACGATACTACAGAATCCAGCACTTTTATATTTCTTATAAAATTAATTATTATAAATGCACAGAGGTTCACTCGGAATTCCTCTTAAGTTGAATGTTTTAGTATTAAGTACTCAAAACAGAGAAGATGCCAAAAAACGTATACACCCTTTAACAGGGTATATTTATTTAAAATATTTTCTGAGCTTAGTTTAATTCCCACGCTTTGGAGGAATAAGTAATGAGAGTGTGACGAATGTTACGTATTCTCTTCACCGTAACTAGCTAACGCTGCCTGTCTGAACTTTTTATTCATTGCACAGCTGAGAATCTGAGACGATGTTAAAGTAAAGCTACAACTATTTTTATCTCGACTGAGAATCGAACCCGGGAGAACACCAGAGGAAGCTAGTACGCCGTCCTTGAGCCGTCCCAGCGGCAAAAAACAGAAATAATAAAAGCCTAGACTACCACGGTCGGAGTCGGTATCTATGTACTTGACTGGAAATGCATTTCGCCCTGAGGAAGGTCGCAGAATGACGATCGAAAGGTTAGCATCTGTGCCTAGGACGGTGCGCCTCTGGAACAGCCAAGTAGATAGAAACATAATAATTAGGAGGCGGATTTTAATGAAACGTCATTTTTTCTTTTCATTTTAGAACACATTAATTTTATGTTTGACAAAAGGAAAACACCCATTTTTATACGAATTTTTTTTTTGCATTTTTCGTCGATTTCGAGTAATAAGTCATATTTTACCCTTTTCAGTCATTTTTATTGCATTTTTGCTGATTTTATGTATTTTAACATCATTTTAATGCTACTTGCTTCAAATAATATTTACGAGATGCAAAAAGTGTTCTCCACAAAATTCCTGAGTAGCTTATTCATTCTTTATTCAAAAATTGTAATTTCAGTTGTATGTAATTTATGGTTCCTGTGACGCCTATCAGCACCATTCTCAGTTCAACCGATGGCGGCGTGACTAAAGACAGAGATAAAGAACTATCCAAACAAAACGTTTGCAAGCTGAGTTCACTTGAACGAGTGGAAGAAGCTTCGATTACATCACTATCATATTCAACAGCTTAAAATGTTCTTACAAGCTGGTTTTGATCACATTTTTACGTAATTTTTCTTTACTCTTGGAGAATTTTAAACACATTTTAAGATAATTTTTTGATCATTTTTGGGGATGTTTTAGGCCATCAAAATCCGCCTCTAATGATGATGATAATAATAATATTAATAATAAAAATAGTAATATTATTATTAATAATATTGACAATAATATTTATGATAAAACCGGGAGCGGTAGCTCAGTGCATCAACTGATGTCACTGCAGCGCCTCTGACCGGGAGGTCCGAGGTTCGAGTTCCGACGGCGGCAGAATTTTCGACACTAGCTTTTCAGCTAGGTCGAATTCAGTCGCTGTCTGGAGGAGAATTCTACGGCCGGCTGCTCTGATCGGTAGTTTTCCGTGGTTTCTCCGATCAACACCAGGCGAATGCCGGATCAGTACCCTATCAAACGGGCCACGGACCGCGCGCGATCTGTCCTTCCTCTTCCCTGTCCTATCCTCTCCCCTTACACACACACGTACACTTACATGCACTACTCCCACATATTCCGGGAGACCGGTCGGGAGCTTAGAGCTTGTCCCGGCTGGGGCGGTGCCCCGCTGGTGGGAGAGTCCTGGTTAGGGGGGAAACCTCAGTAGCCGACGGTAGGTCGGCGCCGGATCTCTCCATCTAGCGGGGGAAGAATCACCGCCATCTCTCGCGAAAAAAACATGCACTACAGTAACGGGACTAATGACCAAAGCAGTTGACGTGCCCGGAAACACGAAAACATCAATCAATATTTATGATAATATTTATGATAATGATAATATATATAATATTTATAATAATATTTATAATAATAATATTCATAATAATAAGGAAATTGAAGGAGAAGCGTGACGTTCTTTGCTTACGTATCGTGTGTTGTGGTTGCAGCGGGCGCTTCTCGGGCAAGTCGCGCAACCAGTCGTTCCGGCGCTCGGGGCGCACGTCGCAGCGCTCGGCCGACAGCGCGCTGGCGCTCTCCGAGTCTATGACGCGCTCCTCCTACTCCGACACCGAGTGCAGGTGAGTGCACGCGTAAGCCTTCGCCAGCGTAAACAGGAAGCGGCCGCTCGCAGCGCCCTTCTGCACATTTGTGTGTCTTTTTTTCTTTTCGTCTGCTCGAAGTTGTTGGTTTCTTCCTTCCTAGAGTCAGTCTCGTGACGATGTGGCCTTCCTGTGTTTGTGACTGTTACACGAGTCTTGGTGGCTGTTTTCACTTCATCATTGTTTTGACAAATGTCGTGAATCATTAGGATTGATATAACTGTTGCCTATTCATTCTCTGCCTTCTTAATTTTCAGATCGTCCTCTTTTTTAACAGCTCGTGTTCACATTTATTTCTTTGTTTCTTTTTCACACGTTGTGGCAATATATTCATATTTGTCAGCGTCATCTCCTTCATGATTATCAACAACTATTGTACATCATTGCGGGATGAACATATTAAGCCATTCCCTCTTCAATGTTTTTTCCAATGTCTTATTTGATCTGTCTCTATTTATTCTTTTGTTATGGCATTGTAGTTGTAAAGCGTTCTAGTTATTCGATCTTCTGCCCTAGTCATTTTTGATGTATTTTGTTTGAAAATGTATCACAAAATAATAGTAATTCTGCTACGTCATCTTTTGAATGATCTTGGGGGTAGATATGTCGTCTTCCTTTCGAGACCACAGTACGTTCACTTGTCCATAAACCTGCGAAGGAAAAGAAGAATGTACGATGCTTCTGGAAAAAAATTCCACAAATTCTTTTCCTTGTGACTTCACATTAAGGTCGAATTTAGCTCACTCATCTTTCATATGGAGTTTAATGGAACATATTCTTTCTTTCGCCTCCATCTCTTGCAGTCTTCCTCTTTTCTTTTCTTTCGTTCAGTTTTTCTTTTGAATTCTTTCACTCCCTTCCCATTCTGACAACGAAAGAGGATTACTGCACGACTCTCTCTGCTGCTATTCCTCTTTTTGTTTCTGCTCCGTCTTTTCAACGTCTTAGAGGGCTCGTTTTCGACCTCTGGGATCCCTTCATTTATCTATTCACTCATTCATGAATTTCATTAAAATTTTAAAATCCTAACTGACTGAAATGTAGGTGGAAAAACGAGCTAAAAATAAAATAATCTTTTTCCTCGAATTTGACTTAAAGCCTTTTCACATCAGATGAACTGTGTAGTTGACCTGGGGATTTACTGACTTGAAATCTTGCATTTTTCAGAGTTCTAAGAGCCTGCAAAGTCTTGGGTTCCAAATGGGTTAATTGCTTTCATTATATAAAATGCCTGACTAGCATATTCTTTCTAAACACCAGGACTCGAAGAGAAAGAGTCCCCGATCACTATGCGTTTCAAGAAGAGGTAGCAGTAACACCCAGAGTAATCATTGAAGAAACAAGAAAACTTAACCTGTTGGTGTAATTATTGTTTTTAAGCCATTGTTATTTTTAAATTTTTAATTGAACTTATTAATTTTTTCTTTTTTTATGACGTCTATCTACTCCATTGTTCATCTATACCTGAGTTTTTTAATGTTTCTCATTTCTTCATCCGTTTGTTTTTCGACCCTCTTTTCTTCCTTTTTTCTTTACATGTTTTCTATACTTCATCTCGCATCCATTTAGCTCTTCCTCGAGATGTGTATCCATTTTTTCCTTTTCTTAGTTCCTTCTTCTTCTCCTCCTCCTCCTCCTCCTCCTCCTCCTCCTCCTCCTCCTCCTCCTCCTCTTAGACTAGTAGGCTAGGGACATCAAACCGTGTCGAGCTACTTGGCCACCTGGGGAGCCCAGTGCTTTTATGGGCACGGGCAACTTCCCTTGTCTCCGCACCCACACCCATTTCCCCTTCAAATCCAGAAAGGGGTGTACATGCCCAAGTTGAAACGGCGCTGGGCGGCGAATAGTGGATTCATACGAAAATATGTTTGCCAAATTGTTTCTATCAACTGGCCGAGAATTGTATTATTTTTATATTCTTTCCTACTTATTACTATTTCCTGTTTATTTTTTTACGTTTTCCATAACTGCTTTATTTTCTATCTGTGCAATCCACTGATTTTACAGAGATTGAATGTCTTAATACTCGAACTGGGTTAGGGTATAGGCGGGCTGGGAGTTCATTTAGACAAAACTTCCTCTTACTTTGTAATTTTCTTCTTAATTGAGTGTTCTGATTTTTTTATTTTGAATTTGTGACATTCTATAGTTTAATTTTATGTGTGTATGTTTAATAATTGTTTACATTCAATTTGCATTCTTATTGAAGCGTTTAGGGTGCCCGTAATATATTCTTGGCGTATCTTGAAATAATTTTAATGTCTTCAGTTGAACGTCGTGGATTAGAGTTTTTAACACATTTCGATTTGGTTTCCTAATAGAAATTTTACTGGTAGTCTAATATAAGTGTTTAAGGTTTCTGTTTTCAACTCGTTTCTAACTTCTCTATTTGACACGTACTATGGTGCTTGAATTATGCGTCTTAAAATTTATTTTTAACTACTTTCTTTTTTTCTAAGTTACCTTTTACGGCTCCAGACAGGGAAAGCATAAGTAAAAGATGGTCTAATAATTCATTTGAATAAAGTTATCCCACATTATATGCTTAGTGTAGAGTGTTTTTTTATGAATGGATATAACATTGCTATTTTCAAGTATGTTGTATTGGCTTTTTTTAAATATATTTCCACGTTCGTTTTTGGCTTTGAAGTACTCCTAAATATCTCACAGGTTGATATTTATTGATCCATTTCAAATTTACATTTTTAATTATTAGTGGGTTGGGCATTTTAGGCAGTTCGTAGCGTAAATATCTTGGTTTGTGATTTAGTAGGGTTTATTTTTATTTGACATTTTGAGCACCGATTTATAAATGAATCTAATGATTTATGTAAAATTTCTTTACCTTGATCCACATCTTTGTTTGTGAACAGAACTGTTCATCAGCGGAACATGCTATTTCTGTTATTTCCATCTGAGGGTAGTCTGCAAAGTTAATGTTAAAGAGGGTTGGTGAGAGCGGTGACCATTGCGAAACTCCTACTTGCGAAGTGTTTTGATCTGATAAGGTATAATTCACTTTCACCGCGAAGTAACGATTTTGTAGGAAAAATTTAATTATTTCAAATAGATGGGGTATTCCAAAATTTCTCATTTTATGTAATAGACCTGCATGCGAAATTTCATCAAAGGCAATTTTTTTACTAAATTCTCCCATGTATAAATATCTTTGCTTAGTGATGGGAATATGTTTGAATGGTGAATTCCTTCTTTGTTTTTGTTTTGTGTTGTGTTATTAAGTCATTCAGTTATTTGTTGTATTTAGCAATAATGTGATATAAATTAACGAGTCTCTGTAAGTTATCACTTCTCGCTTACGAATAGACAGGTCTCTTAACAGACAAGAATACTTGTCTGTTAAATATCCTAACCAGAATGGTGAAAGCTAATGCTTTTAAATCCGTTTTTAGTAAACAGGATTACAAAATCAAGATTCCTTCGTTTAAGTTTGGTCTCAATTCATAAGTCCAAATATTACTGATGATTCATTTTGATGGCTTACTTCTTTCCTTTCGTAGAGGAAATTGGTTTTTAATATCTCTAAGTTTGGGGCAATAACTGTCAAATGACCGAGATGAGCCAGGCGCTTAGTGACGTGCCGCCATTCCGGTGAAAGGAGCGTAACGAAATTTGCGTGGTCAGACGGAAGAGCAGGCCTCACGGCCTGAGTCTCGCCACGTAAAATAAGGCATTCATTCATTCATTCCGGAACGTTTATACAACCCTTCCTTTTTAATCTGGCGGCCATTTCCGCCGACGCAGTTCGTGCGAGCTGAAATTCGCTTGCTTCCTTGCCCTTGACCTCGCCGTCCTGCCCTCGCCCTGCGCAGGTACTACGACGACGGGGACCTGGCGCTGGCGGGCGGGCTGCAGCCCGGGCGCGCGTCGCAGCGGTCGCGCTGCTCCGACACCGTGCTGCAGGTGCCGGCGTCCGCGCGCGGCAACGGCCGCCCGCCGCCCTCGCCGCAGCCGCCGGCCCCGCCCCCGCCGCCCCCGCGCGCCGCCGCCGCCGCAGGTAACGCCCCCTCCCACTCGACCCGGCATACAGAGCGATTTTCCTAAGGATGAGCCAAAGTGACAGCTAGTGCCCTTGAGCCCATTAGACTCCCTTTCTCGCATTTGTTCGCTTGCAGTTGGCTAACTTGTAAATAGCTTCGACACTTCCTTTTGTGGTGTGCTTGTCCGACAAAAAATATAGTGCGCTGCGAGAAATAATTGATATTAGGAAGCGCAGTGTAATGTGCCCTTCTGTAAAAATTCTTTTTTTCTTTTTATATTACATGGAATTTACTTTTTGTGTGATAAATATTATGTTCATTTTAAAGCCGAGACTTGAATACGAGATGCGTGCCGATGCACGTGGTTCCGCCCTTTGTGCTGTTGTGTGGCGAGCTGTGATTGAGAGCTTTCTATTTACATTCGTGGCAGTTTTCTTTTACTGACTGTGAGAGCAAGTTAAGAGATTTTCCACATATGTAATTAAATTTAAATATTTCCCGGACTTACGTACGTGCATATACCTCAGCGAAACTCTTAGACTTCTACATTGGGATGTTTTTACAGGAGCCATTAGAACTTTACGAAGGGGCGTGACTGAACAGTTGTCGCGGCGGAGGGATACTTCTCTGAATTACATGCGATGTTCACTTGTTTTCGCGAACTGTCACTTTGGCTCATCCTTAGGAAAATCCTTCTATACACGTGAGAGTTCGCACTGTGGAGGTGGTAACCTCCATGGACGTCTTCCACTTCCATTTTTTTTTAAATTTTGGAATGGGAAAGTAATTTCACTGTATGCGAAATTTGCCAGAATTTGATTAAATGTAAGTTATACTGGAGTAGAATCTCGGGATTTCTGATATTCTTTATATCGCAATCCTTAAACTATAATGTGAACCATTGTACCTCTTCAGAACGATGAAGTACACGCTGATTTTCAGTGTGCTAATTATGAATTAGATGCGTAAATATTTTCGGTGAATTGAATTTCTTTGAAATATCTTAGGGCCATTAAATAACATTTAAAGAACAACACCAAAGCCTCCCAAATGTCCCCCATTTCGCGGGGTGAAACTGTCACGAAAAGAAGCCGATTGCTCCTGACTTTCTTCAGGTAGCGGGTGTGTGCTTCGTCAATGCACGTAAAGCCGTAACACCGAGGACAATTTGGTTCAATCTTTAACGGTGAAAATTGCAAGAGACGCGGTAAACTCGAACGTGTAAAACAATGAAATATCCCGAACGTGTGTGCATCCCAGTGCTTTTGAGTAGTAGAGTAGAGCTTACTTTTGCCAAGACGGACCAAGCGACCTTCGCTTCTAAGGACACCCATTGGCATGCATGTTTGACCCGTTGTGCTGTTGACATCGTTCATTTTGAATGAAACCACTCAAGTATGTCTAATGCATGGTTTGCGAATTAACCTTTAGGTTGTGTTAAAACTGTAATTATCCCATTAATTGATAGATTGAATAAGAAATAATTGAATTCTCTAAAAGTTACGATTTTATTTTTTTACCTATTTGGAATTTTGATTTTTTTTTCTCTTCAGCAGCTAATAATATCATTAGAGTTCCGTTTTATTTGCCACTGAAAGGGTCCTCTGAAAGATGGTTTTAAACAATTATAAAAACAATATTTTTGAACACAGTCTTTCTATATCTTCAATTACGTCTGCTGACGTAATTTGCTTTTATTAATTTTACCTTCATCGATGGTTTTTTTGAAACTGCCTATTCAACACTGAAGCATTACAGCAATTATGCTTATCAGTAATAATATGTTTGCTGTGTATAAACATATCTTTAGGAAACAATCTACAAGTTTTTGTGAATAATATTTTGTGATAAGCGGAAGCAAAATAATAAATAAAAAAATTAGGAAATTAAAATCCTATTATTAAGCCTTTATTTATTTTGTAATATAAGTGCAATAATTCGGTACTTGTTTTCTATACGACAATATTCAGTCATTGTTTTTACACGGTGACTGATCTGGAAAGGACATTTTCGTTCTAAACATAACACGGATGCGAAACTCAGATCGTAAGCAGAGAATTTCAATCTTTCTGTTCCATCGCAAAATTTCGATGTTTAGGTACCTACGTTTATGAGCAGTTGTGTGCTGAATCAATAACATTACCGACAATTGCGATTCGTCCTGCAAGTGCACGCTCTGCCGCTGCGAGTGGCCGGTTCGTTCCAATTTCCGCCGGTGAGTGCGCAACCGGTGGGCGCGAACGAGCCCCGTCGCAGTTGTGTCACTCATCTCAAGGGGAACGAGTTCGTGCGTTGGCGAGTGGACCGGGCGGGTTTTCGGTCCCACCAGGGCCGCGCGCTCGGCGCTTTGGGTGGGGCCGAACACCTGCGTTGGTTCTTTTTCTCTCCGTTCGCAGCAGAAAAATAGCACTCCGAAGAACAATACACGGCTTTAATGGCTTGCTTTTAGTGATTGAAGTAAAAAAAAATAATTACTAGATTTTTATTTCGCGTTCGCAGTTAGATTTATAAGATATTAGAGCGAAACCAATTTTAAGTTTGACAGGGATGATTTGCGGAATTGCAAGGACTAAGCTGGTGATAATAGGTGATGAATGTGTAACTTGCTGTTGTGTTTACTATTACATAAACTAACAGATTGCATCAATCAATGTAAATGAAAAGCATTCTTATTTTGAAAACTAATTATTGCTACAATTGCAATAACTTACATTTTTACTTTCGTAACTTGAAATGTATGTTCTGTATTTCTACCTTACTTTCTTCCGACACATTTCTTTACAACAAGGGATAGACAGTCTTTCCAAAACGTTGGTTGATCATATCGAAAAAATCGCAAATGTATGTAAAAGAAATCTTTGCATGATAATGAATTTTACACAAATTTGTGTATAATCAATACATTTATATATGAAAAAATAATTTTAATTGTTTAAGAGTTTTGCAAAATTGAATTGGTATATGTGCGCATGTTTCATGCTGTAATGGTTTTATATTTCTTTTCAATATAAATATGTCTTTTTGAATCAGTCATTGTCTTTGCATGTTAATTCCCACATTAACCTGCTCTGCTGTGAGAGTTTGCTTTATTTACATCACTAGTTTTAATCGTCCAAAAAGCTGGTTTAGTATGCATAACAAGAATAAAAAACATGAGATCAGTCAAGGTGTATTCATCATCGCTGTTGCATTAGTGCAAAGGAGACTCATCACTTCCCATTTCTATTCCAGTGCAATGATTGTAATAATTGGCAACAGTGATGAATATTAGTGATAACCCAAATGATTTACAATGTTTTTTGAAATAGAACAAAAATACACATTTATTTGCGTGAAAAGCACTGGATCACGTAACTTGACGATTGAGCAAATATTTGCACATCTACATTTAGTATTCTTAACCACACCTCTATGGCTGTAAAGTGTAAGTATTCATGAAACGAGTTTTTAAAGTCTCACATATCGACAAATCCTCTGAAGGAAAAGGAATCAATGCATCTACGCAATGAGACTGTCATCAAGATGTAGTTGGATTGTATATCGACACCCACTGGCGGTCAGCGCTATGTGAATATATTTTATTCTCCTTAATTACGAAAGATGCGAGCATTCGTAATTTTATCACTCTGCAGTAGTAAATACTGTATGTGAAAATACTGTTAAAATTCTAGAGATATAGTATATTTACCACCACTTATGCTTTCCGGAGGTTTAGTGTCATTTTCGATTGTTTGTTGACCAGAAAAAGAAATATGTATACTTCTCTAAGTATCTTGTGAATATCGCCAAGAAAATTGTGCACGTGCACGTGTGATTTGTATTTTGTTTTCCAACTACTTGCACGAATACCTCAATCTGGATATAGTGCACCAGTGGAAAAGCATGAACTGCTGTTTCTAACAGTGCATGAACATTGCAACTCGTATAGATTGTCCTAAAAAATCGTGGCATGAGCGGCGCAACTAACTGATCGTTGGCTGCCGGCGTGTGAGCTTCGCTCGCCCTTGGTGATGCGGCAGTGCGCGAGCGCCCGCGTGCCGCGTGTTGCAGCGTCCCTCGAGCTGCGCGACGGCCTGGACGCCGAGGCGGCCGCGCGCACGCCCGTCTTCGCCAACAAGTACGCGCTGGAGCGCTCCGAGTCCACGGCGCGCAAGAACAGGCGTCCCGCAAGGAGCACTTCTCGGACCACGGGCGGCTCGGCGCCTGGCCCGCCCTCGCCCGTGGCCGCGTCCACGCCCGCGGGCGACGCCGCCTCCGCCCCCGCCCGCCAGCACCTGGCCGTGGACGTGTCGCTGCCGCCGTCGCCGCCGCCGCTGCCGCCGCCCTCGCCGCAGATCTCTGAGCCGCCGCGCTCGGCGCCGCCGCAGGCCTCCCCGCGCCGCGGGATGTTCGCTTCGTCGTCCTCGTCCTCGTACCCGGGCACCCCGCGCGCCTACAACCCGCCCCGCTCGCCCTCCAGCGCGCCGCGCATCATGACCCCCATGGGCTTCGCCATCAGCCGGCAACAGTCGCAGACGACGCGCTCCCGCTCGCTGCGACTCTCACGCATGCGCGACGACCCCGAGTACGACGACCTCATGGACTACAGCTACCAGGACTACGACTACGAGGACTCGTACAGCAGCGGGCAGCGCATTAGTAAACCCGTGCCCATCTGGCTGTGCGTCTTCCTGGTGGTGACGTACATTTTTTGCGGCGCCTACTTGTTCCACCAGTGGGAGGGTTGGCATTTCCTGGACGCGGCCTACTTCTGCTTCATCACGCTCACCACCATCGGGTTCGGGGACTTCGTGCCTGCGCAGCACGTGCGGAATGATGACGGCAAAGTGAGCATAGCTCTCTGTTCGCTGTATTTGCTCTTTGGAATAGCGCTTCTGGCGATGAGTTTCAACCTGGTGCAGGAGGAGGTTATCGGCAACGTGAAGTCGGTAGCCAAACGATTGGGAATTCTCAAAGATGATGAAGACGAGGAAGAGTAAAAATATAAAGGTCATATCAACTGTGAAAGAAACAAATGGCGTATATGAAAAGTTTAGACACGTATACTAGTTGTATTTTAAAGTTCTTAGAAAAGTTAGTCCGTGGAAGGCGACCGACAATCACATCTGTTAGTTACATAGAATGTATGTGAACCACAATGCGAAAGTTATATTAAACTCATATTAGACATAACATGAAATTCTCGTCCACGTTTTAAAGGATAGATGTACTGCGATACCCTTGTTTGTTTTAAAGGGTTTTTGTAAAATTTAATCTAGTTTGCTGTCAGAATAAACACATTTTTCTACTGTTCTCTAGCTGCTGTAATTGTTTTATAGTCCTTTTACCAATTATCAATCTCGAATTAATAAACTTTGCGTACATATTTCTGTCAGAATGTTAAATAATCGAATTTCTGCGGGGACGATATGAATACAAACAAAATATATTACTCCCAATCCTAATAATTAAAGGACATTTATTGAAGCAGGCTCTGCGTTAAAAGTTCTTCGGAGACTGTGTATTTTGTTTTTACTTTTCTGAACCTTTACTTTTGCTCTAATAACGAATGATATTTTAATGAAGCTGATCATAATATCTTTTTAAACTTAAAAAAAAGTCACACATCAACGCAGTACTGTTTGTAAATCACCTCATAGATTCACTAGTTTACGTGTGTTAGTATATTTCTTATGTACTGAAAGTAATAAATTTTATACTTACGTTTTATTGTTCCATTTATCTGTTTTGTGACGCTCAAACCATGTGTTCCTATTTTTTATGATCCATTTATTTCAGCGTGGTCCAATCTGCGGCTTGTTGTGGTTAAAACATTCATTTCAGTAGCTCAAACCTCAATATTTTTCACATTCTTAAGTGTTCTTCTTTAGGTTGAATTATGAACATGTGCTGATTCTGTGCTTCAAGAAATTTTATCGAAGTTTGTTTATTACTCCAAAGATATTGTTAGTTTTAAGTCAAGCTTTTTTAAATATTTTCCCTTGGTCTCAATAATTGAAATTTGCATTGAACTTGAGATAACTTCTTATTCTGAGACACAAATCGGAATTTGAGATAGTGGGAATTTGTTATCAGACGTAATCCAATATACCTGCTCGTGTAATACATATTGCAACAAATGAAGCAAAATCTTAATTAATTTTCCTATTTTTTCCGAGAATATGAATTAATAATGAATCGAATGAAGGGGTTTCACTGCCTTATGGATATGTGTAATGCAATGATAACTGAATTATTTCTTAAACTCTTAAAATTCTATATTGATACAAGAACGTGTTACTTAATAGAATTAATAGCACAATGTATTTTAATGTTATGTAGCACTCTGATGTCACTTACAAATTTAAAAAAAAATGTTCTGTGAAATACTGCGTCAGGCATGCGAGTAGACGGATGTTGTCCAAAGCAGGTTGTTAATTCGAAATGTTATTATCGGAAATAAGGTAAAGAATTGTTTTATAGTTTTTTATGTGCAGACCAATAGATTCTGCTACTACGTGCAATGAGTTGCATTTAATTTTTGAATTATAAAATTAAATTGCAGAATACACGTTACCTTCTATCTACACCTTACCTCCTACAATCATCTTGAGTGCTGTAAATTCATCCCCCCCTCTCTCTCTCTCTCTCTCTCATATATATATATATATATATATATATATATATATATATATAATCTGTAGACAACCACTACTCTTAAGCTAAATGAAATAGTACAACACTGACGTGAATCCATGAACACTAATTATTCGTGATAATATGTTAAATGCCCGATTCAAGAGCTGTAAACTTCTATAAACATTAGTCGGCTGTACCCATCTCACGTTTCTTATTTTTATTAATTCACTATCTTCATTCGAAATGGACAAGTTTGGGCAACATGCCTAACATTGATGTTCCGACGTATAACACGTGTGACGCGTGGGTGGCAGCGGGAGCAGCAATCCGGAGAGCACATGTGTCACTGATCGAGCGCGGACTTCGCGGTCGTAAAACGTCTCGGCCGCTCTGATGTAGCCCCCTCCACTTCCCGGCGCCACCGCCTCCCTCTTTAATCTCTCCATACCTACCCGAACGGAGCCTCCCACTGTTCCACCCGCTTGGGCGGCCCAGCTTCCTACCAGCCCCGCCGTGATACCTGCGGCAACCCAATTGTTCTTCTCCCTTCGTTCCCAACCTCAATCGACATTCCCGCCAGTTCCGCTTCACCTGCCTGCTGCCCTCTCTCCCGCCCTGGCGACTGAAGTGGTCACCCGTCCCCTGCCAGTATCGACGCCGTTCCGTCTCGCCCCGCTCCGAGAGCGGCGGAGGCGGGTGAGGAAACGGGTGTGGGCAGCGGCGGCGACACGCCCAGGAGGCACGGGACACTTTACGACCGCACGTCTTCGCGTCGCGCCGGCCAACGCGCCGCCGGGGCGGAACGACGGCGGACGCCAGCCGCCCTCTCCGCCCCCCCGCCGCCCACAGCCCGCGCCCTGTTCCCTCCAACCCACTTGTGGTGCTCCTGGAAACACCGCCCCTTCTCGGCCCTTCCCCCCTTCCACTGGCCCCCGTCCGGTGCACGACATCGCTGCATATCCCGCCAGTTCCGCTTCACCTACATCCTCCCCCCTCTCCCGCCGGTCCCCGTTCAGTCACAACCCGTGCCGCCCCATTCAGCCTCACTTCGCCACACCTCGACCCGCCGCGCCCCGCTCTTCCGCCCTGCCCCGTCCCACTCCCAGCCCTCCCCCCCCTCCGTCTTCCCGCGCCTCGCCCCTCTCCACCGGCACTCCGCCCAGCCTTGTCATGCATCGTGACACCCCACTTCGCCCCCTCCACCAACCCCTTCTCGCTCCTTCCGGATCCTTCTTGCGTGCTCTTTCCCGCTCTTTGCCGCCCGGTCCCGCCCCATCCTGCCCCATCCTGCCCCATCCTTGCCCCCTCCTGCCCCCTCCTGCCCCCTCCTGCCCCCTCCTGCCCCCTCCTGCCCCCTCCTGCCCCCTCCTGCCCCCTCCTGCCCCCTCCTGCCCCCTCCTGCCCCAGCCTGGCCCATCCCACCCCACCCCACCCCGCCCCACCCAGCGCCTCGAACCGGGAGGTCCTTTGTTCGAGTTCTGACGGCGGCAGGATTTTCAACACTATCTTTCAAGCTAGATCGAATTCAGTCACTGTCTGGAGGAGTATTCTAGCTGTCGGCTGCTCTGATCGGTAGTTTTTCGTGGTTTCTCTGATCCCACCAGGTGAATGCCAGAGCAGTACCCTACCAAAAGGGCCTCGGACCGCGCACGATCTTTACTTCCTCTACCTTGTCCTATCCTCTTCCCTTAACACACACGTACACTAACATGCACTACACTACCACATACGCCGGGAGATTGGTCGGGAGCATAGAGCTTGTCCCGGCTGGGGCGATGCCCTGCTGGTGGAAGATACCTGGTTGGGGGAAACCCCTCTAGCCGACGGTAGGTCGGCGCCAGATCTCGCCATCCAGCGGGGGAAAATCACTGCCCTCTCCCGAGGAAAAAAGCATGCACCGCACTTACGGGACTAATGACCTAAGCTGTTGACGCGCCCGGAACCACTAACCAACCACTCAAATAAATATTAAACCAAATCAAGATAGTATTCAAAAGTATATACTAAAACAACGCTGAGAGAATGGTATTTCATGAGAGATTGCTGTGGAAGAAATGATAAAAATCCGTATATTACGATAATATGAAAAGGAAAGACTGTGCATGAAAATAAATATAAATTCTTTTTAAGTTAATGTTTTAACTTTAATATTTATTCCTGAATTTATTGAAACATTTTTTGGGTTATCTTTTAATATCATATGAGTTGTTCACCTTGAAATGAAGTACACGGTGAATCATGAATTTTATTCTCGAAGACGTTTTAAATTCTACGCAAAATTGTTTCGGAAAATCTCCAGCTCTTCTTTCCAGAAGATAACTGTTGCAGATTATTACTAGTAGGAAGGTGATGCGTATCTTAAAATTAGCTGAAAAACGATAAAAGGTACAAACTATATTAACCTTTTTCAACAATATTCAGTAATTTCATTAGAGAAGACTGTTGCAAAGAGTATCTTACATGGTGAACGTTTCACTTAAGTCGCAAATGTGATAAATCACTTTGTATACGTGACCCACAACGAAGGGCTCTTTTTGGAAATGGAAAAACGATCGTGTTGCTAACACGTGTAAAACAGTCGAGAGAAGTATTTGAATGCGAAAACACGAAGCCAAACGGAATAGGACGGAAATCTTGCCTCTCCCCAGCGCCTTCTGCTGCAACAAAACCATCGCGGCGACACGGGAGGTTATTCTGGTGCAGATGATTTCCCCGCGGATTTATTGCTGGCGGCGACTGGTTGGCTGGTCGACTTCGGGATGTAAAGCTGTGCACGAAGAACAGTTTCGAGAGAATAAAAGCGTCAGTGGGGAGATTTACTGTTCTTTCCAAGTTCCCACTAGCTACACGATTATGACCCATTACCTAACCCGCGATCGAGTATTTGTTCTTCAAAGAAACGATGTCTGGATACGACGTTGAGTGGAGATTCCTTTGATAATACACTGCGGGAGTGGAAATGCGCTGAGTACATTTTCCAATATTTCTAGTAATTTCTTTTGTTTTAATAAGGCATGCGTACTGAAACATGCCCGTCGTTGACTGGTGCCAATTTGAAACAAGCCCCGTCTTTCTATTTAAAAACAAGCCCCACTTGAAGGGACATTTTGAAACATAATTATCACTGATAAATGTAATTTGGGCTCCAGGAAAAGGTTCACTTGAAACCTAATGATTCCCACGTAATTTAAATATCTCTCCTTCCAAAAATTATGTTGTGCTAGCTCAGTTAATAGGGGTTCGAAGTTCATAATTGTTGCTACTTACTCTGCAACCAATTATTCAATCTGCCATCCACACGGAGTGGCGAGGAATCTGAAAATCTTATTAAAATGTTGGATTGCACGTTACGAGCAATGATAATCAACTTTCTTTCTACTTAACAAATTGGAATTTGTTATATTGATAATCAAAATGAATTCATCTTTGGCCATGACCAGTTTTCTCTATATTACAATAGTTATAAAACCTTGTTATTCATTCGTGGGTCTTGGTTTACTCTTCACTTCTTCGTTCGATGGCGCCCCGTAGAATCTTCTCCGTCGACGCAGCAGAATCTTGCTCCTGAATAAAGTCCTCGCCTTATGTCCGTGTCTGGTTCCAAATTCTCCCAGCGATATCATTATAATCCGTGACTTCCCTCACTGGCGTCTCGGGTGGACGCCTAGATACGAATTTTACTTCCTACGAGAACGCTCTATCCGAATATAAA
Organism: Teleogryllus occipitalis; assembly: GCA_011170035.1. NCBI lineage: Eukaryota > Metazoa > Arthropoda > Insecta > Orthoptera > Gryllidae > Teleogryllus > Teleogryllus occipitalis. Next base: position 538,896 of record BLKR01000136.1, read on the forward strand.
AAATGATAGTTAATTTTATACAACTGTCAATTCCAGTCTTTCCTCGATCTAATAAAAATATCTAAATACATCTAGAGCCAACCCGCTCATCACCGCGTTGGTCTAGCGAATAAATACTCTTCTAAAAATTCGGAAGCATCCGAATTTTATATCTTTTTCTTTTGTCTCTGAAAACAATGCTTATTCCGCCACTGCTCCACTGTCATATAAAATGACATTTCCATAATAAAAATGGTTCGTCATTTTGGTATATCTCAATACAGATTTTTCAATGAAATCTGAGAGATATATTCGTAGATACAAGAAAAATTATTAACCAATTTCCTGTTGATACATACGTATTTCTGTACATTTTGCTGGAAGTTCTTGTACTAGCAATAAAACCTGAAAGATATGGACGTAAGAAAATAGCGGTAAATGGGTTATTCAATTTATTAATAGTAACAAATTTACTGCTATTAAATTGTGTCCTCCATCCAAATTCAATTGCATTCCATTTCATCACATTGTACATAACATCCGGAATTTCCAACACATAACAAAAGTTCAAAATTTAAGAATGTTATAAATTTCCTGAAATAAGTACATTTTTAAATACCAAGTTTAATTAAAAGACTATGTGTATAAATGACATCTTAATTTGAGCAAAGCGCAACAGTTTGTGTTGGATCCAAGAGTTTGTTAGTTTTGAAATATTTTCCTGCCCACAAAGAAAACTGTCTTTATTTCTGTTGAATACTGAATCCATTTAATGAAATGAAATTGAACTGAGTGGCCGGATAAAAGAATACCTTGAGCGGTATGTGCAAGGCACCATTTCACCGAAACACTTTTGTTTTTTTATTTAAGGTCGCATCAACATCTAGGGCATAAGCGACCGCTATTGGAATTAACGTTATGGTAACTATGAAGATGAAACGATATGATGAGAAGGGGTGAAAGGACGAACACAAATAGAACCATGCTGAGGTGAGACTCGACCCCACGACCCTTTGGTCCGAGATCACTACTTCCTTAGACTGCATAGACTGCCTTAGACTATTGCCACGAGACGCCACTGCCTTAGCGACCTCAGTCACCGGATCGGAAACAAAACCCTTTATTTCGTTTTTTCAACTCGTTATAGAAGTATATTTACGCAATATTCTTCTTTCCTTTATTTGTGTTTAAATCTGCACATATTATTTTTTTAATGTATTTTTAGGTTTAGTTCTCAAACATATCTATATTAAATCAGCATTGATTTGTATTATTTACGTATTTCTTTTATAAAATTTCCTTTTTTTAAAACCATATTTGAACTTGTAGTTGTCCCTGGCACAAATGGTACTTGATATGTAGGGTAGTTACACTATTTTGGAGCATCCACTGAATTAGGGTGGGTGTTATGTTGACATAATTGGAATAATTTAGGAATACTCTTCGTATCGTCTTTACGTGTAATACGCTAAGCACAGATGACGCTTTCATACGATTTATAAGACGCCAGCGTCACAAAATTCAGGAAATATGCTACAGCAAAATAGGAATTAAATTATAAGTTAAAATTCAAACAGATTTGAATCGAAAATATAGAAATTCATAGATAAAGAAGTCAGTAGTCGCACATTCATTCTGCACAAAACTCACGTTAAGTTCTAACACACGTCTTGCCTAACTCTGAAATGGTAGATTCGAGGACCTTAAAACCCAGCTTGGGTCCTCAAGCAGCGGACCGACTTGTATTTCCCAGGTCGTAAACTAAAGAATGAGATCTCCTTGGGCTTTCTGGTATATTTTCGGAGGTTTAGCTCTTTTGGGCGACCCCACAGAAAATAAACCTCACTGTGGTAGTCAGAAACGTGAAAATCTGGAAATGTGTATATAAAAATTAAATTGGCAATTTGATATTCTATGCAGTTTAACCTCACGTAAATTGTTTGGATAACAAACGCTTAGAAATATTAATATGTATACTTATACGCAGCGTGACCGCTCGAGAGTTGGTTCAAATAGGACACAGTTTTCACTTTTTAAAATAATGAATTCTGTGGTGGTAGCGGATATCATCTGATACTCCATAATATGAATTAAGAAGTAATGAAGAAATAAAGGGTTATGGTTATATTATTAAAGTGAATACTATTGTAATTTGATTATTTCTTAATTCATATTATTTTCAAGTAATGATTTAGAATGTGCGGATTGTTCCACGGGTTCGTAGAGTTAGTCAAAGAAGAAAAAAAAAAGGAATAATTGCTTTTAAAGAGCAGTAATGGGGACAACTTCGTATTGACGCCTGAGATAACTGCCGTCCTTCACGGTTTCTCAGACTTACAGAACAGTACGTACTTATTTAATTAATTTATTTACATGAAGTCGCTTTTAAACAATATAGTCATTAAAGACCTCGGATACAATATTCAATTTAGATATATTTACCATTCGTATTAATTTTTGATGTAAATCATCCTTTCCCATATTAATCATTTTAATACATTGTTGTAATTAGTGTGAAACAATCTGTAGTCTATTTACCCAAGTATCTTCGTACCCTATTTACCATTCACATTAATTTGCGTAGTTGATCATTTAACAGGTTGATAGTTTTCCTTTCTACGAAGTAGAGAGAATGTTCTTTAATGCTGTGCGAAAAAATCAGGGAATTTTCGATAGAAAAACTCTTATGACAGGGCCCTGGTAACGAAAAAGTGAATAGATCCATTTGCTAAATTAATTGCCGTGTGTCCGTGTGTCCGTGTGTCCGTGTGTAAGTCTTTACATGAAGCGCCTGGCACATTTTCAAAAGTAGAAAAAGTGGCTCCATCGTTTTTGATTAAATTTTGTTGTTGGATTGTGTGAAGGTTTAAGAGAATGGTGCAGGTCTCACGTTGAAAACTGATTTTTCGAAAATTGCAAAAATTCAAAATTTTTTTCGTCGTCTTTCTACTACTACAATGATGAAGATAGAGATTTTTTCCCTTCAAAAATCTGTTTCTTAAAGATAGATTTTAAAATGATGTCTTGTACGATTTTTCGAAAATTTGAGTACTTTTCGCGTAATTTTGCGCAAAAATTCGAGCGAGAAAGTACCTGCTATTTTGAGCCGCACTGGTGAATACATTGCGGCGAATCAATGTGTAGTGTACGTACCAAGTGGCTTCGAGCCCACTACGCTTCTCGGTCATTCCGCTCCGCCGCCCACTGGCGCTCCCTTTGGCGGGGCGCACCCTATCCACTGCACGGCGCGTGGCGTCGGAAGGCCCGTGCGCGCGCGCGTGCCTTGGTCTGCTCTTGGGGCCTCGCGGCGCGCCACTGTGCCTTTCAGCGCGCGCGGGCTCAGAGAGCCACGATTACCGCCGGCAGCTAGGCAGAGATCCCGTTGCAATGCAGGAACCATGCGTGCCATTTGGGGCAACGCATTCCCTACTCAGGGGGTATTGTTGCGAAATACCGAGGAGGTATGGAATCACGTAATGCATACGTGGATGTTCGAAATAATCTTCTAGAGTGAATAAATAATTCAATGTACACATGGGCCGATTACGAATGAATCAGGAGGAATTTAATTTATCTGAGGATACACAAATCTAGAGGATAATTATGACACTACAGTAAAAATACCCTTCACTTCGCAGTAAAAAGTTACGCATCTGCTTATTCACTGGTTCAAAGGTAATATCTTAATATTATCATCATTTAAAAATTATAGCCTATATTTTGATTAAATCATGAAGAATTCTCTATTTGAACACTGTTCTCTATTTGCTCTTGATTTAATGTATGTAAATAGATTAGTTTTTGATATAAGTTTTGGATGTGAATCATTATCTTTTTATTAAGACGTTGCATTGTTAGAATTAATTCATAAGAAAGATTTTGTGGAAACTAGGTTTTTTTAAAAATAAAGTTGAACAATATTTAATGTAAAAACAATTATAAATATTTTATTCTATAGCTTGTACAAGCATATTTACGAGATTGTACGAGTTTTTAACATACAAACGTGTCTTGAAAATGTAGCAAATTTATTATTACAATGAATGTACAACCAAATGATTGATTTGGATACTCGTAAAAATTAAAGCATTAAAAAATGTAAACGAGTTGCATCTTGAATTTTCTACGTCTGCACTTTTGTATTGGCCGAGGAAAATACCTGAAGATTATCTTTCGAATAGTAGTCTTCTTGTAATTGAATTTCACTGCCTTGTTTTTTCCCAGGCGTTTCGTGGACATTTGCCCGGAGCTGAAGAGAAAAATTGCTCAATTTTATTGCAAGTCAAGTCAGTGTATCCATGTATCCAATATTCCTTCGTCAGCTGTTATAATTTGGTGGTTATGTTGGTTGTATATTTTCTAGAATGCAAATATAAGAGCATACTATTTAATCCAACCAAAAACGTTTTATCTACATCCCGATGTAAATTCCGATGCATTAATTCTTCCGGCTGGGGATATTTCGAAATAAAAGTTTGTGTTGTTTGTGTTCCCTGCTAGTTTCATGTCAGTAGAGAAAACGCTGGTACCTGTCTGTTCGCGCCAGTGGTTGATATAGTAAAATAACCAAAAGTGGCCAGTTAAATAAATATTAATTTTACGTGCAACATATACATGAAAAACACATTCTATACTACCTATTTCGTGAATAGTTGACACTGATTCAACAAATTATATTGATGTTGGGTATTGCTGGGGTACTCAGGAGTCTGCTATTTAAAAACGTTCTTGCAGATGAGTCTGCGTACGATATCATGGGAAAGAAACGTGTACGTCGCAAAATAATGCTTTTGCACGTATTGTGTTCAGACAATTTGCAACAAGAGAATAATGTAATAAGTTGAATAACTTTTGACACATTTGAATAACTTTTAGACAAAAACTGGCGAAAAGATATTGCAATGACTTCACATGAAAACCTCGAATCTTTTAGATATTTTGCAAGTTAACAATGTAAACATCTTTATATACTTGCAGTTTAAAAACTAATACTTTTCTTCCATTCTTACATATCGACCCGAACATTTTATTTTGTCGCATTCCTCATTTTTGGTGTATAATTGTCGTTCTCCTTGACCTACTTGGATTTTTGTGGAATCCATTCTAAAATTAGTTTCGATAATATTCAGAACTCCATTCTTTTCACATGACTGTACCGTTGTAATTGTTTATTTCAAATATACTGTAAAATCGTGGCATATTTTTGTATATTATGTTTCTCATTGTCACATAAACATTGTTTTCAATTTTAGAATTCTGAGTCATATAAATCCAGCTCTAAACCTAAGAAATTTAACTAGCAGATTTCATCACCATGTGTTGTACTCGTAATATATTGTATTCTGTGGGGATGTCTGTATTTTAATTTTGGTGTCTTTTTTATGTTATTCCCGAGTACTTCATTCACATTAAAATTGTTATTCTTCCTTAATTTATTATTTAGCATCTTCGTTTCACTTGTCTGCATTCTCAATTTTAATTCTTAAATATTGAACTTAATCACTTCTGCAAATTGTAATGTGTACAATGTCAACATGTTCTAAAATGGAGGTGTCTGGAATTTGAGAAGACATTTTTCTGCCATATTCTCGGAGATATCTGGAAAAATATTTTAAATAAAATTTGACTCAGACTGCATCCTTGAATCAATCCTTTGCTGACACACCTGCAACATTTATTCCTATTCTCACTTTTGAATGAAAACTTCTGTATTGCTTTTATGAGGGTCTACTTCATTTCGTAATCTTCAAAAACCTTTCGAAACGTAATGAGAACAATACTGTCGTATGCTTTCTATAAACCCTAAAAACAAAATCAATTTCTTGCATTGTTTTTTCCTATATCGGAATACTGTATGATCACCTATTTTCACCATGAAGACAGTTGACCATACACTGACATTGAGTGATATCCTAAATCTCACTTTCTTGTAGTTTGAAATTATGTAGAAAACATTACTGCACTCTACTTATTTGTATGCTACCCTAAACTGGTAACCGATTCTGATTACCTCAGTTATTTGAGTGTCCATAAAACTTCATAATGGAAGATTACAATTGGTGCGAGGTTTTCATGTGAAGCATGGTTTCCTTGGCAATCCACACAAACTGGATCACAGACTTCTCCCGCATCCAGATGTACTAAACGGCGTCTTTACGTAAGAAAACTTGGCTGGGGAAAAACCTTGATCATTGCGAAGTTGATTGAGTACGTGCCTGAGCGAGCCGAGAGGCGCACAGAGCGCCCGTCAGCCGTCCTCTTCCGATGAGTCCTGAGGGCGCTCGCTGGTGTGCGTCTGCAGCGGCACCACGCACGTCACCCGCGGGCAGCACGTCGGGAAGACCTCTCCGCGCACCCCCTCCACGTACGCGCAGCCCGGCTTGGTGGCCTCCAGTTTCGCGCACCTGTCAAGGGATAGTGGTGCACATCTTAAAACTGAGGGGTAGAAATGGTTTGAGCTGATCAAGGTGCGGGTTGATTTTTGTGTTTTGATGACAAAAATAGTAGTTTTTAAGATAAGTCCACACATTACGGTTTTACTCTGTTTTACAAGGATATTAGTCACTTTCTGTACTATTTAAACATTCTCCTGTGGATTTTTAGAATATGCTGTTTCAGCCCCTGTATTACTGAAATGCAATCAGCGATAAATTTCGTTTGGACGCAGTCTATTTTATTGGTACACGAGAATAAAAACTTTAGTTCAGTAGTCAGTTTAATTTCTTAGTGTCAGAAACTCGATTTTTTTCTTTGATGCGTATGGAGGCTGAGCATCTAAAATTTCATTTCAAACTAAAATATCCAGACCAGTTATGTTTTTGACTTGCACAACTGTAGCTTAAATTCTATTTTATGAGTGCTATAATCTAAAAAATAAAAACTATTATTTGGAATATCATTAATTTATGTGCTGTGATTTTCGGTGTATATATTGGTAAGGATAGGTGTGACCAATGGATGAGAAAAATACTACGTATGAAAGTGGAACAATGGTGAGATTAGATTCATGAAAACCGGAATAATCCCAATGAAACCTGCCATGAATATGCTTTGTCCTTCTCAAAGTTAGTCGGAACTAGGGAGTTGGGGACTAGTGTACTTCAGAACTAGGGAGTTGATTGCGACTTCGACATTCCTCCTTTGAGTAATATTTCGTTATTTCTTACTTTTATTCTCTATTTCAAATCCAGAACCTAAGTCATAGGTCACGTAATTTCTAGTGAAGATAAATAATTAAGTACCCTGAAAATGAAATAAAGCCAGTAGTCATGCCAGGAATGCCTAGAAACCTGTTTTGTTGCGTACCTTATAGTATTATGTGTATAGTGGAGAAATGATGGCATTAGTAACGGGAGGTTTGGTTCCCTTTAGCACGTACGTGAGTAGTCAAGGTTTGAACTCCGGCGCAGCAGGCGTGAAGAGCTGAGGCTGGTCGCTCTGAATATGAGATTTGAGCCGACCGGAAGGTGTGATGAGGCCATATACTTGTGTGCGTGTCAGTTTTATCTGTATCGTTTCTCGTGCTTGCAAGATTACAAGCAGGAAAACACAAGAAAGAGGACTTAAACCAAATCTAGACTCCTAATTTTCTTCAAAATCTATCCTGTGGCTTACCCTATCCTGGACGTGTTTCTAATTCGGGTTTATTTCACCTATACAGGGCAATATTATGTTCCTCAGTAGATACCCTTTTAATTGATTCTGGGATGAATAATTTTTGTGGATGATGTCGATATGAATACTGATGGAGCTATATACTAAAATGAGAAATAGAAGAAGCGTAAACAGTTAAGGAAAACTTGACGCAAACCCGCTGTATCCGCAACATTACCTGTCACGGCTGGGATTTGAATCTCGGCATGAGTGAGATACGCGGTTTGACCACTACACAAAGCGTCACGCCTGCACCTCTGCAGTTCTCCACAGACGCTCCCTCACCTGAACAAAGGCGAGCAGTGGATGGTCACGAGGAGGGGGAGGGAGGAAGGAAGGGATACGACGTGGAAGGTGCAGTAAGGCGACCTCCGGATTCGGTGGTATAACGGTGAGTGTACCGGACTGTTGTACCCGAGTTTGCGGGTTCAAACCCGATCGAAGCCGTGGATTTTTAAGGGCGAAAAAATCCTTCGTACGCCTTCCTTCGGAGGGGAAGTAAAGCCGACTGTCCCATGTAGTAGATTTACTGCATGTCAAGCCTAAAAGAAGCCTCTGAGCAAAATTGAGATCCGCCTGTTTCGTCGCCCAAGATAATACCTCGTTTCTCCGCTAGGTGGTGAAAGCAGCGTAGCAAAATTTGTGTGCACGTACAGAAGAACGGACCTGATGGCCCGAGTCTCGCCACGTAAAATAAGGCATTAACTAACTAACCTCCTTCAGGGGAATACTGTATGCTGAAACCCATACGGGTAAAAAGGATCAGTTGATGCCTTTGGAATACGGTTAAACACGAGAGGCACACGTAGATCTGAGAGACATGGGGGCAGCATTTGAACTGGCGACGCCCAAACCCGGCCGGGTAATCCGGGCACGTAGTCCGCGCGGGTGGAGGAGGCTCGGCGGCGGAGCGTGCCGGGTGCTTACGAGTACTTTCGCCAGCCCCACGTGAAGCGGCGCGCGCGGGGCTCAAAGGCGTAGCCCGTGCACTCCATGTAGCCGCACTCCCCGCCGGGCAGGCGCCACGTGCTGCCTCGCTCCACAATGGCCTTCGTCGCCGGCTCCACGCACTTCCCGTGGTGCACCCTGTGCCCTGCGAACATGGTTGTCCTTTTATATAGATGTTATGCCTCAAGTCCGGAGAATGACACATCGTTAATTAACCGGTTAGTATACACACAAGACAGAGGATTTGGATGAAGTTGTGTGGGTGATAATGAACGAATCATTTGAACATCTGGCCAGTTCGATAATTTTCCACAGGGCGATGTTTCAAGTGAAATGACGGTTCGAGAAGTATTTTGATGTAAAATACTTTAGAAATAATGCGATGCACAGACTCGAGTTTTGATGTAAGTCGCGAAGGCCAAACATCGGCACCTACCTCCTACAACTCGGAAATGCGAAGCAAAGCGTCAATTGATGAATAGAGTGATGTTAGGTTAAGTGTATCACGTATATAGAAATTTAGAACTGACGTAGCGGTACTCGAAACTGGCCACCTTTTCTCTCAGTAGGGGTAGAAACGTCCTACTAACAGTCTGGTCCCTGTTTATCACGTAATATCTGCTATTCTTCGTCACCGCAAAGCATTTCACCACCTACTTGTTGAACAATGTCCAGTTTATTCAGCAAAAATTCGAAATTAGTCTGAGTTATTTCTTCTTTGGAGTTTATTAATCCATTTTGGATAATGTGAATATTAACCGGCTCCCAAATTCGGACATTAGATGAAACATACGTACTTTCAGCTGTTTCGCCTTCAAACACTGTAGTTCTAGGAGCTCGTTTCTACAGCTTTTGTATCGTAATTTTTATTTTGCAGGGAAATTCTAATGTGGAAGAAGAGAGTTAATATGATAGAAAAAGGTGAGTATTCTGAGGAAAATGTAATAGATTTGAATATTGAAAACATTAAAAAACAGCTAGCGAGCGAACGCGGAACCTACCTACACACGCACACGCACGCACACACACACGCACGCACGCACGCACACACACGTACGCACGCATACGCACGCACACACACGTACGCACGCATACGCACGCACACGCACGCACGAGCACACACGCACGCACGCAAACACACCAAAATCACATTCTCAAACAGTGAAAACACACACATGTTTTATGAAAAATTGCACGTTTTCACTTCACTCGGCTAGTTTGATGGAAATACATTTTTAATTTAATTATCTTAATAGTGAAACAAAATTCTTTCTCAGAAACATTGACGAATCCCTATGATCAATTATAAGTTTGATAATAATGGAATCTCTTGCAAGATGTTTGGGAATGATTAATTACTTGAAAATAGTTGGAATCTGTTCCATTTGTGCGAGACATAAAGCATTTAATTATATAGTAAGTGTATTTCATTGAAAACAGGTTGCTAAATTAGGGAGGTTATTGACGTTGTGCATCGAAGCATGACAGTATTACACAGCTCGAACTCAGCTGCGATGTGCAATTGGTGCCATGAGCTATCTCACAAATCAATAAAACGAACTTTGATTTTATTGTCGGGAGAATGGCCTCTTCAAAACTGCAGTACCTGCGCACGTGATGCCATCGCAACAGGCAGGATATGGAGCATCCTTGACGCCAGGCTCCACTCGGCAGCTGCTGTCAGGGGCTTTCTCGCATCTGCAAAGAGACAGCTGGCTCGCAGTGTCGTCGATTGCGCACTTGATTTATTCGCGAATTCACAAATAAATCGGGAAAACTTTTCTTGTCGATTCAGAACACAGAATACATTCGTGTGATTCAGTCGTTGAATGAAATGCTCAATAGCTATATGCACCAACTTTTAGTCGACGAATGATTACTATGGTCATGTTTCCAAATAATGCGAAATTTCTTGGAATTATATATTTTTGGAAAATTTGAGATTGTTAGGAAATATTGTTTACACCAATAACAATTGTAAGAGGTTCTAACATTGGTAATGTAATTGAGGGAATATTTATTTCTGTGCTGTATTGGTTATTTAAAGACTGGGAGTATGCAAAATGAAAAACAAATGTGGTGATTGTTGATTTTACCTAATGCGTATCTATAAATGAACCTCCCAATATTTCCGCTATGATGACAATTCGTTAATTAATTTAATAGCATTGATGTTATCGTTTTCATTTCGTATACCTTTGTGTATCTAAAACGACTTTTATCATTAGGTTTATCTTGTATGTTCTTGGGTATTTGTGTATTTAGGGCATTCCATGTATTTGATAATTTTGCCTTCTGATTCCTTATTGTTTTCATTCTGTTATTGTCATTAAAGATTTGAAATACGTCATTTATGCATTCCGAGTAACATGTGAAAAAGCCATCCGAAATTCAAAACCAAAATAAACGAAAAACCAAATCAAAACGAATTTGGCGACTTTACCCATCTGTAGTGTACTTTCAAGTTGGTTTTTATTCGTAGTATTTGCGGGGTGATCCAAATCGTAATTAATATCTATTTTCCTGTAGCGTGCCTACTGATCAGTCCGTCCGAGGGTACTCACACGTGCTTGACGAAACGAGGTCGCCGGGCGCCACCTTCACACCACAGCCTGCCGCACTCCCCGTCCGGCAGGGGCAGCACCTCTCCTTTCGCTGCCGTCAAATTGAGCTCTGGATCTGTACATGCTGCGAATGAAGACTGGGCCTTACAACTTGGCCAGAGCAAATGTTTGAAACAATACACTTGGATTTTTTGATATGTGTGGTGATTGTAAATACAAATATTTAAATAATTGTGAGGACTCGTATTTAAAGTAGTCAGGCATCATTGATGGATCTTTAAACTTTGTCTGGGAGGGGGTGATGAACGAAAGGTTAAAGGAAACGTAAATACTTAAAACTACTGCGATTCGTTAAGGTGCAATTCTACTGAGTGTTTTAGAAAAATAATAATTGGAATATAAACAAGTGGGCTCATATTAGGAAATATGCTGTGACACGCTCAACAGAAGTGATTAAAGGTTTGCCTAAACTACGGCGCATCGTGGGCGCTTCAAACATTTTTCCCCAAATGTGATCTTTGGATTTAAAATTGGTATTGCAACTAAATACATTGTTTCGTAAAATATTGTCGAATGTGAAAGCGAATTATAACGTGTGATAATTAAGACATGGCCTTGCGTAGTTTGAGTAGAGCTTTCTGTGTGATCGTGCAAGAAAATTGTACAGTTGGAGCAACAAGTAAAGTTTTATCAATCCATTTTAATGTGCATTTTCTTCACATACATTATTACATAACGTAAAAATCGTCATTACATAACTTTAAAAAAATATTGGAAAATTTCAATTCGATGTCAAGTTGGGCACTCGATGTCAAGTTGGGCACTCGATGTCACTTCGAGCACACATCCACTGACATGACAGAAAGTCGTAGGATAGCAATATACAAAAAGAAAAACGTAAGTCGAGAAAGTAATATACATATAACAGTAGTATCGCTTACAAAAGGTATTAATGGGGAGTGTTTTGGAAGAGAATTTCTCAACTCAAGTGATTCAGTACTTAATTGATTTATGTGAAAAGGTTTCTGACGTGATTATGGCCGCACAACAGAAATTAAAACTTTGAACGCGAAATGGTAGATGGAGCTAGACGCATGGAATATTTTATTTCGGTAATCTTTAGGGAATTCAATATTCCAATATCCACAGTGTGAAAATTCTGCCGAGAATTCCTAATTTCAAACATAACCTCTCTCCACGGACCACACAGTGGCCAACAACCTTCACTTATTGACCGAAAGAAGCGGAGTTTGCATAGAGATGTCAGTTCTAACGGACAAGCAACTGCGTGAAATAACAGTAGAAATAAATGTGAGACGTACGGTGAACGCATCCGATAGGGAAATGCGGCGAAATTTGCTTTAATGGGCTATGGCAGCAGAAGACCGACTCGAGTGCCTTTGCAAACAGCACGACATCGCCTGCAGAGCATTTCCTGGACTCGTGACATATCAATTGGGCCTCTCGTAAACCGTGGCTTGGTCAGAGGAGTTCCTATTGCAGTTGGTAAGAGCTGATGGTAGGGATCTAGTATGGCAGAGACACCACGAAGCCATGGACTCAAGTTATCAACCATACACTGTGCAAGCAAGGCGCTATGGTGGTTCCATAATAGTGTGGGGTATTTTTGCTTCAAATAGACAGTGTCCTCTGGTCCAACTGAACCGATTTTTATGGATGACAATACGCCGGGTCACCAAGTCACAATGTTCTCGATTGTTATGAAGAATATTCTGGACAATTCGAGCGAATAATTTGGCCACCCAGATTGTCCGACATAAGTTTCATCTCGCCCAAACTCCTGCTTAGGCAACACTTTCGCAATTATGGACGGCTGTAGAAGCAGTATGGCTCAATATTTCTCCAAGGGACTTTCAACGACTTATTAACTTCTTGCCACGTCGATTTGCTGCAATTCAATAGGAGGTCCGACACGGTATTAACAGGTATTCCATGACTTTTGTCATCTCATTGTACAATCACTGAATTACATATTATTACTATCTACGTTCAAGATTTTGTTTCATTTTGTCATTATCACAAGTATTAGAAGGTATATCAGACAGGAAATTTCCTATAGCAAGGAAGTAGGTATTATTCATGGTTTGGAAACGGCTCTTTTTCCTTTAACTCATATTTTATTTCTCAAAAATCAATAGAGAATAACAAAAGCTGCCTACAATGGGGAAGTTTGTGAACCTTTAACATGTTCACAGTGAGTACTTTCAACAAATACACATATATGTTCATATTTCATAATATTGCGGTACAAGAATGTTCATAACAGAAGGAAATTATTTTAAAGCTACTTGACATTAAAGTCATTTTAAAAAGTTTTTAATTTTCTCATTTCATGTGCAATTTACTTTTGTGTGACTCGATATGCTGTATTGTTAGTTCTGCTCATTAATTCGTACTACTGAACAGCAATTAAAACTGTTGCATTGTGTACTTTTGCATTTTCGTGATTTATTGTGACACTGATAAACATTGTATTCTTACAATTATCTTAACGTTCTCCATCACAATGCACTTATGCTTATGTCATTGCTCATTACTTCACGCGGATCAAAGAACAAGAATTGATCGTGACAGTTTTTGATTCTACACCACACACAAATTATTCGTCATTAATAGTAGATTGTCTGAATTTGAATTGCGCTCATTACACACAGCCATCTTGTCGGTGAGACACGTTTGTGTCCTGTATTGACTATGCACTCAATTCTCGTAATTTTAAGATGTTCAGAAATGTTGCCTGCGTGTTTGCTATTGTTCATGTATCGAAACCTGTTTTGAAAAAAATACTGCTTTTTTGCTTTCCTACTTTTTGTTTTAATAAAAGATATATTACTTTTCAGCAGCAAGTCAGTGATTAAGTTTCGTTAAGTCAATCATTAAAACTACACTTATGATACAATTTGACTCTTTAATAGTTATTGAACAAACAGTTTGGATTAATTTGTTTTTTATCAGTCGAGTATTTTTCAAAATGTAAAATTCGACGGCCTCAGATTATTTTCATATTATATTGATGAACATATACAGACCCTGAACGTGTTCATTTAAATAACGATCACATCTGTTTTATTGATTGACAAAATCATGAAAGATTTTAAAGGTTTTTAGGTTAAGGTTTTTGGATAAACATTCTTAATAAAAATTTAAAATAGTTTGTATGAAATATTATAAAATATTATAATAAAGATTTGCATGTTTTTAAAAACGATGTATTTGCTCTTGCATTCCTGGATTATTATGAATCTATAAGAATCATAGTGCAAGTTTTCGGAACAATTGATTACACTGTTGGAAGAATATGGTTAAAGAATGTGGAAGAATGATAGTTAATTTCATTTTGCCTCTTCTATATACAATATGAGTCACGTAACTTTTGCATTTCCTGCAGTTTTTGAAACGATTGAAATGATTGCAGTGCAGTTTTCACGGAAGTGCATGAGAGAATGGGGCTAATTGATTCATGTATTCATTTCTATTTTATCCCTTGTATTTTACGATATATTGATGGTAACGTTTTCAAATGGATCTATACTTATTTTTAGTCTATCATGACGTGCGTAAAAAGACGAATCCAATGATAAACATATTGTCATATGTTATATAAGCATTTTTTGAGTTTAGAGATAATTTAAGTGCGTTTTAAGATAATTTTTTGCGACACGTGTTTAACGGATATTTTGAATGTTTATCTAACATATTACAATATGTATATCATTGGATTCATCTTTGTACGCTCTTCATGATAGACTAAAATATATGTATAGTTCCATTTGAGAAATAATAATTACCTCTATCTCGTAAAATACAAGTGATACAATAGAAATAGTACATCTATCAATTAGCCCCATTCCTTCATGAACTTCCGTTAAAGTTGCTTTGCGATAACTTCAACCGTTCAAAAACAGTAGTAGGTGCTAAAGCTACGAGACTCACCTGCGTAATACTAGGATTAATTGAAGTCAATACATTTCAGCGAATTTTGAGACTACACATTATTCAAAAGTTAACTTATTGAAAATGCGATAGACGAAACATTAATTTAATAAAGGATATGTTCAAAGCTTTGTGATGATATTGTCCTGAACGAGCGGCTCGATCGCTGGACGGACAGACCAGATCATCGGATGGAAGAAGAGAAAGGTGCCGAGTTCGATAGAACAATACGTGCCACCGCCTTTAGCTTGTTAACGAAGATCAGCGGTTCCCAACCTCTTTTCTCTGCCGTACCCCTTGAGCAGGCTTTTCATTCACAAGTACCCGTTTACCCCTCCCCCGGCTCTCCATACACGTACTTCCATGAAATAAATGATTTGACATTTTTAGCAATGTGATCGGGATATTAATAATGGGTTTCTCGGCATATTTCTAAAAATTGGAGATAGGTGGGAGACTCTGGAGCAGTGTGCTACATTGTTGTGGAGCAATGAAAATATTGATTTACGCCATTACCGATACAGTCAACTTCGGTTATAGTGAACTCGGATATAATGAACCCTGGTTTATAGTGAACTTAAGTCACTGGTCCCGTTTCACTTATATTACAAATAAGCAGAAGAAGATTCGGTTATAGTGAACCTGAACCTCGGCTATAATGAATCTAGGAAATAATCTATGGAAATTAATTGGATCTCGTATGTTATTAGGCGATTGAAAGGGCCTTCGGAAAGGGGGATGGTGTTTCAGCAGCGCAAGAGGCATTGAAATGTGTCAAGACTGCATTACGATACATATAGACAGTGAACAATGCAGAATCAAGGATTGAGAGGGAACGAACTCGAGATAAGGATTTAATGAAAAATGAACGAAGAAAACAATTGAAAATATTTGATTTTTTACGAATAAATAAAAATATTGAAATTTTCGTAGTAGAGTTCGTAAAGTTCGTACTGTTAATGAATTTTGTTGTTTATTAATAAAATCAATTATTATGGTGAAATTCCATTTAATTTTGTCATCATCGGATATAGCAGAACAGAAGTTCACCGTCGTTAGTCTCTTGCCAGAAGTTGGGAACCGCCGCGTAGAATACTCACTGTCTTCGTTGGCGCCCGCTTCGTTGGCGAGGGCGTCGTCTGTACTTTTTTCGCATCCCAGTTCCCTTGCGAACCTCTAAGAGTGCGCGTATCGCAAGTTGGGAACCGCCGGCGTAGAATACTCACTGTCTTCGTTGGCGAGGGCTTGGGCGGCGAGGGCCAGGCAGAGCAGCAGCGGCAGCGCCAGGGGCAGGGCGGCGCGCCCGGGCGCCAACGCGGGCATCGCACTCCGCGACGCTCGTGCCTGCACGCGGCGCGGGGAATCGATCGGCGCACCCACACACACCGTTCGCTGCGGGGATTTTAGGGCCTCGCCTATTCCGGGAAAAACAGTTTTATTTCCAAAGCGGTTTTGTGAGACGACAGCGTACAACATAGGAAGTAGTAACACCTGAAATGTCCACTGGTTGTTTGCGCGCGATATTTTTATCGCTCTGCCAAGTCAGGTAAAACGAAATGTATTTAATAATGCGCATTAAGTGACGAACAGATATTATTGACAGTTTAAAAAAACGCTAAATACTAGAATATTTTGTAGTGAGGGGACTTTACCAACAGATTGTCCAGCGGCATTTTTAATTATAGATAACATATTATTTGATATAGAACACAAAACTCATAATCATGCGGCGTAGAGTTTAGAGGTCTCACAGACATTATTATAAATTAGCATCAACTAATGTATTTTTTTGCGTCTAATCACCGCAACATTACGCAAACACAATAGTAAGTTAGTAAAAATTGCATGAATCACCTCGCGCACGCATTGCCAATAATATTTTAACACGCCGTGTGCGTAAGATGTTTTGCGTAATTTTCGTAATGTTTCGGAAATATATTAGGAATGAAAAAGTACCTGTTTCTCTAAGGAAAAAAAGGAGAAATGACCTTTTCCACGCATAGTTTTTTACAAAAGTTACATTTTAAAATATTTATAAGATAAAAAAAAGTTTCTGACAATTCTCTCGAATTAACGTTTCTAATAGTTGTATGAAACTTTAAATAAATATTTTTGTTATTGTCTGGAAATAATCTGCAACAACCTGTTTCTTTAGCAATGTAACATTGTTTAGTAACACTTGATGAAAATCTACACTAATCTGTGGGTTAGTAAACATCAATTTAAAAAAGTTAAAAATAGTAAATATTCGTAATGTTTTAAAAGTTGTAAGTCACGTATTAATACTAGAAATAATTTGGAAAACATATTCAATTCGTTTAAAAGACAAATTTTTAAATTCTAAAGTGTGAATCGGTGTGTGTCGATGCTCTGCGCCGTACGTACGTGTGCTGTCAGTGGGAGCATCGCTCGCCGCGGACTGGCGATCTGTGGCGCGTGCAGGTATATGGCTTCTCTGGCCTCCACTGCAGTCCGCGGTGGAGGGGATGCATTGTTTTGCGGAGTACGCCGACCATTCAATTTGTCAAGCGAAGTACTTCTCAATCAACTTTATTGTTGTGCAGGGATAACTATCTGGTTACTGAACCTTCTTCATGTGAATGATATAGAGCGGTGACTCGCCGGTTTGTCTGTTCGCCTGTCCGCGTGTTTGCCTGCCCGCGAGCGGGGCTGATCCACACTTCACGCTTTCATTTTGCCAGCTTGCTCGTCATCCAACTCTGCCCTTCTTTGTTCAACTGTCTGCCGTTCTCGCTTTGCGCTACTATCTGCTCTTCTCTCTTTGTCCGACTGCCTGCCAGTCTCTTTGTCTAACGGCCTTTCTCTTCCTCCGATTGTCTGGCCTTCTCTTCCTCGGATTGTCTGGTCTTCTCTTCCTCGGATTGTCTGGTCTTCTCTTCCTCGGATTGTCTGGTCTTCTCTTCCTCGGATTGTCTGGCCTTTTCTTCCTCGGATTGTCTGGCCTTTTCTTCCTCGGATTGTCTGGCCTCCTCTTCCTCGGATTGTCTGGCCTCCTCTTCCTCGGATTGTCTGGCCTCCTCTTCCTCGGATTGTCTGGCCTCCTCTTCCTTCGATTATATGGCCTTCTCTGTGTTCGAGATTCTACACGTTCTACTGTTTACCTGACATTTCTCTCCGTCCGTCTGTCTCCCTCTGTGAGTGTTCGTTTCTCTTACCGAGGTTCGTTCTCTTACCGAAAGGACCTTGTCCTTTCGCCTTCCTGCCTGTCTACCTGTCCTGTCCCCCTGTTTTCCTATTGTGCATACTTCTCATCATATATGATAGACGTTTACCTGCTGCTCATTCGTTATTCACATAAAGTGAGAGAGGTCAAATATCACTTGATGGTTCACGAACTCATTCACGGGTGCTGCATGTAGACGTACCGATGGATATCGATTTGCATAGATTTGATCATGTCTCTCTTTGGGTGACTGTTGCCCAGTTTAGTATAGGCCTACTTTAGTTCAGTAGCACATATGTGCCGGAGAATTTGCATGATAAGCACCTCGTAGATAAGCTGGGGATCGTAATATACTGTCTGAGTTTAATTCAAAGTCAGCATTGTCGCTGTCCGTGGGTTCGAGTCCCAACGGTTCTGAATTTTTACACTAGCTATTAACTCAGTCCAATTAGAACAAAAACTGGTAATCGAAGGAAAAAAATCCCGGAGTTTTAAAACTTGGCGTATAACAATAAAAGGATAAATTTCACAAAATCTTATGTGAACTTTTATGTAGGATATTACATCTACTTTAATTTCGCAAAGATCATAATTTTTGGTAGGATTTGTAGTTATAGACATGTACGCAAACAACGAAGAAAAACACCTTTAAACGCCCTTTCTACTCTCAGCTCACCCCCTGTACTTCAGAAACTTTAGTATAATGTGTGGTAGGTACTAGCAAACAATCATGCCATGTTTTAAAACTCAGGGATTTTTTCATTCGATTTGTCTTATTTAATTGGGCTGTATAAAGCTAGATCGAATTCAGTCGCTGTTTGGTAGAGAATTCTAGTGGCTGGCTGCTCTGATCGATAATTTTCCGTGGTTTCTTCGATCAATATCGGGCGAATACCGGATTAATACTCACAGCGAACGGTCCACAGACCGCACACAATCTTTTCTTTCTCAACTTTGTCCTCTCCTCATCTCTCGTTCACACCCCACTACGCATGCCGGGAAACCAGTCGGGGCATAGAGATACCCCGGTTGGGGTGGTGCCCGCTGGGTGAAATAACTGGAGGAGGAATTCCCCCGCAATTCGACGTGAAGGCCAGCGTTGAATCTCACCACAAAGCGGAGGAGAAACATTGCCACCTCCAGGTGTTAAAACCGGGAGCGGTAGCTCAGTGCATCAACTGATGTCACTGCAGCGCCTCTGACCGGGAGGTCCTAGGTTACACTCCCCACGGCGGCAGGATTTTCGACACTAGCTTTTCAGCTAGGTCGAATTCAGTCGCTGTCTGGAGGAGAATTCTAGCGGCCGGTTGCTCTGATCGGTAGGTTTCCGTGGTTTCTCCGATCAACACCAGGCGAATGCCGGAGCAGTACCCTACCAAATGGGCCACGGACCGAGCGCGATCTTTCCTTCCTCTTCCTTGTCCTATCCTCTCCCCCTACACACATACACTTACACTAACATGCCCTACCCTACCACATATCCCGGGAGACCGGTCGGGAGCTTAGCGAATGTCCCGGCCGGGGCGGTGCCCCGCTGGTGGGAGAGTCCAGGTTAGGGGGAAACCCCCACTAGCCGACGGTAGGTCGGCACCGGATCATCCAGTGCGGGAAAATCACCACCATCTCCCGAGAAAAAAAACATGCACTACACGAACGGGGCTATTGATCATAGCAGTTGACGTCCCCGGAAACATCAGTCCATCAATCAGTCAACGATGTAATATAGAATACGAAAATTTTCAATCATCGTCCGACGCAAAGAGGCCTTGCAAATTCCCAGCCGCATTTCTCTAACCTTTCACGGGTGCGCAAAGAAAAGTGCGACCTTCGTTCCCCGTGCGTCACGCGCGGCTACCTTCTCTTGTTTGCGCTCGTCCGTCTTCGCGGGCGCGCGCACAAGAAAGCGCTGATTGCACCGCGCGCTCCTCGCGGCCCTAAGTGCGCATTTACGATCCGATCTATTTTAACCCTCGCCTGGATATGGAAACAAGCAAGAAGCGCGTAAATGCCGGCAGCGCCAACTTCCAACGGCGCTCGAGCGCAGTTCTTGTTTCGCACGCTCGCCACTTGCACACTGCTGCAACCCACAATTCGCGTCGTTGCGATGGGCGCAAGAAAGGTCTTGCTTGGGTTTGCTATGTCTTATTAATTTATTTGTTTATAAGTTTAATTAGCTCATTAATAATAATAATAATAAATAAGTTTAAAATAATAATAATAAATAAGTTTAAAATAATAATAATAAATAAGTTTAATTAAGTAATTATTTATTTTTTCTTAAGGTTAAAGACCCATCTTAATAGCGAATAATATGCTGCTACGAATGAGTTAGAATGTACTACTTACAGTGGCTGACCGTATTATTTCAGCGCTCTTGGTAAACACTCGCAGAACTAGGGCCGCCAAGTATTTTGCAGTAAAAACATATGGTTGTTGGCTTTGGGGTGGTATATAAAGCTGTTATACTGAATCTATGTGTTATTTGTATAAAATCTTACATACTTTTATATTGTTGTCTTCGTCGTTTAATTCATCGAACTTCGTTTTGTTCAACTAATTAAGTGATATTAGTGGTTAGAATAATAATATTCACAATGACTTCAATATGTTCGGCATATAACTGTAAAAATATAAATTAACCACAAATATATCATTTTTCAAGTAAGGTCCTTCTTAGTCTGGAGTTCTACTGGAGACTTCGATTTATATTTCTTAAAATTCAAACAGCACAAATTTAGTATATTGAATAATTGCCCAGCGGGCGCTGCTTTGACTGAAAAAATGCTTCAATTTGCTTCAAAGATGGGGCCGCTTCAGCCACACAATGTAGTTTATTCTAACTCGGCTGCTACCTTTCCTCTTTATCACCTACGGGTGAAAAAACATCTTTACTCCTGGGCCCATATTTACTCCCGTCGGTGGCGCACGCGCTACTGGCGGCGGCACAGCATACTATTTCTCCCGACGCAACCTATTATTTGTTTTGTATTTAGTTGCAATAAAATCTAACTGCGTCACTAGACAACTTTAGTGTGTGCTCAGTCGGTTTGTCTCGCAGTATCCCGTCCACACGAGATTGTTAATACAAACATTCATGAACAGCTTATCGTAATACAATAATCGTATAACTTCGAATTAACTTTCGTTCAATTGTGCACTTCCCAAACCTAGATGACTTCTCGTCAATTACATTACAAATTACCAAAGAAATCCTTCGTAGTTCGAACTCAACTGGAATACCAGGCACCATCTGCTGCAAATATTCATCTGCATGACGATTACAGTGAGTAAGTATAATTTGTTCTTCACACAGACTTCAGTTTCTTTCTTTCTACCCCTTTAAGGCTACAATTATTGAATTTCTATTTCTATTTCAGATTAGTTCAACAACACTTAGACTATTTAAGTTGCATGAATGCCAATCGAAAAAGTTTGTTACAAAGAATTCGAAAGCCTTGATTTTTGATTTCACTTTATGATATTGGCCAGCGACTGTTATTTCCTGCTATCTTATGTTCCACATGTACCAATTACGGCCATTATATATTCCAAAGATTGCTTTTCAGCTCAGGAGAAAGAATATTATACTTTGAGTATCTCTATACACGAACATGGGTAAAACATGCTGAGCCAGAAAAGTGATAAATTATGTTACATGGTATTATCATATATCCCTTGGGAACTCTCTTAGGACACGTATTTCAACTAGGAATGTAACATCTATGTCATTGTTTTGAAAAGCTCGATTTTTTAAAAATCGATGGATTTAACGTCGATTTTTTAAGCCGATATCTTTTTGACATGGACATTTTATGTTATATATTTTTATGCAGTTGATATTTTATTTTTTAATGAAAAATAATATCATAATAAACACCTCAAATGGTTTTATGATATTCATAAACTGAACATTTTGCAGACTCATGTGATCAATAGTGGGAAGAGTCAAAATCGAGTTTTCACTTTTGATAAATGATGACTATATAATTTTCGAATCATCCAATCAGGTGATAAAGGTTTTGTTAAATGTCCTCGTCATTTTTCGCTGTGTTTTGTGAATTAAATGTCAAGTAACAATTGGTATACCGTAAACTAAATTGCTCTCACGTGAACATTATTGGTCATCAATGTAGGTTTAAAAAAATTATTGTTTAAAAACAACGATGGTTTTCAGGCGACATTTTGACATAGATTTTTTAATTTTTATTATCGGTGCTTAGAAACATTGATGTTTTGTTGGCAATGTTGCATTCCTAATTTAAACACATTCCAAATTGGCTGTAAATGCCATTGCAACTGCGAAATGCTCAGTGTATATTGTAGTCTGGCGCTCACAATTTTTGCTTACTAAAAAGTTTTCACATTGGAACTTTAAAAGATTCTCTCGTACTGATTTGGTACGGCTCGGACGGACGTTACGGGTCGGCATTTGTGGATCGGCTGTGAATGTTGCGCATCGTTCGGTGCGTGACGGGACGGCACAGGACGGATTGGACAGTTTCACAGTCTGTTAAGCTCTTTGTTCTGTCTTGAATTGTGTGCGACGTCTACATCATGTTAAGTGAAGAAGCAAATATGTTTTCGTTTTTAATAAATGAGGCAAGTCGAAGGAAGACCATATTCTGGAATTCTGGTTTAAACATCACGAGATTAAATGAGGAATTTCACGTGTTTTATCCAGACCTGTTTGAAAATGATAAAATAATGTTTCAATAAATGAGGATGTCACCTGTTAAATTTGATGGCCTATTTAATATTTTCAGTGAGGAACTGCGAAAAGAGAAGAAATTTAGAGCCAATAGGATATAAGGATTGCCTTACACAGAGGATATATTTTCTATTTCCATTTTGAACTTTCTTCTTTTTTTACTATGTGAATGATAAGTTTTACATTTTTACTAAAACTGTATTAGGCGCATATACTAATTAAACCATTCTAAACACAGATCATTATTGTTGTTTCCACTATGGTATAAAAGAACTGTTTCATTTTTTTAAATATTTGTGTACATAGTATGAGTCTTATTATCATCAACAATTTCAAAGATCATTACATCTCCACCTTACTATTTATGGAGCTATTACAACAAACTGTACCTCCTACATTTTAGTTTTTCATGTAATTAAACATTACATGAACATTAATTCTAAACCAACGTAATTAAATTGAACTTATCCATATTCTCTCCAAGCAACTACGTAACTGAGACGGCGGAAAGGCCGCCCAATCCGGTACACATGCGTGGACTAGCCGATGACGTCATGGGAAGGGCACTTCAGTATTTAACCATCTGAAGGTTTGCAATCGTTGGAAGGTGCAGATCGTCCCGTCTCGACAGTGACGGCTTAGACCGTGACAGACCGGACCGTGACAGAGCGCTTGTGGGAAATAATGTAATCACTTTTAAAAAGTCCCGGCAATACCCTTCGTCCTTACCCTACCAGTATCCGTTAGGCTTAAGAGTCGCTTACATAAAATGAGTATATGGGCATAGAAGTTAAACAAAAAACACATGTAGAATTAATGAAAGAATGGAAAATAAAATGTATCATTGCAGTTCATTATAAAGTCTTACGCTTTTGTCATCTCTGCAATGAAAAAAATATATTTTTCGCTTTGATACATTTAATTTAGTTAAGAAATTCGAACTTGGAAAGTTGAAATAATTTTCTTATAACTTCTGAACATTGGATAAGCATGATAAATAAGATACTATACATTTTCGTCTACTTTAAAATTACAGAATAATTATTTTTTCCTTCATTTTTAGTATTATTCAGCTGCACACAACATGGCCGATTAGAGTTCCTTCACCTACAATCGCATAAGCTAAATATAGGAAATTGCTGTTGTATAAGGCATTAGTGGCAGATGCAAATTTGTCACTTGCACATGATGCGCTCTAAACTGCGCGGGTGGGTACCGAAGTCCAGTCCTAATTTGCGCCGGTTAGTGCAGGTAATCAAAGCGCTCTAAAGTGCGTTTATAGTGCACCCATAACAATACTGATGGGCTAGTCATTTCAAATTTAATCGAGAGAGATTGAATCAATCACATGAAACGCGCCCGTGACCCGAATATACACATGACGCCTAGGGTACTTGGTTTACTTCTGTCAATGTGTACCGACTTCATTTGTGCTGTTGTATGGTATTTTATGTTACATAAATGAATTATTATGCCTTGAGGGCAATTATTAATTGAATTTGAAGAAAAAACAGCGCATTTGATAGCATACTTACTAAAACACTGAGGAGAGGCAACAAATATAAAACTTGTTCTCTTTGACTTAAGCAAATCACTGTAGATGTAATAAATGGGTAAATGCTGTTAAAATTTACTGTTAATTAAAATATTCATTTACTTAATAATACTACATTTACATTACATGATTAAATTAATTAAATTTACTTAAAATATTCATATAATAATTACAAAACATGAGTATAAATGAAAAATACATTTTAAAGTTCCTTGTAACACCAGCAGTTGCAATCAGCACACAAGGACGAATATGAGGCACAAACATTGGAAACGCGTCACCAAAACAATTCACCCCCAGTAGGTGAATGTAACTTGATCTCAACAGCAAAGCGCCACGTAACGCAGACAAAACTGTTTAACATTCAATCCGCCCGGTGCTTAGGACGCAACTGCGTCGTTCGGCCACGATGGGATCGGGGCGGCGCGCGGGCGTCTGTAAAAAGCAGCCTAGATCATATTGCCAGCACAACGGGATCGGCCAGCAAAAACACAAGCCACTCGGCGTTTCAATTTGCGCGTTTGCCTTTGTGCCGCCGGTGATTTTCGCGATGCTCCGCTGCTACTCCCTGCGCCCGCCGTCGCAGACTGGTGGCCGTGAATGTGGAAGCAGATGAAACGGGGCACGGGAGGTGTGAAGCCCCCAGTGTTGTCAGTACGTTTGGATTCTTTTTAAATTTGAGATGGATTTGTGTTATCCACGAGGAAGAATTGCGTCTCACGGATTACATAGGCCTACTAGCTTTTTGTGTTATTTTCCGAGAAAAAATAATACACATTGAAGCCCAAATTTGGTATATTGAATTCAAATTCGAAAACCGATTAAAAATCACTACAAGATTTTTTAATGTAATCAGACATTAATGTAGAGGAAATATTTCATAATTGGCCACGTTTTTAAATGCCTGAAGCACTGTAGAACTTAATCAAATGTCAACTGGGGAGAGGGGTTGTAGCCTTCAGTGTTGCCAGTACGTTGGGTTCGTTCCTAAATTTGAGATGGATTTGTGTTATCTACGAGAAAGAATTCCATCTTATGGATTACTCAGGCTTGGTAGCTTTGTTTATTTTTCTTTGAAAAAAAAAATACCCCCCAAAGCCTAATTTTGGTATATTGAATTCAAACTCAAAACCAATTCATATATACCATTTCATAATTGACTACGTTTTTAAATGTCTGAAGCACTGTAGAACATAATCAAATACCAATCAAGGGGGGAGTAACCTTCAGTGTTGTGAGTACGTTAGGCTTATTTTTAAATTTCAGATGGTTTTTTTTCTACTAGGACGAATTACATGGATTACACAGGCCTGCAAATTGTTTGTGCACGTCTGCGGAAACAAATAATACGTATGAGCGCCTAATTTTGTTCTGTTGAATTCAAATTCGGAAACATTTTTTTCTATTGCTACAAGATTTTTTGCGTTATATTAAATTTGTTAAGTTGTGGAAATATTTCATATTTACCATGCTTTTAAATGCCTGGATTTACAGAAGAGCATAATAAGTAACTCAAGAGTAAAGAGTTCTGAATATTATTAGTACATTATTGTGTGAAGTAAATATTTTCCTTGAATGTAGCACACCAATTGTTTTCTTGGTTATTATGTAATTGTTGTATGTTAAATGTAGTTGTTGCTATGTACTTATAAATGTATTTGTTGTTGAATAGAATGAAAGTACAAAAAAGATGTGTTGTATTGATGGTTCAAAAATTTATTTTATTTAAAGTACAATAATCAGCTGTATTAACATATATTAGAAAAATATAAATATATAATTGTAAATAATTGCGTTTTGGCCGAAGGTGTTATGTTATACTTACTGCTTTTGAAAGTTTACATTTATTATTATTAACATTTTATTTCATTAATGTGGCCGTGAAGGCGATGCCTTTTCTTATACTTAGAGAGATGAGAGGATGACAAGCGCTGAACCTTAACTGGAAACACTAATGCACTGCAAAACAATTTATTCTTGAATATTAAAATTGATTTTACCAACTTTTTATTCTTGAATACTGTCTCTGACTGGGAACTCTTAGGGTTCGAGTCCCGTCAATGGGGTGTCTCCGATCATTAGCAAAGAGACAAAGGCCGGAGAGATACTACCTTGGGAAAGGGGCCCCACGCCACGCGCAATATATATTTCTCGTACTTGTTCTCTCCCTTTACACAGACACACACTTACACACACACACACACACACACACACTGACGTGAACTACCCCCTTCCACATATGCGAAGAGACAAGTCGGGAGGTTAGAGCGTGACCCGACTGGAAGGGTTCCCCGCTGGGGAAATACTTGGAGATCGACGTGCAGGTCGGTGCCGAGTCTCGCCTTGCGGTGGGTAAGAAACACCGCTTCTTCCGCGGGTAAAATACGCACTACGATTTACGGTTCTAATAATCATTTAAATTAACATGTTCTAAAATATAAATAAACAATTGAATACTGTCACTGTTCATGCACAAATATGTTTCTTTGCTTTCGATGATTACAAGATTTCAGCGTGCAAATAAGTGCATTCATAGGTGATCGTTAGAGACTTGTGGTGTGGAAGACAAACGAAGGCAGTTACGACTGGAAAGGATAACAATCGCACGCGCGCGCAGGCGCGAGCGAGGCCAGCGGGCGACACCGAAGCATCAGGCCGGCATTCTCGGGGATTCTGTTTCTTCCACCCTCCGCCAGATGGCTACCGTGTAATTAATGCTGTGTTGACGCGTTTTTGCCTCTGGCCTCTGCCTGCCGCGGCGGGCAGTGGGGAGTGGCGCGGAGCGGGACGGGGCGTGGCGGGGCGGGTAGCCGGAAAGCGGGAGGACGTGAAGCCGGCTGGAGGGACTTCCGTCCCGGTGCCATCACTTAATGCTTAATGGGCGAGGGGAGAAAATGCATGAGTTATGCGCGGGCGCAATGAATATAGAACGTGAGATTTGCGAGGGAGGGACAGTGAGAGACGCGTTCCAGCCGGACTTCGTAGCGCATGCTGGAGCTGCACGAGACGAAACGCACTGCGAGGAGAAAGGAAAATGCAGATAAAGGGGGAGCAGCAGCAAAGTGAGAATCGGAAACACTTTGGAAAGTAAGATACAGTTGGTGAGAGTAGCATGAATGGAGATATTGGACGGGATTATCGGTAGGAGCGGAAAGGGTCGGACGGATTGGTGAAAAGATGGAATGATAAACAGCGAGTATGGGACTTCGGAAGAGAACAATGTAGAGGGTAAAGCATAATAGGCGAAGAATAGCTTGAAAATTTCGGTATTCCAAGGAGATGATGAGAGTATGGGAGGTTGGACGAATCGGCTTGAAACGTGGCAGGGCATAGTGGCAAGAAGTGGGTCTGGCAACTGGGCAAGATAAAAGGGACGTCGGCCGAAGCCAGCGAAGCAATGTGGGAGGCAGTGCGGTGTGGACTGGTCGGGGAAGTGAGCGCAGTAGCCAAGAGGTGGGATTGGCGCGTCTGTGTCCCTACCGCGCGCCGCCTCCGCAATATAATTTAACTTGGCCGCCGTCCGCGGAGCACCGCGTTAAAACTCTCTTTATGAACGCACCCCCGCGTGATGATGACGCGTTGTGCGCAAGCTAACCTGCGCTCTGCAGCGCATTCACGGGGTGGTCCTCTTTGCCCCGCCCTTCGTTGACCATTTTCACCGAAACAGCTATAGGGATAAATGATCGGACCATCATTCCGGGGCAATTTTCCCTGTAATTGAAAACCTATTGGCTTAAGCCATTTGCTTTGATTACTTTTGACATTTAAATTTGAGCAAAATAAAGTCTGTAGCATTTAGGATTTATTTATTTTCCCTTTTCATGTTTACATCGTTTTTAGCTCATAAAGCATATGCAATAAGAGCTTAACTGTATGTCTCTGTTTAAGAATATCTTGTAATGTTTCGTGGTAGGAGAGGTGTTTGAAAACATTTTTATGAGTTCTAAGAACTTAAAGTTAAACTTTGGATTGGAGCCACTTCTTTAGAAAGACTAAATACATTACGATATTTCTGGATTGATGTAGATAAGGAAATTGGTGTTTCTAAGTTGTAATTAAGCAGTGAAGTTGCTCTTCTGCTTGTTCCTTTTGCACAAAGAATTTTGGTGGTCATGGGATGAACGAATACACAACCAATAAAATGTAAGTAGTGTAACACAATCATCACACAATTTCATACCTGGCGTCATAGAAATTATCATACTTTACAGAAACATTACACCTTCAACGATGGTGTAAGATAAGTTTTAAAACTTTTGTGGACCTTGTTATGAAAAGGTGACAATGAAATATATATATTTATATATACATGATGAAATTGTATATTGTATTTCTAGGACATGCACAGTAGAGTGGGAAAATCTGAAAATCTGGAGGTAATTTTAGTCATTTTATGATGCAAGAAATGGTATTTGTGCAAACACATAGACTTTAGCCTAATTCTGTTAGGTTTACTAAATTGCTAACGTACGTGTTTGTTTTCGAACGTGAAATTGGAGAACACAAAAATACAGTGAAAATTACTTTTCGTTTCAGTAAAAATACTTTAGGTTAAACTAATGCTTTTGATGAAATAAAGACAGATTGGTAACTTCTATTTGAGACTGATGATATTATACGTACGACTTACGAATTTTAATTTTTTTTGTCCAACAGCCGATCTAGTTAAAAAAAAATACACCACTGAGTAATTCTAAGAATTGGTTAAGTAATCAGAGAAATTGGTGTAATTAAAGTCATTCTTATGAGAAAATTAACATTTTAAAAATTGCATATATATTTGAGAATGATATAAAATATATTTTATCTTAATGTTAAAAAATATAACAATGGAAGTGATGGCGATGTGGTTGTTTGCGAGATTACAGTGCACACATTCGGGCACTCTGCCATTTAATTCTCTTTTGTTTTCCGCTGTCACTATTCTTCTTTTTGTACATGTCAAATTACCTCTCCCCCGTCACTCTCTATTTGTTTCTGTCTCTGTCTCTCTCCCTCTGTCTCCGTGTACGTCTCTCCCCTTCCTTCCTCTGTCTGCGTCTCTCTCCTTCTGTCTCTGTCTGCGTCTCTCTCCTTCTGTCTCTGTCTGCGTCTCTCTCCCTGTCTCCGTGTACGTCTCTCCCTCTGTCTCCGTCTCTCCCTGTCTCCGTATCTCTCCCTCTGTCACCGTCTCCTCCTCTGTCTCTCTCTGTCACTCTCCCTGTCTCCGTCTCTCTCCCCTCTGTCACTCCGTCTGTCCCTCCCTCTGTCTCTCTCTGTCACTCTCTCTCCTCTGTCTCTCTCTGTCTCTCCTCTGTCTCTCTGTCACTCTCTCCCTCTGTCTCTCTCTGTCTCTCTCTCCCTCTGTCTCTCTCTCTCTCTCCCTCTGTCTCTCTCTGTCACTCTCTCCCTCTGTCTCTCTCTGTCACTCTCTCCCTCTGTCTCTCCCTGTCTCTCTCTCCCTCTGTCTCTCCCTGTCTCTCTCTCCCTCTGTCTCTCTCTCTGTCTCTCTCTCCCTGTCTCTCTCTCTCTCCCTGTCTCTCTCTCTCCCTGTCTCTCTCTGTCTCTCTCTCCCTCTCTCTCCCTCTCTCTCCCTCTCTCTCCCTCTCTCTGTCTCTCTCCCTCCCTCCCTCTCTCTTCCTCCCTCTGTCTGTCTCTTTCTCTCTTTCTCCCTCTGTCTCTCTCTCTTTTTCTCTCTTTTCCGCTCTCCCTCTTTCCATCTCAAACACTATCTCCAACACACCACATTACACTCCAGCGTCGGGGAATTACGGAACACCCAGTACGCATTTGCGCGTTGGCGGGGCGGGGCGGGGCGAAGAGGGCGAGGGCGAGGGCAGGGCCGCGCCGCGGGCGACGCCGCCCCGGGCCATTTGGGCGGAGCGAGCGGCGCGGCGCGGCGCGTGACAGCGTGATCTAAGGGCGACGCGCAAACGAGGCAGACGCCCACTCCAAAGAGCTGCCTTCGCCCGCAATGAATTTTGGATATTTCGTGCGTTTTGACCTCGCCCGGCCGCACGGATTACCGGCTAAACACAATTGCAGTTGCCCGTTGCACACTGACTGCGCCGAAAAACGCGACGGCGGCGGCCACGTGCGGATTGCGGCTTTTGCAGGGGGCTTTGCGTGTGTCGAGCACGCCCTTCGCTCCGCTTAGCGGGCCATGACGGCCCCCTGTTTTAAGCTGCGTAAAGGGATCGCTACTTTCACCTTGTTACTCTGGCTGCTAACGGCAGGCGGACGAGTACAGTGTTGAAGATAACGTGCGACTGTTTCTTAATGAACAAAGTGTAGATTGTGTTGTTTTTTTCGCGTGTCCGTGTGGAGCAGAGAGGTCAATGATTGTAGCGGCTTTCGCAGGGGGCTTTGCGTGTGTTGAGCACGTCCTTCGCTCGGCTTAACGTTTCACGACTGCCTCTGTTTTAAGATGCGTAAAGGGATAGCTACTTCCACCTCGTTACATTGGTTGCTAACGGCAGTTGAACGACTACAACGTTGAAGATAATGTGCGACTGTTACTTAGCGAAGAAAGTGCGACTGTTACTTACCGAAGAAAGTGTAGATTGTGTTGTTTTTTATTTCCGTTTCGAGACAGGGAGGTCACTGTTGGCTGCGCTAAATATTGGCCGGTAATTGCTTTAAGTGTTAGTTCTTATTAGAATAAAGTAAATAGAGATGCCTTGAAGTACCGGTACATGCAAATCCAAAAACATGCGAATGACCTGGGAAAGGTAATTTCTGAAACTTTTCGCCCAACATATGAAAATGGTCATTGGTTAGTAAAAAATAGTTTATATTTGATCAATGTACGACTACATAATCGACCAGATATAGTGGAGAAAATTAATCTAGAAGGATACAGTGGATGAGAAACCTTTACGAATGAGGACCTTTACGACAGAGTAGCAAAAATGGCCTTCTTTGGAAAACGAGAAGGGAAGAGAATGAGAAGAAAACCCTAAATTGAGACGGCGAAGTCGGATGGCGAAGGAGATGGGTGTTCTATGTATTTACTAGGAACATAACTATTATCTTGATATATTAACAAGCTGCTGGAGGCGTAAGAGAGCGGATTATTATCAAGAGTTGTAAGTCAGTGTTACTTAACATATCATTCAGTGAGCATGTCATTCAGTGAATTGTTAGGTGCGTTGTAAAAGATCATCAAACAATATTACGTAAATGTAATTAAGTTCATAATTGCATCAACTTTCATTTTTCTTCAGGTTCCTTTTGTATGCTTATTTATTAATAATCTTTATCTTTTCCATAATGGAAATTTTACCTTTTGGAGAGCTCAAATAATGACACATAGGTCAATTTTGTATTGCTTAATGTATCTCAAACAGAAATGAGTTTGATACCCTTATTTCAGAGGTTCAATTTCATTAAAACTGCCTTTGACGGAATTGACATCACATTTTTATCAGTCTTTTTGTTAGTTAGTTAATGCCTTATTTTACGTGTTGACACTCGGGGCCACCAGGCACGCTCTTCCGTCTGACCACTCAAATTTCGCTACGCTCCTTTCACCATCAGGAGAAAGGGGGTATCATCTTGGGTGACGAAACAGGCGATTTGAATTTAGCTCAGATGCTTCTTTTAGGCTTGAGGAGCTTTTACGTGCAGTAAATCTACAACATGGGACAGACGGTTTTACTTCTCCGAAGGAAAGTGTACGAAGGAATTGTTCGCCCTTAAATGTCCACGTCTTCCATCGGGGTTGAACCTGCAAACTTGGCTACAACTGCCCGATACGCTAACCGTTAAACCAACAAATCTGCGTAATGCGCGTTTGTGGAACAGTATCGTATAAACGCAATTAGGAAATGTGAGGTAAACTTCAATTCCTACGCGAAGAAATATAGTGAAGAATAAAATAAAGTAGTGGAATTGTAGACTTTTATAACAATGCTCTGCAACCGGTAAGCAGAAAATCAATGCAATGATTCAAATATTTAGCAGGGAAATCGTTGATATTGAAGTCCGTGAAATTTCAACCTGACATGGAAGATGTGTTCTTTTGATGGTTATACCACAAAGACCCAATGATGGAATAAGAATAATTTAAGGAAATAATGTAGGTGGTTATAAAAATTCATCTGACTCGCTACAACAAATGTCTCGAGATATCGAGAACCTGCCGTTTTGAAATTGAATAAGAATTGCATACATGTCCGAATATTCGTGGTTTAATTAATTTAATCTCAATCCATTCTGTTTTTCACTTTTACTCTATTTATGCATACACTTTTACTCTATTCATGCATCGATACGGTTCAGAGGCGGTAGGCATGGAGAGTTGCTAATTACTTAAATAAATACGAATATCCTTTTGTAAAATGTACACTGTGAAGGAACGTGATACATTGCGCCTTCGTTGTTAAATATAGTAAAACATGCTAAAATAAAAACACAAAATTGCATAATATGGTAAAGTTTGAAGCGTTTTTCCAAGAACGCTGATCTATCTTTCAAATTACATTCTCAACTTCGAGCCAACATTTTTATCTTCACATGATCCATGTACCCTGGATTATGCCAACGTTGGGTGCGTATGGTGCATGTGCACACACATACACATGTGCAAGCACACACAGGGGGCTGCATCGCCTCCAGCCCGTGCATCCCTTGCGGATAATTCAAGCTTCGCGAATTTATCGCGACGCTGCCTAACGTAGTGGAAAGTTGACCATAAACATCCCCTCCCGCGCGACCTCGCGCACCCCTCACACACACCTCTCACACCCCGCCCCTCCCCCTCCTACTACCTCCCCCCTCCTCCCTCTTCTCCCCCCTTAGCCATCTCCCTCCCCCCAGGCTCCCCTCGCCCAGCCCCGCCTCTTCCTCTCCTTCACCTCCCAGCCTACACGCGTACCTCTATAGCCACCTCACAAACACCTCTCACACCCCGCCCCTCCCCCTTCTACTACCTCCCCACCCCTCCCCCTCCTCCCTCGTCTTCTCCCCACCCGGCCATCTCCCTCCCCCCAGCCTCCTCCTGGCCCTGCTCCGTCTCTACCTCCCCTCCGCCTACCAGGCGGGGACGCGTCTCCAGAGATCTTGGAGCCTTTCCAAGTGTTTTATCGCGTAGTATCTAGCCTAATGTACTGTCGCCCAGCTTAGGCCGAGACTTAACCCGTAGTGCCACCGCCCCGCCCCCACCCCCCGTCCCCGGGCAAGCGAAGGTACCCACCTACCCGCCATAATTGCATAAGCGATACCGCACTATCGCGCCATCTCGCGGAGCCGCGCTGGCTGCGGCGCCTACGCGGTGGCGGAGTAGGGACAGAGGAAAAAGTCTGCTGCCCGCTCTTGTCGATGTGGTAACGACAGGCCGATTGTTGTAATAGGGCAGCGACTTTCGCTTTGTGTATTCTTGTTCTTAGATTATCGTTTCTACCAGGGAGAGTTATTTTGATGACTATGTGATAATGGAATGAGAGGCAGGGGAAACGGGATAACTCCAAAATCACCACCATTATCCAGATTGTTTGGCACAAAATTTACATAAGCATTCAGTATTTAAACCGGTTTCCGATCCGGGTAGCCGAAATTGCTAAGACAGTAGAGCCGTGGCGGTCTCCGCCAGAAGGATTGTGGGTTCGAATCCCGCCTCGAGCATGGTTGTCTGGTTCGGGGTTGTATGTGTTGTCTGCGTAATGTGCTTGTGTGTTCTCTGTGGTTGGCATCAGGTAGGGCATGCAGCTGTAAAATCATTTCAGCTGTCAAATCAGTTTAAAAATGATGTGTGTGGAAATTTAATGAAAATGAGTTCGCCCCTATTAGCGTCGACCCCGTAGAATCGGGAAAAGGCAAGGATGAAGAAAAGTATTTAAATCGTTTAGCCTGAAAGTGGGAATTATTTTGATTAATGCTATTTATTTTATTTTCTGTAAATCCATAGCTGAGTTCAGACTAGAGATGGACAATGATAAGCTGAGTAGATGATAATAGTGACCACTAATATGACGATATTGTGATTGTCTTTTTCGGATTCCAAAATGCATATGTCGTTGTCAGGGGTTTCGTTAAATGAGAATTGTAGTCACAATAATATCTAAAGCAGAGACAGAAAAACTAATGATGCAAATTTAAAAAAATCCCTATTGACTCGAAGAAATACTGATGAGTGAATAAATATTGACAGAAAAGCGGCGAAATTGACCACGAAGAACATCATATTGGTCTCTCTATCTATCTATCGATCGATCTATCTCTTTCTTTCTCTATCTCTCTCCTTGAAAAAATATTTTTGTGGAGAAATTTCGAATAATTAAGACATTTACAAAAATTGAAAGAAGGATAGTTTACTCCATTTCAAGTGAATGCTACAAGTGAAATAATTGGTAGTCATTTCAGTGCTTGTTTGCCTCAGTTTTAAGGTATAGAAAAAGGTCTTTGAATATGCAAAGTGAGACAAGGAATTGAATGTTACTGGAGTTTCAGAAATTTGAACTATGAACCATTAAACGTTTAAAATTCAAAACATAAAGATAATAAGAGAATACAATGTTAGGACAAGTGTCGGCATTTAATGACTAATGTTTTTGAAGCAGTATTCGTCAGCTTTTCCCGCAAGTGCGTCTCCAAGATGTCGGAGCCAGTCGCAGTCATATAGTGCGAGTGTTGAGACATACCGTCCCCTGACAGTTACGGAGAAGACCCAATTAGGTCGAAGAAAATTGCGGGGATGGTCGAGGAGAGGAGGTTGCGCTGGCGTCTACGAGATTGGTCTGCGGGGCTTCTATTAGCAGTTGCGTTGTGAAAGAGCAGCAAGAGGTAGAAATGTACTACGGTTAAATAAAACGTCAAATATGGATTGATGAATGAACGTTGATGAAATGTTCACGATTAATTAATCCTTTATACAGGGAAATAAGTTAGGTGTACGGATATTTTGACAAATAAAGCTATATAGAAAGCGTGGGGAAATCAGCTTTTAACGTAAATCACACCAGATCATGACGTGTCCTTCCGAAAGAATAAGCGTTAAAAACCGCAGATGTGATCCCCGGGCCACCGAGATGGTCCGTGGTGTCGAGGTTGGCAGTTGCGGAGAATCCGCAATTAGAACGGAGGGCTGCCGCGCTGTTCCGTTTGAGGGAAACTGCGGGGTGAGTGCTGCCGCCGCCTCGTCTCCGGGGTGGTCCTGCAGCGCCTGCAGCGGCGGGGGGGGGGGGTGGCGAGAGGAAGAAATTCGCGGGGCCGTTAATGAGCGGGATTCTGCTGGCACCGCTCCGCAGGCGCGCCGCCCCGCGCTGCCTCGGGCGCCGCGCCGCGTCGCAGCCGCTATCGGGGCCCATCTCGTTTTCGTCGAATCGTAATGTGCCCTAGTTTCCAGGCACTCTCGCGAATGGAAGCGCAGCAAAGACCCCCCCCCTCCCTCCCCCCTCCACCTTCGCGTTGTGGAAAATTCAAAACGCTCGCAGCTCATATTCACAAGGGTGTCAGTAAAAAAAATGTTTCTGTAGTACTGCACTGTTGTACCCAACACGCGGCCAGACATAGGGATGAAGGACCGGTCTTAACGGCCAGCGTCCGTTACGGACCTAAACGGATGTCATCCGTGAAGAACAATTAAATCAAACCAGCGGGAGCAATAGATTCCGTATGAGTAGTTCCATTCAAAGGAAAGGTATCTATTTTTGTTTTTATTATATGCTGATCGTAAATTTATTATTAAATCTGCAATTAAGTGTGGGAACTTGATGGTAGATCATTACATTCAATGAGCTTACATTGACTAACAATACAATACTCAACAAACCCGTACTTAGTTAAAAACAAGTAATAATAAATAATACATAATTTCACCGCACAAGCCTTCACCTCATTTCACTTCACTTCCCTTCACCTTACTGCCCTACACAATATTGAACTGTGATATCTTTCTTCCACATTCGTTTCACTCCACTACATAACACAACATTGTACATAAACAGTAATAATAATAATAATAATAATAATAATAATAATAATAATAATAATAATAATTTAATAATGGCAATAATAGTAATTATAGAATTGACTCTATAGAAAATACTAGTAATTCAACAGTATGAAATTATCAGCAATACATTGATGTAAAATATACATAAACTGATACAAAACGAGTTTATTTTTAATTATGCTCAAGCTTTGAAGGAAGGGTTCAAATATTGTCGCAAGCAAATTGTTACAGTCTGTAATAGTTTGGTACACAAATTAATTTTTTGCATATAACACTCTC
This sequence comes from Teleogryllus occipitalis, assembly GCA_011170035.1. Taxonomy (NCBI): domain Eukaryota; kingdom Metazoa; phylum Arthropoda; class Insecta; order Orthoptera; family Gryllidae; genus Teleogryllus; species Teleogryllus occipitalis. Next base: position 575,652 of record BLKR01000136.1, read on the forward strand.
TGCGGAAGTGTGTAGGTTTTCCTAAACGAAAATGAATTTTATTTCAAACTGGATAGCCTGTGTACGATCTGTACATAGCATAGAGTCGCATCTTAATCCGCTTTTCTCGAGTGACTCCCATACCCTTATATTTTAAGTATCCTTGAAAGTTAAATGTTGATGCTCTGTGCTGAAACTTTTACAGATTATCTTGCTGCGCTGGGCCTTTTCTAGATTGCCTTCTCTACGGGTCACAACACATCGCACCAAAAAGCATTGTGTTGCACGTCAGATATCACAAACAACGTACTTTGTTGTTTATAAACGTTTGATCGCCTCGATTTTTAAACTCCAACTACGGTATTTGCTCTTTACGGACCTAATATGATTAATAAACGTGCGGCATTCTTTGTTTCAACAGTTGATAAAATGATGCTGGAAGCAGATGTAGAAAACTCACAAAAAATATCTTATTTATGTAAATAATTATTAATACACTAATTTATGAAAAATGTTAGTATAAATATTTATTGGTGTGTACCAACTTGCGAATCTGTTGTAAATAAAAGACTGTGTTGATTAACCTTTTCCATAAATCATTCAATTTTTAGCATTTGAGAAACCCACGGTCATATTATTTCTTCAGACAAGAAACACTACTTTGTTACGTTTTATGATATTTCTGTTCTGTTATTGTATAATTTATACGTTGAATCTTTAAACAGAGAACAGGCAAAATGTCCCAGAATATATTTTCACAGATAACGCTTGTGGCGAAAAAAAATCCAGAGATAGGAGGAGAATGTTTGAGTTTCTGCATTTCGAGCACTATTTTAATTGGCCATATTCACGATTTCTCTTCCGCTTCACTTGTTTTCTGCGTGTTGCTGGCAATTCATTTTTTCAGGTCAGCAGCTGTAATTGCTGAAGTGAGTAACGCCCAATTGAACTTGCGCCAATGGTTCAGTGATAACACAGGTCCAGTTACTTTATAGTTAACCTGCACATTTAGACACGAGTTTGTGATTTTTTTCAATGTTCTAGCATGGTAGTTTTCCCTGCAGATTTAATTCACTCTCCCCGCGTCTCCCTCAGCATTCGCTCAACCAAACTCCACTGCTCTGATTAAAGGAATTCCGTTGGGAAACGTTCAAGTACGACATTTTCACTACATTAACCACAACATATTTCATTTCCCAAATTAAATACATCCTCATTACATGACGCACTGCGAGTTAGGAACAAGTAAATCCCAAAAGTGAACGATTTTGTGGAAACGTGTTTAAATAAGCTTTATTGTGCTCTGATGTTTTTGGGTGAACGTGTGTTTTGAAACAACTTCCCGTTGCATGCCACAATCAATGAGTTGTGACTTATTGAAAATGTGACAAAATTGCATGGTTTCCTGAGTAAACTTAAGATATGATACAGAAGTGTTGCTGTAAATATCTTATTCGATTGAATTACAAAACTATTTGAACCCTCTTGGTTTGTATTTTCTCTTGTATTCGTCTGTAACGGCTGCTACGTACAGTAAAACGAGATTTTAAAAAAGATGTTAATATAATGTTCTAGTTGTTCTTTTTGTTGAATGATTACAACAATTTTATTTCTAATACGTAAATGAAGGACAGGGTAATTATTGTAATCGCATTCAAATTCAGTGACAAAATTTAAGAAAGAATTCATGTCTGCCACACTGTCAACAACCGTAGTTTACAAATCATTGATCAGTGATTTCAAATTCTATATTCCATTATCGACTAAATTAAAATTGCCGTATTCTAAATTTGCATCTCACCATTTATTTTATGTCAAATAATATCCCACAAATTGAACATTTTGACAAAAATAGATTGCATGCCCATTTCCTAATTTTTTCTGGGAATGAAGAGAGTTAAGAAATTCAATACTATTTTAATTCTTTCCTCATTAAAACGTTTGAGCTTTAACTTGGAAACAACATACATGTTTTGGAACACTCATGGTTCTTTTAATATTCGAACTAGTTAAAGATGCGCTTGAAAGTGTACCCTCGTACAGTTTTTGAAATCTGATTTACTCCTGGTCCAATGTATGGCACATTTCTCAAAATATTTATATAAACTTTCCTACATTTGTAGTTGGTGTCTTTTAGCCTATTGTGCTGGGCCACCACAAGTTTATAACGATGGGCTTTGTTCGTTGAGCACTTTCTTCCAACCGGTGACGTGCAGCGAAGAGAAAAGATTAGGAGACAATCAATTTTAACAAATTTGGATATTCTTATATAAATCGAAAACATCTGGGGTTCAGAAAAAGTTAACACTTTGAAAATAGGAAAAATATAGATATGAAGGTGACTTATAAATTAATATTATATAGGCTATAAGTGATTTGCAATGTTTCCAAACTTGAAACTCATGCATAGTATATTTAAAAGTATACTGTTTGGACAAAAATGATCATTTGAAACAGCACTTAATCAGACTAAACCAGCCTCAAATATTCATACATTAATAAAAAAAGCATTTCAGTTTACAGATAGTTAATATACGGTTAATACGAAAAAAGTATGCTCATAATAAAGTTGCATTTGCATTAAAGTTTTACAGCTTCTATGTTATTTCCAAGGGTTTAAAATTAAAACACATAAATACAAGCTACGAAATTCAGCTTAGACGTGATCAATTGAACAACATCGTATATTTGGAAATTGTTCATTTGTTTTAAATGATGTGCAAAAGATTTAAAATTATTATGCAAAAATTGTTGTGCTGGGACGAAACATTCGACATACAATAATTCCAAAAAAATGGCGCACATGATTTAGTTCTCTTCACAGCATTTCGACTGTTTGAATCTTGTTCAGATAACTGACAGTAAACTCTGTGTACAAAGTGTACTAAATGTACGGGATCTTGGAATGCACCTCATGTCATCATGTGGAAGATTCTAGATCTGAGAAGTTTCGCAACTCTCTGATTAATGTTTCTCGTCGTGCATTTCTATGTATGCTATTCTTTCAGATTTCGTTGTAAAAATCCTTTCTTCATCCTCCCCTACTTTTTCGCACTGCCTGCATATCCCGATTCACTTTCACATCTTTCTACTGAATATCTTACTTTTTCTATTTCTGACTTCGACACGAGACATTCAGCTGAATGTATCCACTTGACCTCTTTTGAATACAATTTGTTCGACACATTCGTAAGCAGCATGTAATCTGCAATTATTCTCAAGATCCGTTTCAGTTCAGCCAATAATTTCACAATCTGTTTATTGACCTTCGCTGGTATTCCTTTAAGTCCTCAATTGTTTTACACTGGATGATTTGAACCGCTCTTACCCCGTGATTCTCTTCCTTCAACGCTCTCTGCGTACACAGCCCGTTGCCCTGCGCTGGGCCTGCTCTACCTGCGTGCAAGCGCTAACAAATTGGACGCGAGCCCCTACCGAATAGGCACCCCGTCAGACACCATCCGTCAGCGCCGCCTCCCCCTCCTGCTGGGAGCCCTGCGCCAGTCGCTCACTCGGACCTTCCACTCGCCGGGGCCACGGGCCGCCTCTCTGTCCCACCGCAGGAGAAAATCGCTGGGGGTGTTTTTAAATAAATGCAATGTAAATGAGGAAGTAGTAGAAAAGGCGGGTAAACTGGAAAGCCTTTTTGTTTAACTTTATAAACCCTGCAGAAAAAAATAGTTTATATCTGTTATGGTCCGTTCATTTTTAGTGACAGACCTCAAACCGAATTTTCTTCAGTGTATAATACAGTTCAGTATAATACAGTGTCTCTCCGCAGTGGTATCGGTTGGTGAGAGTACAAGCATCAGAAATTATGTTGGTAGCACCAGATGCAGTTTGTAAGAAAATGAAACGCAAATCGCGTGCTCACCACAATCATAACAGTGGCTGGTAGTATTGTCTCCGTTGTTAAAGGTAAGCTTCATTCCATGTACACGTATTATCGAAAACTTGCATTAAGCTTTCTTGTATTATCGACTGCTCATAAAGAATCACATTTATTTTATGTTCATTTGCTTTCGGATTACTTTTGTACAGAGCATATTTTTGCCGCTCCCCATAAGAAAGAGTACGATGGAGTTGAATCAGGGTGGTCAATCAGGACCGTGGTGGCAAGTGTCCTGCAGTTATTATTTCCTTCCAAAAATGTATAAAAGTGCAACTAATTAAGTGGTTATATGCGCTGTAGTGTTGACATGCTGGAAGAAACCACGTTCAGTTTCCACTTCCTTCAGCTGAGCAATCAATTTCAAAATCATTTCGGAACAGTAGACATCGTAAATCATTGAACCGCCGAAAAAATGGCCTTATTATTCGCTCTCCTGAAGTGGGAATCCATCCACTAGTTTTTACGAATGCAGTTTTTTCTCTTATTGCATTAGAATTATGTCAAGACCAAATGATTAAATTCTGAGATTTGATATAACCAGATAAATGAAACCATGTCTGATCCGTAAAGAAAGTTTATTTGTAATTTCAAGTGGATGTCTGTTTATAAATCTCTGGAACAACTTCCAATAAAGCATCGTATTTTCGAAATGACTTTTTTTAATTCACGAACAACAGTAAATTTGTAGGGAAACATATGTCCTTCTTTTAACCCTAGGTTACAAAGGCGTCGTGGCGGCAGGAGTTTCGACACTAGATTTTCAGCTAGGTCGAATTCAGTCGCTGTCTGGAGGAGAATTCGAGCGGCCGGCTGCTCTGATCGGTAGTTTTACGTGGTTTCTCCGATACACACCAGGCGAATGCCGGAGCAGTACCCTAACAAACGGGCCACGGACCGCCCGCGATCTTTCCTTCCTCTTCCTTGTCCTATTCTCTCTCCTTACACACACACACACACACACACACACACACACACACTAACATGCACTTCACTACCACATATTCCGGGAGACCGGTCGGGAGCTTAGAGCTTGTCCCGGCTGGGGCGGTGCCCCGCTGGTGGGAGAGTCCTGTTTAGGGGGAAACCCCACTAGCCGACGGTAGGTCGGCGCCGGATCTCGCCATCCAGCGGGGGAAGATCACTGCCATCTCATAGAAAAAGAACATGCACTACACTAACGGGACTAATGATCAGAGCAGTTGACGCGTCGGGAAACACGAAAAAATCAATCATAAACCAAAAGCGTCGTCTCTCTGAGGACGCAACTAGCGCACAAACTTCCCCCACCCCTCACTCTCACTCTCACTTTCACTCTCCGTTTCTGGGAACCTTCATTGTGTGACTAGCCAGTGAAATACAGCGAACCTTCTGCGCGTGCTTATTTCCGGTGTACGCCAGCACGCGTCGTCAGTAGTCTACGCCATTGTAATTATTTCATGTAAATCAGGATTTACGAGGTAAATCAAACATTACAAGAAAAAAAAATCGATGATTCCAGTCAATTTAAGTATATTTAAAGCAGACGTTTCGGCCTAAATTGTAAGGCCTCTTCAGTGTCTGAAAGATCAACACAACCAATCAGTTACAATCTTACATAATATTCTTAGTATGATGTTATGAGCTTTTGTACGGAAGTATGCTTTATAATTCTGGAAAGAGGAAGGGTACCTTTGGATGGTGAAGTCGTTGAAACTGATGAAAATAAGTTTGGTAAAAGGAATTCCGTAACGGTAAAAGAGTATATGAAAAATGGGTGTTTAGAGGAATTGATCGAGTGTCTGTTGAGAAACGCTGGTTTTTTCAAAGTTGTTGAAAATAAAGGCAAAGAGGATCTTTTATACTTTTTAAAAACTTTCATCAAACAAGGATCCACTGTGATCTAGAATTGTTAGAGTTCTTAAAATTGTTTAAAAGATGAAGGTTTTCGGCATTTCGCCGTCAACCATCTTTGCATTTCAAGAACCCTGAAAATAATGAGCATACCATACAATTAAATTGAAAGTACTTGCAATTAAGTGCTACTTGCCTCGGAGTGGCGTTAAAGAACAATTTCAACCTTTTCTTTTTTAATATAAGCGGAGAAAAATTATGTGAGAAAAGTGTAAGTTTTATTGTGTCAATTTATAAAAAAAGCAAATTAGACAAGTTTATGAGAGTTCACAGAATGACTAGACGTGAGTACAATATTATATTTTTACGTTTACATTTTTTAACTTTTTTATGAGTAAAGCCAGCGAGGTAGACCAGGGTATCAGGGGCGGGAGTCTCCAATAGTTTAAAATAAAAATTTAATTGTAAATTGATTTTGGAATGTCATCACTATATTTTTATGGTTTAGAAGCTCCGCAGATCTTAATTGACTTATAGTATATTGCGACGGAGGTTTACAAGTTCAAGGGGCTTTGGCGAGGATGTATTCTCCCGAACTACCAATTAATATATTTTTTCGTTTAGTTAACTAAATATGCTCATTAATTACATGAAAAATCGTTGATTATATCCATAATAGCATGCGTGCAATTATAATTCAAACGTGCAATTTAAACGAGACACCTACCAATCATAATCCAGAAACGGAGCCAAATCGTGTAATTAAGAAAACATTACCAAGGTATTTGCAATCAGCCATGAAACATGAACAAGAATCATCTTATATTACGTACCTATAACAACTACATGTACACGAAGAATGAATAAAACTAAATGGGGGAAGTAAACGTTAAGCTAGGTAACGTAAAGGAACATAAAATATTTCATGTGAATAAATGTAAAATGTTTGGTCTTAGGATTACGAATGTAAAAAATGTAAACGTCAGTTATGTTTACCAGTTCTGAAAAGAACGCTATAGCAAAACTGTGTCACAGTTAACTAGTTTTTCCCCCAAAATTTATAGTACATGTTGTATTCTATCTCTTACTGTCTTTTTTTAGTGGAAAGTAATGTTTTCTTGCCTTGGTCAGCTTTTAATATTTTATCCGCAGTATGTTCAGTACCTACCATTTGCAAATATTTCGTGGAAACAACAATGGAAGCCAACTAAAAGAGATCTTTTTCAGAAGCATTACATCATGAAAAGCATACCTCGGGTGAATTTCTAAAAAAATTGATTTAGACTGATTAGTTGACTCGCTCCTATCGTCGTTCGTTTTCTTGAACATACCATTCACGCACTTGTACATCTCTTTGCACACTCGTTTCGTTAATTACTAAAATCATGCGATGTTAACACATGGAATTACCCGAAAGCGCAGAAAATTATAATTTAGTTTCCAGCAAATTGTCCATTTTTGCGAAAAACATGTTCCACCAAACACGTTCTCTCTTCAGTCGTTAACATAACCACTGAAATATTGCAATCTCCCTGAATTGTGTCTAAATGCACTCATACAGCTCTCACAAGACTATCAAAATACACCCACGACCATTAGATAATCTACCGCAAGCTGTTCACCTTTTTCCCACTGATTTCGTTGCTACCAACATAATACACTTTTTAAAAGAAAGACTTAAAAATGCCCACTGTCTTAGAAAGAATAAAATTAATCAGCTCAAACTATCTCCAGCGTCTTGAAAATCATCCAAATCACTTAGCCCCCAACCTCCTTGACAATAGTGCAGATGTCCATCGTGTAACCAGAACCTCGCCCATACAACTCCCATACAGATACTCAACAAGTAACTGAACCATTATCACCACCAAATTATCAATTCCAATTGCAGTCAACCTAAAATAATAATTATTTTTTGTTATAGTACGAAGAAGATGAAGATTACCGATGGGATACCTTCACTACTAATCATTGTCGTAATAATTCTACACTAGACATCACATTTACTTATTATTTTGTAAAAAATAGATTATAAATTTATCTTAAATAAAAAAACTTTTTAATAGAAGGCTCTGACTCGCCTCGGTGCTGAGGGCTGGTTCCAGGCCCATTGTAGAAGGCCATGAAATTTTAATATAGAAATTATTATTAGAGCTCTTTTATCCTCACCACCAGGTGTATATTGAAGAAATATATAAATGATGTATTACTTTGATACATTTGATCCTGTACAAACTTTTTACTTTCTAGTATAGTAAGTATATACGGAGTAAATATACGTAGTAAAGAGAAAGTTATGGAATGCTGCGCGAAAAAACGGCTGGGGAGAAAAAAATCACTGCTGGTCCCTGATCACGAAAAAGTGGATAAATACACTTGCTAAATTAAGAAAATAATACTCTAACACTTGGGGTAGCAAAAATTCATGTTTTGTGGATCCTTGATACCGAAAAATCGATAGACGGCGAAACGTCCGTCCGTCCGTCCGTCCGTCCGTCCGTCCGTCCGTCCGTCTGTCTGCTGTGTGTCTGCTGTGTGTGTGTGTGTGTGTGTGTGTGTGTGTGTGTGCGCGTGTCTTTGTGTATGTGTCTCTATCTCCGTCTGTGTGTGTGTGTTAAAATTGCACATACTGCACGCAATGTTGCGTGAAAACTACTAAAATTGTCAAAAAAAATGAAATGACATTAATGAATATGGCATTTCTGTCATCTTATACAGTGAATTTAGCACTATTCCTACCAAAATTTTAAAGAAAAAATAGGAGCAGTTTTCGAGAAAATCTAGTTTTGTATTTTTTTTTAAATTGCTCATATTGCACGCAATATTGAGTGAAAACTACTAAAATTTGCAAACAAAAAATGAACATGTCCTTAATGAAAGAACTGAGTATGGAAAACAAATTTTACACGAAGAAAATATCTCTATCTTTAATTTAATGGTTAGAAGAAGGCGCCGAAAGAAATTCACACTTTCAAAATTTTCGAAAATTCAGAGTTAACCGTGTAAATCGGACATATGCCACGTTTTCAAGAGAATTTTGAAAATGTTCGGGGGGCTTCATGTAACGTACCCCCAAATTTTAAAAACTGTATTTCAAAATCTCAAAGCTTCGACTCGAGCCAGATGGACAGAGGTCTCTTCAATTTGAAAAAAAAGTCCTGTGCATGGTTTAGCCACTAGAGGTGTTTACGGACTGACGGACGGACAGAGAGGTTATCGCGAGGTGATCTTATTTTGTCAAGACACAAATTCATAGATTTTTATGTATTTAAAACTACTAAAGAAGGCATTTTCCAGTTTACCCGGAGTTTCTCTACTTATTATTTATACATCATCATTATTTATACATTATTTATACATCAATGTAATATATTGTTTTACGAGCTAATATTAACTTAATTACTCTGTAATGAGAATATTCTGCTTTTTGAGTTCTGATCGTTGGAGGGAGGGGAGGGAGTGTCTGTCAGAAAAGAACACTGATTCACGCTACTGCATTTTTTTGTTTCAGTGCAATTTGTTCTGCTTGATTTGAATTTTCCGTCTATTGTACACTTTATATTAAATAACAGAACTCGCACTTGAAATACGTGGCTGACGATATCTGCTCCCAAATTCCGAGTGATTCACTGTAATTCGGAGAAACATTTAATGTTAACTCCGTGGCACGCGCGGTGTATCTGTCAGATGCCGCACCTGTTCCACGAATATTGCATGCGATGCGTTTTCTAGAGTTGAGCCCGACTGGGAAATCATATTGTTCGTAAGCGAACTGTAAATGAACAAAGTTTAGGCAAATCACCAAGTGGCGAGTAGGTTTATCCAGGAAATTTCAAACAATCAGTGACGGGAAACTAGTGGCGTAATGGATAGCATACTAGTACCACTGCTGGGGCTGTGATTCGATTTCTGGACAAGTGAAGTGGAATTTCTGGTGGGCAATGCAGGATACCGGCATGTTCTCTCCAGGTTTCCCCGTTTCCCCTGCCTCCCATTTCATTTATCTTTCATCATTATCGCTTTCATTATTATCATTTACTCATTATACCATCTCTCAGAGCTCTCAATGCCCTAGGCTTTGAAAACCGCCTGAGTTAGCTCAGCGACAGTATTGTTGTCTCTGCAGCGATTCTGACCGTGAGTTTCTTGGGTTCGCGTCAAGATATTTGGGGTCATTGGCAGTTTTTGCTGCTATTGTTAGTTTTTTTGCTGTCATTGGCAGTTTTTGCTGTCATTGGCAGTTTTTTGCTGTCATTGGCAGTTTTTTGCTGTCATTGGCAGTTTTTTGCTGTCATTGGCAGTTTTTTGCTGTCATTGGCAGTTTTGTGCTGTCATTGGCAGTTTTGTGCTGTCATTGGCAGTTTTGTGCTGTCATTGGCAGTTTTTTGCTGTCATTGGCAGTTTTTTGCTGTCATTGGCAGTTTTTTGCTGTCATTGGCAGTTTTTTGCTGTCATTGGCAGTTTTTTGCTGTCATTGGCAGTTTTTTGCTGTCATTGGCAGTTTTTTGCTGTCATTGGCAGTTTTTTGCTGTCATTGGCAGTTTTTTGCTGTCATTGGCAGTTTTTTGCTGTCATTGGCAGTTTTTTGCTGTCATTGGCAGTTTTTTGCTGTCATTGGCAGTTTTTTGCTGTCATTGGCAGTTTTTTGCTGTCATTGGCAGTTTTTTGCTGTCATTGGCAGTTTTTTTGCTCTCATTGGCAATTTTTTTGCTCTCATTGGCATTTTTTTGCTCTCATTGGCATTTTTTTGCTCTCATTGGCAGTTTTTTGCTCTCATTGGCAGTTTTTTTGCTCTCATTGGCAGTTTTTTTGCTGCCATTGGCAGTTTTTTTGCTGCCATTGGCAGCTTTTTGCTGCCATTGGTCGTTTTTTGCTGCCATTGGTCGTTTTTTGCTGCCATTGGCAGCTTTTTGCTGCCATTGGTCGTTTTTTGCTGCCATTGGTCGTTTTTTGCTGCCATTGGTCGTTTTTTGCTGCCACTGGCCGTTTTTTGCTGCCATTGGCCGTTTTTTTGCTGCCATTGGCCGTTTTTTGCTGTCCATTGCATCCTTATATAGCTCACTACATTCGCATCCAAATATCTGATTTCGGCTCGAATCTTTCTTCTCGTCTTTATTTCCTTCTCTTACTCTTCCTCCTTCTCTTTTGCTCTGTTTACAATATGAGTTCATTCCTTATTAAATATCTTTAATTCAGTTTTTTAAATTTATTTTATTTTCTAGCAGTTCTCATTTTTTTAAACGCACATTATAGACCATTACTTTCAATCCTCCTCCCCCCATCATTTTAGATCTTCCTAATCTTCCCCACCTCCGCATTTAAAAAAAATGTATATGGACAATTCAATTATTAAAGTAAACTAAATATTTTTAGCCTAGACTTAACAGAAAAATACTTGCATTATTTACAATAATTTTAATAATACAAAAAAGGCCTCTGAATGGACGTTCATGGTATAACATTTTTAGACATTTTATGTAATACACGTTTTTATTTTAATATGTATTTTCATTAAACTCTTTCTTAACAAAAGTTGAACTGATCTAAAATAGATGTGAAGTTCCAGGGTAACTGCTACACTCTTCTGATTGTTCACGAGTGTCTTCTTCCCCAGAGACAAGCAGTTTTTACCCTTTACCCCAATTCTCACTGTTCTCCCTAAAGAAGGAAACGTGGAAATATGGCGGTTGTACAATTTAAGGTTAACCCCCTGGGTCCACTTCGGAGGCGTGAAGTAGGTCCCGGCCCCGGCACCAGACAGCGCTCCGGTCGTCTTGGCGGCGCCATCTTGCTCGCCTCCGGGCCACGAGGCGGAGGCAGCGGCGGCGTGTCGGACCCCATCGTATTGAACCGGCGGACGGAATGGTTCACTTTTAGCACTGTCCAGGGGCGCGCAGGTTGTTATATTTAGTTTCTGGGACAGTCCGCGGAGGCGCCTTCTGTTTCGCGGTTCTTCTTTTGTCTGGGCGCTCGTTTTTTCCTCGCCTGTAAAAACTTTCGCCGTCCGCGCGCGCGCCGGCGGCGGAGGCGGAGGAGGCGGCGAGACGCCGGTGGCGCCGGGGCGTCGCGACGGCGGCGTGACGCGCGTGCGCCGGGCGATTCGCAGCTGTCTGACGCGTGCGCCGCCGCTCTCCAACAATTTTGAAATGCCTGTGCCAATAGCGATAGTAGAACTGTCCAGGTGGAATTATCTGGATAACGGTGCTCAAGTCCTGATCTCTCCATGTGGAATTTGTGATTGACAAATCGGGTTGGTGACTGGATTTCGGGACTCTGCCTCTCATTCATCCATCATCGTACATCTGACATCGTTGTTGTCACCAAGGGCGTCTTATTTTATAGTTTTATGTAAAATTACATATTATGTAACTGGAATGTGTGATTTAGTAAATGTGGTGGGGCTGTTTCGTGAGGATTAGGGAAAATTTCTCATCGAAATCACGACAAGGTTGTGCTAAAATTAGACAGTTTTAAAGAATAAATACATTTTTAATTTTAGTTCAATAACGTTATTTATGATAACCAATAAAATTAAATAAGCTAGATAAAAATAGACGCGGTGTTATTGCCTTGAACCAACTTTGTGAAAATGCTTGAAATTTACGTTCCTGAAATCAAAACCAATATAATTTTTCAAACCTCTCACTCCTTCTCCCTGAAGATTTTTATTGATCTGCCATCGGAGAACCATTAATAAATTATTCAGATTGGAACTGGTATCTAGGTATTGTACCGCATGACTTGTTATAGTTGATTCACCTTTATTATCCATGCAATCTGACTCATGATTTTGTGATTGAATAAACAGCAGGTCATTGGCTACCCACGCCAGGCACCAAAGTTCATAAAGCAGCAGTCGTGACGCGAGGAAGAAACAGTTGCAGGTTTCTCTTACGCTTCCAACAATTCTTTGATGTATCGTATAAACACGTGGTTGAACATACATCTGTGTAGGATATCTGTCTTCGCTATGAAGTATGTTGACGAGAGTTGATTTTCCTTATTTTTTAATCATCCTCCTACTTGAAGACCGACCTCGAGAGACAGACTTCATGATGTTTCTCAAGACACTGAGACATCACATCTGTTCCAGAAGTACGTAGGACTGAAGCTTGTGGGCTCGAAACTCTAGTAAGGTGTGGGTACTTTTACATGTAGTCGTGACGTGGTTCACTCCTCACACCACCACGTATTGCATGTGAGCATTAATCCATCCCATAATCTTGCAACATTCATCCCTTTTCATCACCATTCCATTCCTCATACAGTGGAAGCGTGCCTGCCTAGGTATGCCTAGGAGTAATATGTGCCTGCCTGGGAAAGAGGTTATAAAGGCGTAAGCGTCATCCCACGGCTACTGGAGTCTGGTATTCATCACACAGGCATACCTAGGGACCTACTCTTCAGATTTGACGTCTGATAAAAATGAGCAGATATGATCACACATACTAGAAAGGACGCATTACAAACAAAATGTAACGGCCACTGATTCTCTTCGGAGTTCATGTGGGTAGTTACTCGTATCCTGAATGTCTACCATGTCCCGAGAGAAGTCATTAACAAAGTAGGTTGTGACATGCCCTCGCCAAGTTCAAATTCTCTCCTGCACAATCGCATGCAAGGTATAGGACGGACAGGGAAGACTCTAGGCTTTTTCCAGTATCGGCTGAAATGTCTCAAGGCAACAACTGGTGCCAGTGCAGTGTCTGACTGGAAAGTTCAAGAATTATAGTCCCAGATGTAGAGGAACTTCCACACTACTTACAAAGTTAGGTCAATTCGACCGCTCTCTGGAGGAGAATTCTAGCGGCCAGCTGCTCTGATTGCTGCGTTGCTTGGTTTCTTCGGTCCATACCGGACAAATACCGGGCAAATGATGCTGCGTTACTTGGTTTGTTCGGTCAATACCGGGCAAATACCGGAGCAGTACGCTCTGCCATGGACCACGCGCGATCTATCTTCCTCTTTCTTCTCCCTTCCTCATCTATTATCACACAGTAACTCGCCTCCACAAACGTCGGGAGACCAGTCAGAAACTTGGAGCTTGTCTGAGGTGGAGCCTGGAGGCGGGAAACCCTAGTAGGTCGGCTCGGGAGATCACGTTCTGGCGTGGGTGAAAAACCCTCAACTCTGGTGGGTGAAAAAACCCTCCTCATACTTCAGTACCTGGGTACTTTACTAACAGGACGAAGCAGTGGACGCACCCGGAAGCAAAATCAACCAATCGATTCATTCAGGCGGAGGTATGCCCTTGCAAATTCTCTAGTTTCCTTGTCGCTCGGATTGCCCATGGTGCTACGCGGTGTCGGAGGGGCAAGGGAAGCCGCGTGCGGGAGCGAAATCGCGCCGGGCGATGAAGCTGCTGCCTCTCAACTGAGTGAGGAGGGGCGAGACCGCGGCGAGAACAGCTTCGAAGGGAGGTGGGGGTGTCAGGGACAAGGCGATCGCAGAGAAACAAGGTGCGTAGCCAGATGGAGAGAGGCACAAGTAACGACGCACCTAGAGAAGAGGTTTGCCGCCAAGCAGGGTTAGGGTAATCAGTTTTCTGACAAATGGCTTAAATACCATAATGAATATAGCTATCAAGAGAATCTGTCTTTACTCTGATATAACATGAAAAAGATACCAAAAACACTAGGGAGTTTTGTTATTATTAGTTATGACTACTCTACCATTGTACGTCTACAATTAATGTGCTTAAATAATATTGGGTAGGTCGAATGTATGTTGTTGTAAATAATGCATTAATCTTCATTGGAAGTACTAGGAAAACTTTGTATTCACCCGTAGAATGGCGATCAATTTTTTAACTCTAAATCTGCAATGAACTCGATTGAGTAGGATTCTGCGGCTAGAGTTTCCATTGTCTGGGATATGCAATGAACTCGCTTATGTTTATTGTGTTCACTTATGAGTGAATTTGTAACCCACCAAATTCCAAATTCCAAATTTCCAAATTCACGTGTATAAACCCACAAGAGAGTGAGGACATGAATATAATAATACCAATTGTCTCAACAAAAAATTTAAGTTGTTAAAAGTGATACAAAATATCTCAAGGCTACATGATTCTAATCATTCCGAGAAAATTTCTTATCTACACTCCACTTGAAGTAAACTTTTGAGCGACACAAGTCTCATATAATTAAACATCATATATATGTAATTAAACATTTCTCATTATTAACCGTTCATTATAACCACGAAATCTTAGCGGGAGAAGTGGATTATAGTTCGAGGTGACCCCCCCCCCCATGGAACGTGCAACTGCAGGACCTCTCAGCCTCTGTAAAGCGCAGGTTGATGCGGGGTGAGCGGTGGGTGGTGCACAAAGGACCAACGTCCTGAGAAGGTGGTCAAAAAATGAATTTGTTTCTCAGTTTGTTCGGAACTACTTGGAAGCACACAGGTGATTTTGAGGTCGATGATTGCCATCGATAACCCAAGTGGCAAAGGGTCCGCGAAATTGCCCTTCCAAAACTTAAGTTCTCGGGCCGATTCACAGCTGGGGCGGTGGATGTTCGAATGCCAACAAATTCTCGGGCGCCTGTGGTCTGTAGAGGCACTCTGGCTAATTACAGAGGCTGAATATACGGGTGTTCTAAATTACAATTGACACAAGTTTTAAAATAAAAAGTTAAACGTGTTTGTTTATTTATCGACGGAGAAATACGGCGTCTACGGCCTACCGCGATTACTAGGAACCGACTTTTATAGAGTTTACAAATAATATAAGTCAAATGATTCTTACAGTTTTTGCAAGTATTTCCCATCTGGACGTATCAAATAAAAACTTCATTGCAGTGGTGCATTGCCTTCACACGGCTTCAACAACGCCGCTAAATAATACATTGCTTCACGTAGTGAGTGCATTTCATATTTTTTCTTTCAACAAACAAAATCACCATGCTCAAATTCTAGTGGTTTTTACGAGTTTTTACACAAATTGTATTTCAGTATAATTTAGGGACTATAAAATATTGTATTACTTATTCGAACAAGTTGGCAATGGTTTTACCCAGAGTTTTACTATTTAAGCTTCGATCAATTATAATATCAAACTCCGCCAGTAGCCCAAACAATTGCTGGGACTCTCTTGACAATGAATGATGGGTATAGATGACTCAGAACTTTTATGAATATTTTGTTCTTTATTTAAATGTTTGTAAATTTGCATTTAATTTCGTAATTACATACATTTAAATTTACAAAGGATACATTTGAAACTTTACGGTCAGCCTTTCTGTCAACCCAATCGTTAAGATCCAATCTTTAAAATTCTTAAATATACAATTTATGTTAAGAGTTTTCCCGTTATTTTGTAATTAAAACTCGTTTCAAAATCACCAAACAGAAGATACTTCTTTCGACTCTTGAACAGCTTCAGGGCAGTCAGCTTGAGAATGAACGAACCATTTTACTATCTAGTCATATTTGTGTTACTGCTAATCAGAAACAAGCTCAGAGCCGTCCGTATACACGCCTTTGCTATAATTGAAAAAGTTTTCATGATTTAGTACGACCGAACTCAAATTGCCATTTCGATTTTAGCGTTTTTTTGTAATTAACTCTAATTTATCATTTCGTCTCTGACTTCTCATATCACGCCAATAGTCTGAAAGATTTTCCAAACTTCATTACGTCGTTTCTTACCATCATTACAGGTGGTTAGGCGGAAGAGTGGGCCCGATGGCTCAAGCCACGCACTACCAATAAAGCAATTATTAATAAAGGCGATTACCTCCTTATTTAGTGCCGCTTTCCTATTTTGTCCATCGTTCCGATATCTTGCCACACACAGTGCGGCGGGCGGGCAGGCGGGCGCACGAGTGCCTCGCCGCATTAATTGCGTTTGGTCTGCGCGCTGTCGAGCCCAGAGCTGCCACCTGCCCGATGCAACGCGGAACCCACGCCGCCGCTGCGGTCTCCCGATCACCCGCCCCCGCCCCGGTCGGACCGCCGCCCTCGTCGTCCTCGCCGTTCTCGCCTCCGTCCTCCGCCCTTCCTTCCTCCACCCTCCGTCCTCCGTCCTCCGTCCTCCGTCCTCCGTCCTCCGTCCTCCGTCCTCCGTCCTCCGTCCTCCGTCCTCCGTCCTCCGTCCTCCGTCCTCCGTCCTCCGTCCTCCGTCCTCCGTCCTCCGTCCTCCGTCCTCCGTCCTCCGTCCTCCGTCCTCCGTCCTCCGTCCTCCGTCCTCCGTCCTCCGTTCTCCGTCCTCCGTCCTCCGTCCTCCGTCCTCCGTCCTCCGTCCTCCGTCCTCCGTCCTCCGTCCTCCGTCCTCCGTCCTCCGTCCTCCGTCCTCCGTCCTCCGTCCTCCGCCCTCCGCCCTCCGCCCTCCGCCCTCCGCCCTCCGCCCTCCTCCCCTCCGCCCTCTGCCCTCTGCCCTCTGCCCTCTGCCCTCTGCCCTCTGCCCTCTGCCCTCTGCCCTCTGCCCTCTGCCCTCTGCCCTCTGCCCTCTGCCCTCTGCCCTCTGCCCTCTGCCCTCTGCCCTCTGCCCTGCGACCTGCGACCTGGAATGCCACGTCGCGGGCCTAGAGTGCGCACTCGCGGTTTCGAGAGGTTGACCGAGGAGAGCTTTGGAGCGGGTATTGTGGGCCAGGAAGAACGTTCAGTAGCCAGGTACTCCTGAGGAGAGTTTAATGCCGTTGAGTTTGAGAATGGCAACGATTTATCGATGCACATATTACGCAAATAAAGAATCGTATCGTACACATATCTAATTAAAAACTATATTTCTTAATATATGTCGATATTTCTAAAAAGATCGTATATTCACATTTTCTCTTAAAAGTTTCTGAGAATGCTTTCATCTGTGTTTATACTGTGTTACAAGTGTTTATAGCTATCTTGACCAACACACGCAGATTTTTTTTTACTTTCCCTTTTGTACTGGTAACTTTATGTATCATATGTTCGAAAGTACAGCGATCTTCTCATTTTCACACGACACTGTTACCAACCGAAACAAAAAGGGTTAACACATGGCGACTGAAGGAAAAGTTTCAAGATTTTAATTAAACGGGTATTTAGAAATAGTTTCAGGAGAATATTTCAGGAGTTTATTAACATCAATGTTTAGAAATTTTAATCAGTATGTCAATATTTTTTATGTATGGAACGATTCGAGTTGATTGATGAATATATGCACAAGAAATTTTATTCCACACGTTAGTTCCGTCTTCCTCAAATCCCCTGATTCCTTTGGCACTGAACTGTAATCTACTGGCCTGTTATTATTTCTTTTCTCATCCCATTGCATTACTGTTTTTTATGCAAGTAAATTTAAAAATAGTTACAATTCATTAATTCGTCGTATGAATATTTGTCGAGTTAGTTGACTTTGCCAGTTATACATTCAATGAAGACTGCTCTTAGAGAAAATAGTCTAATTTGTGTATCGACGAATTTTTTGTTATTTTAACCAACTTCTTCCTCTTAACGGTAAATTCAGCCCTCACTACTATGATGTAAAGTGAGTAAATCGAGATTGTATCCGTCACATATCACTTGATTTACTTCTTCCGTTGCAATTATTTTTTGATAGTTGTAGTTTGTCGTATTAATTTTCTCAAATACTATTAAATTGTGTAAGCAAATGGTTATTGGATTCTAGTTAGTACTATGTTATGGTTACTTGTTGTACAGGCATTGCTACAGATGTAGGTTGGGCATTCGCTTGGTTAGCAATTTGTGGTGACTGTCTAAAACACTCCAAACCAATACGTTCGTACTTTTGTCCTGGATGCAAACTGCCAGCCACATACACGTAGGTACATTGTAAACGTATTCAGAACGCGAAATATAACACCAAATTCCCTTTGCACATTAATTTTCACATCTGGCTAAAATGTGAGACTCTGGTTCTAAAAACTACGATAGGAGGCCTAGTTTCCTGGAGGCTCGAGAACACTGTCGCATCATTTCAGACTCAATTTTCACCTGAAGAACCACATTTAAAATATGTTTATTGAAAAGTGACCTTATTAAAAGAGAGATAACGAGTACAGATTAATGGTGATGGAATTTTATTCATTGTCTTTTAACATTTATGCCTTTTAATGAGATGAACGCATTAATTTGTGAGTTTCTTGTAAGTTCCAATTAAATGAGAAATACTAAAAAATATAAAACAATTAGATTGCTCTTTAATATTAAAACGCGCAGCAATCACTCTTTTAGCTTGACATGAGTTCGTTTTCCTTGTGAATTATTTTTGAAGAGAAAGTAAGACTATCTCTCGTATTCCTACTACGCTTAATTGTAAAACAGAAAATTTCAAAGAAATTGTATTAAGGGTTGTGTGGAACACATCCCACACGTTAAATGGCTTTGGTTGAAGAAAAAACTTCTTCGATGTACACTCAGATTTTTTGAAAAATATAGTTTTAAACAAATTTTTAAAATCTCCATTCAATAACCCTACATAGTTCTAATTTCTGTGAGAAATCTTGTTTCTTGATATACATAAAATAGGGAGCAGGAGTTCTTCGATCTTGTATCTCCGAATTTTGTAAGTTGGCTAATCTTAACTAACGTCATGTTCAGTTAACATTTTATAACGGAAATCTTCACTTTGTTTTAATTACGTTCAATTTATTGTTTTTAATTTAGATTAAGTCGCTTTCATGTTATATTTTGATTATTTCTATACAGCCAGCTATTTTGTAAAATACATAGGTGTCTCAGGCTAAAAGTTAAAAATTTCTAGAACAAGTTGGGGTCAACGATGTTCATCCTTTGCTAATGAATATGTGACCGGAAATCTCATATGACCAAGTTGCACATGCCACAGTTGTCCCTGTAGGTAGACAACCCACTCTACTCCTGTGTGTAGAAGGTAATCGTTGGAATGCTGTAAAAGCTATTGTGCGCCTTCCAAACACTCTAGCAGAAAGAGGTGTTCTGTCAATTGACATCGATTTTTGAAGCATTACAAGAGCTGCTCTTTAGTCGGTCTGGGAAGCTGCGTTCGTAAAGGAGGAAGGGGCTTTACCGTCTGGAGTCGAGAGCTCGCGGGTTCGAGTCCGCCTCTGGGCATGGTTGTTTGCTTGTGTGTTATGGCAGGGTGGAACTCTCCCAGCTACCGTGTATCGCTTTCGAAACTTTATACTTTCATTCCTGGTCGGCGTTGATGGCAGAGGGGGGTGGGGTATTAGCTCCGAAGTAAGGTTGTAACGAGGTTGTCCTTTCGATTTACTCGTAAGGCGTAGACATAGTTTGTTGTGACATGGCGGAGGTCCATCACCCACCATGCCACCACATACCACTTTTTTCTTTCTTCCACATGTAGAGACGGGTCATTCCATTTTAAGTGGTCCAGAATTGAATTGGAACTAGTACACTCGTGCGAGAACTCTCGCATGCTAAACCCCACCCTCTTCCCTATTTTTCCATTTCCATATTAAGTCTGTAATATATTTTTTTCTTCAAGACCCTGTTATCATCCATCTCTTGTTCTATATGTCTCCTTATAATTGATAATAATACAATACAACCTTTCCAATACAGAATAATTCTTATTTAATGTTATTACCGAGCAGAGACGTACACCCGTGTAATTCAATTGCGTAGAATATCAAATAATTAGTTTAATTTTACATACAGTTGCGGATTCTACAGGCTATGAAGAAGTGGGGTAGAATCAAGATGCGTCGAACCAGCAAAATTGTAATAGAATGTTCAAGAAGATCTAGCCTGTATAATACGGTGTAATGAACATTTGTTTGAGGCATTTGGTCTCAAAATTTTAGTTTGTTACGCCCTAAAACGCTTCCCTTAGGAGTTATTTAAAAATATAGATTCAGAAATGTGACCGTGTCTTGTGGGTCGCGTTTCTCACGAAAATTTAGATGCGTTTTTTAAAAGAATCCTTCATATATTTAAAGTCAAAGTGCAATTCATTACGTCTACGTAAAATTCGCTTACTTTAGAAACCTAATTTATAAAGATTAGTTGCGTGTGAGAGCCGTAAAAGGTATGTATACTACTGAATTGATGGAGGAGACGATTTGTAAATTACTGGGTGCTAGGTTGTTGTAGATTTTTAAACTAAACTGCAATAAATTCAGTTAGCTCTGGTCTACGAATGAAAGAGACAATTATCTAAATAATATATTTTTATTTGGGTAATATTTGCAACCAAAATCATCGAAAGCGAATGAACAAATTTAGATTTTCAGAGAGTATTGAAGGAATAGAGCCGCAGACATATATTTTCTGTGCTTTCGCAGTAACAGTAAAATTACTTTACGTAAAATATCAATAATAATAAGCTCGACTCTTAAAAATAAAATCCTTCTAATAATAGGAATTTGTTTTTTTTTTTTTCAAGTTTCAACTGCAATATCTGTGTTGGCGTACCAGATAAAAATTTGAAATTTGAACACGTAAAATACAGTTATGACACCAAACTGCACTATAAATTTAAATTTTCAGATTTAACTCATAGTGTTTAAAGAAAATTGTTAATTTACGCGTAAAATGCTTCTTTTTTCCGTTCAGAATTGGTGAAAATGAGTATAATTTTATTTTCCGGCTATTTTAAACTCAAATTTACCTTGCTCAACAATAGTTACTCGTACTAACATTTTGTTAGCACTGAGAAATTTACGAAACCGCAAATATCTACAAGCAAAAAGTAAAAAGTGGCGCGCGGCTTAAAACAAAAATGGCTGCCATTGTGAATCACGTACAATAAAAACTTTTTTAAAAACTGCTTTGAACAACCAATGCATAAGGGAATTTCTATACAATGTGTGCATTTTTTTTGAGATGGTTGAGCGACACGTGCGAGTCCACTTACAATAGATGTCAACTCTCCCCTGTATCAGCTACACGCAGCGGATTTGGGCCCAGGATAAGCCCCTCACAAAAACAAACTTACTAGTGACTGAGATGGGCCACTTTTGGTAGACGAGTCGGGGGAAGGTAAAGGCCACCGTAATATGAAATTTGCGACGGGCGACGGGCTGGAGTGTTTAGGGAACGCACGGAAAACGGGGGGGGGCGGCTTTTAGAAGCTGGAATGTGTAGGTCGACGAAACGACAGGAAATTTTTGAAGCACCTTGACTGAAAAGTAGAGAGAAAATAAAACTTATTCTATACTACATAAACGAGGTAGTTACTATATTCAACAAACCAATTTTGACTTTGTTGTCCTAGAAACAATCAATACAGAGAAGGACCCTACATTTTTTATGAAACGAACACCTACACTGAAACACTGAACTACTATTTTGTTACTTCCTTGCAGGACAAACATTCCGTATTTGAGCGACATCGGCACGAACGTTTACCTCTCACTGGATCTCGTTACACGTGAATTGATTCGGTCCTCTCGGAGCGAATAAAACTTTTATGGCGCGTATTTATTCCCTGGCGGAGGAAGAGGAAGGTGGGGGTAGTGAGGATTAATAAAACGCCCCCTCTGGCCATCCTATCGAGGGCACGCGTTGTTTCCTTTTTTGATTACCAATTGGGCTGAATCAATGGCATAGTATTTGTCGCGAGGACTGGCAGGAGAAGCTGCAAGCTAGCATTCGTTCTTCGACCTTATTCAAAATGTAATAGCAATATCTATTGTATTTACGCGAATAATAATAATAATAATAATAATAATAATAATAATAATAATAATAATAATAATAATAATAATAATGTATTGTTTGCAATTAATTTTTATTTATTTTATCTGATTTTTTTATAAAATTTGGTAAATAAAAGATAGCGTGATGAAATTTTACTATCAAAGCGATTTCGAATACCGTAATATTACCATTAATAATATTGACTTATTATTTCTTGATAGTTACAATTACAACTTATCTGATACATGAAAACTCAAATTCAGAGTGTTGTAATCGTTCTAACAAAGTCTTTTATGAGAAATATGTGTCCTCTCCAACCCACTACTGTATGTTCTTTCTTACTCATGTAGTATTTTAATGTTTATAAACCTTTTTAGGTATTTTTGAACACAAGAGTAATCCAAAGTTGAACGAACCGTAGATTAGCAGAGATATTGTACTTGAAGTATTTATTAGCGAATGAGTTATAATTAAAACGTATTGAATCACATTTTAAAGACGTGACAAGTAAGAATTCTTGAAAAAAGAATTGCGTTTATAAGAAACATTGCCTATAGTCAGTCTGAATTTACAGTGCCCTTGCGCTTTCTCCTCTACGTGTGTCACTGATACATACCTTTGCTTGCGTGTGTGCAACTTCAGTAGCTTCACGAAAAAGGCGAAATAAAGTATGTAGCATATGTGTTAATGTAACATATCTAGGGAGAAAAATTTGAATATGAAGAATTTTTAAAATTACTTTACACAATTTTAAAATTAAAATGGAATATTTAGTATAGGTTATAAGACAGTTCAGCTTCAAACAATAAACTCAAATCAAATTCATTTGCATGAAATGACTGTTGTGGTGTTCTTGTAAGAACTTAATCCCAAACAGCGTGAAGTTGTCACGTGGCAATGTGTCCATCACTTAAAATATTTCACAATGATATGACCGAAGGAGAAGGGTAGTTCACTTACGTCGATATAATTTAATCTAATATAACTTTTATTATCTATAACAAAGAACAGTCTTTGTATTGTTTCAAAATAGCATTTTTTCGTAATATATAGCCTACTACTAAGACGATTTATTCGCATTTCAGCTCTTTCTGGCATAAATCTGATGACAAAACTACTTAAATATTTTATATTTTTACAGCACAGATCTATCATGCACATTTTCGTACAAGTGTCAGTTAAGTAATTTGAGGTTCATTATATTTCTGACCGAAAGTCTTGAGACCCAAAACTGTTCCGTATGGGATACATTGTAATTGTGTTCCCGAATATTATAGAACATGAAGTGATCGTGGGAAAACCGAGTTGCGTCAGCATAGCGAGCAGGCTTACCGTGAGACCTCGTGCTTAACGGCTTCTTGTGAATGTGTATTCTCTGAAGCGCCATTAAAGGTTTCGCCGTGTGTATGTATTCTGATAGAATGTCCTTGAACGCTGCACCAAATTGTAACATTAAATGCATGTCTTCGAATAAAAAACACAACTACAAGCCATTAGTCTTGAGTTTGGTGTGCATTGGATTCACTTGCTTGTCTGTTTTAAAGTCTTATTACTTTTAGAGTGTTCTCCGAGAATTTATGAATTGGACAATAGAAAAGTTGAATGTGTTCAAAGCTTTTCTGAGAATTATTTTGGTGTTCTACTGACACCGTACTGAATATGGATACTGAAATAATGCAAAAATTCCCTAGTAATTAATGTTTTGTTTCATACTGAACTGATCACGCGAGTCGATAAAAAGCATTGAAAGCAAACATTATTTTACACGACAAAAGAATTTTCACGATTAAATCATGCCGACTGCTGGGTCAAAACGAGACAGTACTAGTATTAATGTGAATTCAGAAGGAACTTCAGCGAGATATTAAATTTTAAGCTACATTTCAATTCTCACAACACAAGATGCAAAATACAATCTTATAAACTAAACGGAATCTTGTGTTACTGGTTCACGTGATAGTTGTAGGCTTTCTTTTTTACCCGTTCAGGCAAACACGACCGTCTGTTCTTCTGAGCGTGTGCACAGTCCCTGGCGGGTTCCAGGCAGAACTGCCACGGACGAAATCCGCCTGGTCCTGATTTTCTTCAAAGTTCCGGATTGCTCCTATCGGGCAGGAAATGTGGAGATAAGCCTGTCCAGGGTAAGCCTAGTTGAATGATTTTCAAAGTATCTAGCGACCCACCCTCACCCATGAAGAGGAGCATCTTCTCAAGAACGCATGTCTCGGACCGGCCGAGGTAGCTCAGATGCAGCATTGCCGTTGTCTCTGCAGCGACTCTGACTGAAAGGTGCTAGGTTCCGAGACACGACGCGACGGTGGCAGAATTTCGTCACTAAGTAAATAGATAGAAGGACCAATTCACCTGCTATGCAGAGGAGAATTCTATTGATTGATTGCTTTTTTCGTATTTCCGGGCTCGTCAACTGCTGTGGTCATTATTCCCGTAAGTTTAGTGCGTGTTTCTCTCTCGGGAGATGGCGGTGATCTTCCCCCGCTGGATGGCGAGATCCGGTGCCGACCTACCGTCGACTAATGGGGTTCCCCCTATCCAGGACTCTCCCACCAGCGGGGCACCGCCCCAGCCGGGACAAGCTCTGAGCTCCCGACAAGTCTTTTGGAATATGAGGTAGTGAGTACATGCTAGTGTAAGTGTGTGTGTGTGTGTGTGTGTGTGTGTGTGTGTGTAAGGGGAGAGAATAGAACAAGGAAGAGGAAGGACAGATCGCGCGCGGTCCGTGGCCCGTTGGGTAGGGTACTGCTCGGGCATTCGCCTGGTGTTGATCGAAGAAACCACGGAAAACTACCAGTCAGAGCAGCTGGCCGATAGAATTCTCCTCCAGTCAGAGACTGAATACGACCTAGCCGAAATGGTAGTGTCGAAAATCCTGCCGCCGTGAGGAGTGGGAACCTAGGACCTCCCGGTCAGAGGCGCTGCAGTGACATCAGTTGATGCACTGAGCTACCGCTAGGAGAATTCTAGTGACCGGCCGATTTGATCGATCGCTTTCCATGTTTTCTCCGTTTAATTCTAGGCAAATAGGCAAACAGGATTCTAACATACGGGCTGCCCACGGACCAGACGCCATCTCTCTTACTTGTCTTTCCCCGTATAGAAACTAACCTCACGTGCAAGCACCACAGTAACACATGTCGCGAGACAAACCAGCAGCTCAGGCTGACCCGGCTGGGGCGGTACTCCTCTAAGAGAGATGCCTGAAGGGGAAACGGCACAGGCTGGCGCGTAGGCCGGCTCTGGATCTCACCCTCCAATGGAGGAGCGACACCGCCTTTTTCAGGCACAAAACATTCACTACACTAATGGGACTAATTGCTGTAGCAGTTGATGGGTGCGGAAACATAAATCAATCAACAGTTGCCCCAAGGAGGCGCAGTGAAATACTACCGAAATGTGAACGAGCGATGCTGGACAGGTAAATTGGAATCTGTGCGGGTGTCTTCAGGATACGGTCAAACACGACACGCGCTAACACGACAGGCAAACACAGGTAAGACTGTCATGTATCCCGAGCGTGTGTGGGCCCCCCAAAATATTCACGCGGCAAACAAACGTTAGCTGGCCAGAGAGCGGGCTGGGCGTAGGGCAAAGAGCAGCGGAACGGGATCGCAAATAAGAAGCCGGGGTGAAATGCGCCGCTCTGCGCCGAAGAGAAGGTAAAAAGGTGGCGTCAACGTGGCTCGTGAATAGTTGAAGGCAGTTGCGGCGAGCGCACGAGGGCGCGTGCCGCCTCTTCGCCTCTCGCCCAGTCGCTTTCTCCTCAGCTGGCGCCGACCACAAGCTCACTCCCGCTGGGGATGCGCGACACCTTCACCCGTCCGGGAAGGGAGTCCTCAGTTGCGGTCTTAATGTTTTTATTTATTTAACGCCAAAAAACCGTTAAAACTGTGTATGACGCGCTATGGGGAGAAGTGAATTCTGTGCACGTTTTCAAAATTCTGTGATCCCTACACTAAGTCATATACTACTTGAATTTTGAATTTAAAAAAACGCTCCCGTGTAATAAAATCAATTTTCAAGGATAAATAAGCAATACATTTTGGGCTCTTATCCATGATGTCCTTCGTCAAGGAATAATGCTTCCTGCCGTGACAACATTGAAACGATTATTTGAATAACTATATTTCGCAATGAATTCTAGAAGACGTGCACAGATAATGAAGTTACATTTATGTCCAGAAGCAAAATAAGGGACCATCTCAGCATTTGCTCAATGGATCAGGGAAACTGGACGAAGAACAGATCTGAAGTAACCAAAGATCTTTGTCCTGAAGAATGCGTAATTAGGAGTAAGCGTGCACCGGGAGTCAGGCAGAACGGATTGCAATTGGACAGTTTACTTTGGAAGAGCAGGGCTGAAAGCGACTAGCAGATTAAAGAAAATAGGGTAGTGAAATTGAACTGGTCTACACCCCCTTGGGGTAAATACCTATGCCTGTAGCAAGAACTCAGCAGATAAACTGGCACGAGCGAAATGTGTCGCTTCAATGAAGAAATAATTTTAGCCAGTGGCCGCCAGATGCAAAAATGCTTCTGAACAAAACCACTCATTGGTTTCCAAAATGTTCACGCATATTACTTAAGAACAATTCTTCTACGGATTTGGTGATGTAATGGGTAGCGTATCGGACTATTGTACACAAGTTCCAAACTGAATACCAACTCGATGAAAGTCGTAGATTTTTATAGGCGAAAAAATTCCTTCATACGCCTTCCATTGATGGGAAAGTAAAGTTGAAAGTAAAAGAAGATACCATTGAATTGGATTAAAAAATTGAATTGATCAACAAATAAAATATTCTCATAGAACTCTACAATAAATTAAATATTTTAACAAAAATTTTCACGAATACTCCAATAACAGGATAGTGCAAGGTTAAGTCCATAATTATCTGCACTTTCGTTCTAATGTGTTGGTTAACCGTACTGTTATGTGCTCTTGCCCGCCTGGATACATTTTTGGGAAGTTTGTGTTGTCACCTCGTGTTTTCTTGAGCTGTTGCGACTTAAATATGGTTTGCACCAAACTCTTTTTGAACAAAAAAAAAAGAACAGACTTTTCGTAATCCGTTTTTGTGATTTGAATCTGCAGCAAACGCTCAAATCTAAAGAATTCTTTCACTATAATGTTTTCCATTAGAAAAATGTTTAATGGTTGATTGAACCGTTTAAATGCGGTCCAACAAGCGTGCAGGACGAGGAAAGAGCGTGATCTAGCCTTATTCATTACTGATCCTACCATTGGGCAAGTTCGACATTGTAAATAACCGACGAATGACTACTGATAAAATAGGAAGCCATGTGTTCATTGGCCAGTTTATGAATATGGAATCACCGGGGTGGATTCTATTGGTTCATGACATCGCGCGTCATTAAACCGCCGCCCATACTGCTTATGCTTTCCACAATCTCTATTTCGAGATATCAAAGCCTTCTGGATACAGTTCCGTCACGTCACGTTCTCGTCACGTCTGGTCACCAAATATTTATTCCACTTAAATATTCTTTAAGATGCCGTAGAAAAAATAGAAATTGGAGGTTTCATACTTGCAGAACACTTGCTTCAAACTTGCAGAACGGAGTTGTCGCAACACTTAATGGAAGTGACGTACCACGTAGCAAAAAGAGCAACGATCTCCCTTTTCTGTAGGAACTGAAAACGTGCGAAACTCATTCACATTCCGCAGCTGAACCATTCTCTTGTCACTTCCGCCTTCACCGCATTCTCCAACCCCACCGCCACTCCCACCTCGAATCGCTCACCCCGTTCCAGGGCGTTTTGCTTTCGTCGAACAGATGATATCGCGCGCTCTCTGGCGGGGTGACTCGCTTCGCGGTCGACGCGTCATTTGTTCATCTGGGAGCGCCGCCACCGCGACGTAGCGTTGTTTTCCGCGGAATACTTGGCAACCTTCTCATTTTTTAAAATTAGG
This sequence comes from Teleogryllus occipitalis, assembly GCA_011170035.1. Classification (NCBI taxonomy): domain Eukaryota; kingdom Metazoa; phylum Arthropoda; class Insecta; order Orthoptera; family Gryllidae; genus Teleogryllus; species Teleogryllus occipitalis. The sequence continues at coordinate 603,888 of BLKR01000136.1, forward strand.
TATAAACGCTGCGTTTTGTGTTCTTCTAAAGAGGCATGAAGTGGCACAAAAGGACCACAAAGGATGAGCGCCACGGTCGCGGCGAGACACAAAACGCGCGGCGACATTTTTTGGTCCGTGGAATACGTGAAACAAAAGGATGACAATGAAAGAAGTTTGGGGGAGGGCTCCGTTGCCGGAACGGAAGGGGCCGGGGGAGGGCGGTCGCGGGGCAGTTGCTCCGGGATGTGCCTGCCAGGTATCTCCGAGGGTAGAGGTGCGAGCTGAACAGGGTTGGGTGGCGCATGCTTCTCTTCAGCAAGCAACATACGCCGTGCTATTTATTACCTGCTGCATTGAAGAGCTGGAGCCTTCAGGAATTCTCTTAAAGCGAAATATGAGAAAATACCAGAAAGTAATATCGTTCTCGTTGTCTTCAATTCTTTGACAGGATGGTGTAATTAATGATAATGTGCCGTATAATTTGTTAAATCCGTAACGTTCATATTTCATGTCAGCCTTATAATCTTGAATGAATGAACTAATAATAATCAAAATAATAAATAATAAACCGCATTCGCCACAATTTCCCACAAAACACACCCCTCCTCTTCTAAACAATAAATGCAAACTTCCCTAAGTCACGTTATACAAATATGACATTTTAAAAATATTGAAGTGGATGCATTTGACTGAGAATGGCTAAGTAAATTCATTGTATGTAACATTGTACCCGTCAAAATCCTCGAAAGACGAAAGTCGAACGGGAAGATATAAATTAAATAATAATAATAATAATAATAATAATATATAAAAATAATACAAAACATTGATTATTGCTGTCATCTTCAAAAAAATAATCCGTCTGATTTTTATCCAAATTAGAAATAGAAAATTTTGTATTCAATGGCTGTTCCGCAAATAAGATATTTTTTCGCATGGAATACATGACCACAATTATTACATTTTACCGCACATATTGTTTTATTAGAGATAAAAAGAAAAGGCCGTGGTGGCACGAGTTGGTTGCGAAAAGAAGTGCGCGAGGGGTGGGCGGGCGTTGTAAACAGCGGGGCCGGGAGCGGGAGGCGCGCGCCGTGACGTGTGCGCGCTGTCCCGCTAGATAACGCACGCTGCTGCCGCAGCTCCCTCCCCATTTCTGCTAGCCCTCCCTCTTGCTCCCACTCTCACCCCCGCCCTCGCCCCCGCTCTCGCCCCCGCTCTCGCCCCCGCTCTCGCCCCCGCTCTCGCCCCCGCTCTCGCCCCCGCTCTCGCCCCCGCTCTCGCCCCCGCTCTCGCCCCCGCTCTCGCCCCCGCTCTCGCCCCCGCTCTCGCCCCCGCTCTCGCCCCCGCTCTCGACCCCGCTCTCGACCCCGCTCTCGACCCCGCTCTCGACCCCGCTCTCGACCCCGCTCTCGACCCCGCTCTCGGCCCCGCTCTCGACCCCGCTCTCGACCCCGCTCTCGCCCCCGCTCTCGCCCCGCTCTCGCCCCCGCTCTCGCCCCCGCTCTCGCCCCGCTCTCGCCCCGCTCTCGCCCCCGCTCTCGCCCCCGCTCTCACCCCGCCCCCGCTCTCACCCCGCCCCCGCCATTGCTTCCGGCCCACCCCCGCCAGCAACTCAACTCCGCCCCAGCTAGCATATCCTTCATCGCCGCCGCTCCTGCCATTGTTCCCGTCCCCCCCCCCCCCCCCCCCCCCCCCCCCCCCCCCCCCCCCCCCCCCCCCCGCCCCCGCCTCTGCCCCGCTTCCCCCCCGCCTCGCTTCCGCCCCGCCCCACCCCAGCCCCAACTCGAACCCGCTCCGTCCCTGCCCCGCTCCCGTCCCGCTTCCGCCCACCCCCGCCCCGCCTGGAACCCACTCCGTCCCACCCCCGCCCCTGCCTCCGCTTCCGCTCGACCCTCGCCTCCACCGCCGTCTCTTCCAACGCCACCGCCTGTCCTTGCCATCGTCGTCGTTGCCTCCACCTCTATCACCACTGCCAGCACCACCACCGCCGCCGCCGCGGTCTAGGCTAATATTATGCGCCCATAACTTTGACGGGGAGCGGCGCGGGGACCGCGACGGGAGCGTCGGCTGCGGAGACAATGGGATATAAAATTACACAAGTGCGGAATCCAGCGGCGAGGAGCCCGGCCTACGCACCGGACAGGTGCGCACGGCAACGAGGCAACGAGCGTGGCGCTCCCGCGGGCCAAAATGCGAACAATATCGTGCTGAAGGAATGGGCACAGTAGAACAGAACAGTTAGCAGACAGGAATTTTGGTGCGAATGCGTATGTGAAGGCTTCTGGTATGACCTAATAATGTTATAAGTATAACGGTATAGGAACTATTTTTGCCACATTTTTTCTGTCAGCAATCATTGAAGTGTTTCTAGTAGGGTTCTTTACAATGATTTCTTAATTTTTAATTTAACAATCTATATTATGTGTGTTTAGATCCGTTACGATGGCACTAATCACCTCAATATATTGAAAACCTCGAGGCGAAAGCATGAATATTCGTGTAGGTTTACAATGGTAAAAAAGTGTAATTAACATACCAAATTTTGCTGTTCATGAATAGTAGAGTATGAGAGGTATGGGATGATATGGGATGTGTGACCTAATGATATAATTTTTAAACTCTGCTAGCAATATGTTTCTTTAATTAATCATTAAAAAAATACACATTCGAAGGATTTTTGGTTACGGTTCATGTACAACATGCGACTCTTTGGAATAAATATCTGATCTACATATTGTGGAGTTACAGATGTACAATGTGGCGAAACACCCTAGCATGAAATGTTGCGAAATACAACTGATATCTCTTCGATATTGAGGTTTATGAAGATTCATGGAATGCATGCCAGTCAGACGGGTTCCTTCTCAGATGCCTGGGGTCATCTTGTTTTGTAAGTCAGATATTGCAAGAGATATTTCAGTTCTGCTACGGAAAGGAGGATGCGAAAGAGGAAAAGCAAAGGATGCGGAAGGGGAAAGAGCAAAAATCAGGAAACAATGGAAATTATTCTTAACTTAATTGTTCTAGCTTAATTCACTGTGAAAAAAGGTGAAGTATTGAGGTACTCTAGAGCCTCTCAAGAAAATCATCTTGAATTCAAGAAAATCATCTTGAATTCAAGAAAATCATCTTGAATTCAAGAAAATCATCTTGAATTCAAGAAAATCATCTTGAATTCAAGAAAATCATCTTGAATTCAAGAAAATCATCTTGAATTCAAGAAAATCATCTTGAATTCAAGAAAATCATCTTGAATTCAAGAAATCATCTTGAATTCTTCAGATGTCACCGTTGATGTACATGCGTGAAGAATTCAAAACTAAATATAAAGTAACAACGTTGCTTAGGTACAGTGTAACATCCAATAATCGATCACACGTGTGTCTCTGACATCAACGATATTGTTGATACACCAACGCAAGACACTTTCGGAGCGTTTACACCACACTTTGGAGGTTCGAGGTTCCAGCCGCCGATTTTCGAAATTAGCTTGTCAGCTAGGTTGAGTTCAGTCGCTGTCTGGTGGAGAATTTTGGCGGCCGGCTGCTCTGATCAGAATTTTTCCGTGATGTCTCTGATTAATACCAGGCGAATGCAGGAGCAGTACCCTAGCAAACAGGCCATGGACCGCGGGCGACCTTTACTCCTTCTTCTTTGTCTTATCCGCACCACTTACACACACACACTTGCACTAACATGCTCTACACTACCACACATTCCCGGAGACCGGTCGGAAGCTTAGAGCTTGTTCCGGCTGGGGCGGTGCCCCGCTTGTGGAAGAAACCTGGTTAGGGAAAACACTGCTAGTCCGTGGCAGGTCGGCGACGGATCCCGCCAGCTAGCGGGGGAAAATCACCGCCACCTCCCGATGAAAAACATGCACTAAACTTACGGTACCTAAGTAACCTCAGTAGTTGAGGCGCCCAAAATCACTAACAACCAATCAATTGGTTTTCCGTGTGCCACCGCGCCGAAGGCTGTGGTGACGTTTCGACCATCTCGTGGTCTTCCTCGGGCAGACCAACTTTGGACTGTTTGAGGTAGACCAATATATTAGTTGAATTCGTTGTTCATTGCGGGAGTGGTCGCATTTGAGCGAACTCGATGAAAGAGTTAGTCTCTGAGGTCTCCTCTAGCCGTATCATAAGTTTACCTTCTAAGGTTTGTAATGTAAGGCGTGTATTTGCATAATTCTTGTTCCTAGTACTTACATCCATTGCCACACGCATAAGTGCTGCAGTTTCACGTGCGCATTTACTTTTTACAGTGGCTATATTCTAAACGGCCTTTTCGAATTTTTGGTGCTAGGCTCTAATAGTTTAATACGAAGCATACATTTTAGTTAGTAAACATATTTTGTGAGCCATATTCAGTAAGTTTCTGATACTGATCAGTCCTCGCCGGTTATGAAGAGGAAAGTAAGGACATAGTCTTACGACATTCTGGTCTGTATTAGAGGAGTGGATGAGACTGAGAAACACTAACATATTATGGAATAGCTTTCTCTAGATAGATGAAAAATCGTATTTGTGGGATGTGTATCACATTTCGACTCATAACTTCGGTGCTTTTGGTAAATAAATGTTTGAAACTTAGGGAGAGAGATGAAAGAAAGGTAAATGTTTATTGGATAAAAGAATAATTAAGCCACAAGGTGATTTTAATTTTCTATTAATTTGCAATAAAAAGAATTTGCGAAATTATGCATTGAGAAGGGATAGCCTGATGGTACAAGTACTTAAGACATTGATAATTGATAAGAATGGAAGAAATAGGCGAGGAATCTTTCCAACATTCAATTTTGTTTTGTACTGGATCTCTCTCCATAAGACAACCTACTATTCTCTCTGTCCTCCTCACTCGCATCCAAGATGTCTCCTGGTCATTCCCCTTTCGTCGCATTTATTCTCCTTTCCAATGTCATCTCAGACCCGATATCGAAGATTCTACGTCGTCCGGCTTCAACTCCTTCCGCTTCTCTTATGAACGCATACCACTATGTAAGTTGTTTTTATTCCCACACAGGTTATCTTTCCCCCCTTACATCCTACATCCTCCTCCCCTCCACTTGCATCTAATACGTCTAGCCTCCATCGTCATTGTTCGCACATTATAGCCTCCATCGTCATTGACTGTAGCTAAGAGGTGGAATTGCCACGTTCTCTACAGCGACGCGGACCGAGAGATCCTACGAACTGACGATGGTGGATTTTCAACATCAGCTATGGAGCTAGGTCGAATTCAGCCGTTGTTTGGAGGATAGTTATAGCGGCTGGTTGTTCATATTGATAGTTTTGCGTGGTTTCTCTGATCAGTACCAGATGAATGCCGGAAAAGTATCCTTAAAAACGTGCCACGGACAGTGCGGAATCTTTTCTCCCTCTTGCTTACTTTTCCCTTTCTCATTTTCTGTCGTTAAACATTCTTACATTTCCACACATGACGTCCACACATGTCGTACTTGTCGAGAAACCAGTCTGGAACTTACAGCTTGCCCAGCCTCTGGCGGCACCCCAATGGAGAGATACCTGGAGGACAAATAATCCGCAAGCTGACGTGTAGTTCTGCGCCGGATCACACCATCCAATAGTAGAGGAACAACGCCACCTTAAAGTATAAAAGAACTCGCCGCCATTCAGAGGACTAATGACCATAGCAGTTGAGTGCCCAGAAACATCACTCAACCAACCAACCAACCAACCAATCAATCTTTATTCTTCTCATTTACCCATCCCAATCGTGGTATTCCTCTTTCCCCCATTTCTAAGGCAATACTTCTCTATTATGCCAAGCTTCTTCTCCCACTGCACCTCTCCCGCCCCCTCCTGTTGTTCCCACAGCCATCCCGCTTCGGCCTCCGCCGCGCCTCTCGCAGGCCTCCTTCCCGGCCCCGCCGCCGGGCGCGCCCCCGTCGCCACCTCGGCCGGAGATTTACGCGCCCGCCCGCGCGTATGAGTTACGCCTTCCGACTGGCGCGTTTTTGTTTCCCGCGCGCTCGCGCTCCGATGGGCGCGCGGCGCCGCAGCCGCTGCGAGGGGGCGCCGCGTCGCGCCGCGCCGCGCCGCGCCGCGCCGCGCCGCGCCGCGCCGCGAAGCACAGGTAATGGAACACACGATCATCATGATGACTACACGGTTTGCACAGCGAAAATAATTGAGCGGGAGCGGTAGCTCAGAGCATCAACTGATGTCACTGCAGCGCCTCTGACCGGGAGGTCTTAGGTTCCCACTCCCCACGGCGGCAGGATTTTCGACGCTAGCTTTTCAGCTAGGTCGAATTCAATTGCTGTCTGGAGGAGAATTCTTGCGGCCGGCTGCGCTGATCGGTAGTTTTCCGTGGTTTCTCAGATCAACACCAGGCGAATGCCGGAGCAGTACCCTACCTAATGGGCCACGGACCGCGCGCAATCTGTCCATCCTCTTCCTTGTCCTATCCTCTCCCCTTACACACACACTTACACTAACATGCACTACACTACCACATATTCCGGGAGACCGGTCGGGAGATTAGAGCTTGTTCCAGCTGGGGCGGTACCCTGCTGGTGGGAGAGTCCTGGTTAGGGGGAAACCCCACTAGCCGACGGTAGGTCGGTGCCGGATCTCGCCATCCAGTGGGGGAAGATCACTGCCATCTCCCGAGAAAAAGCATGCACTACACTAACGGGAGTAATGACCAAAGCAGTTGCGCCCTGAAACACGAAAAAATCGATCGAAAATAATTGCTGAATTAATAAAAATAATTTCCGGAGAAGGACCTATTTCCGGAGAAGGAACTATGGGCCCCATTTTTGGAGATCTTATGTTTTTAATCACGTTGTATAAAATATTCCCTTTTTCCAATTTCGCCATTTTTAGTCCGTAGCAGCATTCATGTGTACACTGCCTGAACAATTTTAGTCCCTCACGTTTTAGTGAGTTTGTAAGTATATTTTAGTAGAAAATAAATGGATGTCAATTAGAAGAGAAGGAAACTGATTTACTACTGTAGCTACATTTTGAAGAAACTAGAAACTGAAAACGAATTGAGACAGTGGTAAGTAATTCCCGAGTAAGGGAAACTTAAATTTTATTTTGACATTCTGATTTAGTTTTGTTGTTCACTATGTTTTAGTAAGTTCGTACAGACTGATGCCCGTTTTCAGTTTAAAGTATTCTAGTCCACACTAATTGATGCTCATTCTACGTCAGTCCTGAAATTTGTGTACTCTGAAATTCATTGTATTCAGATTAGAGTCAATACCATTTTATTTCCGCTGCTCGTTTTGATTTGGGATTGAATTTACAAGTTCAATATGAAGTTTTAGGTTAATAATGGCCTCACTTGACACCTTATGTGGAAATATTAACTGTTAATTACTGATAATGTAAATTAATTTACTCTAATGCTCAAATAATTTGTGTGTATTTTTGCTGCTAGTTAATTCTGAGAAACAACTTTATTATTATGCAAATTAATCTGGTGTTTGTGGTTTCGATTTAAATTATCTGAATTCTTGAAAACACTTATTGACGCATGTGTAATGCTCGTGTAGTAATTAATGTGTTGAATTTCTCGACACAAAAATCGGGTAGGTCTTTATTGGTAGTATTCCAGTGAAGCGGAAAACTAATAAACACCAACATTCATGTACAAACACATTAATGCATTTAATTTAATCCGTGTAACTTTATAATTTGTTATAGTATATTTCGTTTTAAGAATAGAAATGTGTTTAAATAATGTCATTATTTAAATGAATTGAATTAATGAATAAAAAGTGACTGTTTTTTATGCTTAATTTTCCTTTTCAATTCCAAGAAGTAGAAATTCATGAATGAATACGAGTCGAAAGTTGGTTTTAAGTAGAAGTTGCAAGTTCACACACTGCAGTAAAATCTCCTGTACTGGAAGCCGTTCTTTAGAAAATGTACATGTTTTTAGAGAGTTGTACTACGTACGTTCTATAAACGGCCCCTTATGAGAAAAAGTAGGGTTAAATCAGGTTTTTGCTTCAATTGTGTGTGTCAGGTTTTACTTCAATATTTTAATGTGTTGAAATTACAACTTTAAATGTCATTTAATAACACGAAAAAAAAACCCGCAAAAACACAAATATGCGGTATACGTTGTATACCAATGCTAATTGATGCGTAAACATGTATGCGTAACTATGTAAATGCATAAACATGTATGTTCTCAAAGAATTGAAAAAAATGGAACTTACCATTATTAACGTGATCCCCTTCTCAAGCGTATTTATCCATTTCTAGATTATTATATCGATTGTCATCAACAGGGTTTGGAGCTGATTTATTTAATCCTTTCCTTCTCTCTGTCACTCTCTATCTTCCTTCTGCCGTCACGCCACACCATCTCTTTCCCACTGCGTTTGCACTGCTTCCGTCATCTTTTTCCTCTCAGCCTTCTCGCCCCCTCGCCCACAAGGGGAGCGCCTCTCGGGCCAGTCACCCCCTTGTCGGCAGGGCCGGCGGCGGCGGCGGCGGCAGCGACGCGTCGAAGCACCGCGTGCGCTCTTAGTTCCGGGCGCGGCCGAACGAGGCCGCCCTCGCCGCGCGGATCGACCCACGCTCCGCGAAGCGCCGTACCGCGCCGCGCCGCGCCACACGCGTCGGCGATTGAGGTAGAGGCCACGGGCGCGCGCGCATTCTTTTTTTTTTTTTTTTTTTCATTTATTTCTGCTTGGCCCGAAGGCCCTCAGCATCCGAGTACGATACAGTGATGTTACATTGAATTACATTAACATTGATTGAGAAAAATTATAGACATGAATACATTGAGTACATGTGAATGAAATGTGAGAAGCCACATCGGGTACATGATAATCAAGGAGGGTCGAAGAACTGTCGCGGTAGTTTTCGCTTTAGTCTATTGTGGTGAGGATTTTGTTTTCCGATTTTGAAATGTACGGCTGAGGGAATCTGGGGAATTTTAGGACGCGCGCATTCTGCCCCACTAAGCATTACCTTTTCCCTCACTCCTTGTCCTCGTGCTGGATTGTCTTCGGAGCTCCATACTGGCTGAGGTGGCTCAGGGCATCGATTGATGTCACTGCAGGGTCTCTACCGGGAAGATACTAGGGTTGGAGTTCGAACGGTGCTAGGGTTTTTGGCACTAGAAACTTAACTAGTGTCCCTAACATACGGGTCACGGACTGCGTGCGATCTCTCCTTCATCTTCTTTGACCTTTGTCCTTTACATACCACACTTTCATTGACCTGCAATACACTTTCACAGATGTTGGGAGTTCAGTCGGGGGCTTAGTGCTTGTTCCGGCTGGGACGGTGCCCCGCTGGTGGATGATACCTGGTTTAGATAAATCTCGCAAGCCGAAGTTTAGTTTGGTTCCCAATCTCAGCATTTAACGGGGAAAGATCACTGCCACCTCCCGCGATAAAACCCCACACTACACGTACGGGACTATGACCTTAGCAGTTGACAGGCCCGGATATATCAATCAATCCGGAGATCTGTAGATCAAAGTACTGTGTAAGAGTGGGTTAAATTCTTTGAAGGTCCAACCCCTTGTTCCCCTATATTTTAAGGTAGTTATAAGCAACATAGGTCAGTAAACAGAAGTCTCTGAACAGCAAACTTCTGTCCTCATAGATGCAAGAGATCTCTGCAGAACGCCAGAGAATGCAATGTTAAAAAGACAACACAGGGAGCCTCGGTGCTGCAAGGTAGTACTAATGTTAGTGATTGAAGCGCAGGTACACGGAGCGGATCCGATTCGTTTCTCAGTGACTATCATGTAAATGTGCCTGCTCATGAAATCTAACGAATTACTTGGCAGATCTCTAAATGTACCTAAGAATCCTCAGCTAGGAGAGGAGAAAGCTCACGGACTCGTCACTGATAGCTGTGCAGATCCCAAGGAGGTGTTGTTTTCACGCCCTATCTTCTACACCCGATCATCCTATTCGTTAATTATTCAGGTAACTTCACGTTCGTGAAGCAGCTACCAGAAACTCCAAACGATCTGGTGGTCCCCGCTGTGAAATCGAAAAGTGGTTCCAAGCCCGGAGATGGAGTACGTAGAGGAACGTAAGGATACTCCACCTTCGGTCGAAACTCTTCGATTAACCGTCGTATCATATCTGGGATTCTTTTGGATCCCACGATCGCTAATTTGTTAATATTTTCCTGCATATTTGTAGGATAATTTCAGTCTTCTAGAAATGCCTTCGTCCACTTAAGCAGTCGTATTAAGCAGTTACCAAACCGTTTTCACATGGCACCGGTTTGATGTAAGGTATACTCTTCAATTTTCCCATTCTCATTTCAAACATGTTGTCACGATGTTCAAGAAATATCTGATACCGTCAATTTTTGTCTCGCATTTGATTTATCTTGAAATAACCTTTACAAACTCTTAAACATGTTTCTCAAGCATTTTGAATCAACAATGGAGGCTACATACGGTGGAGGTTATTCTTTTTATGAAATATTTAATATGAATAAATATTTTTCATTATGTTATTGAAAATAATTTAGAAAATGTATTATTATTATTAAAAGTCAATTATGTATACCTAGTATGTTGCCGTACACATTCATGTTTAACACTTCCAATTGTCGGTAAATTTTGCGAACCCGAAAGACCCCAGGTATGATATAAACAAGGTACGTAGGTTAAGTACTTAGTGGCAAATGAGTAATGTAGTGAAATTCTACGAATGTATGAGAGACGAATGGACGACTGTGCTCGCTCTTCGAAGCTTCCATATATTGAGTTGTTTTCGGGAAGGAGATGCTCTATAGGGTGCTTTAGTTACAAGAATTTAATCCAGTTTTCTTTCCAGAGTCTTCACTTCGCAAGTCAATACTCACAGCCAATTCCTACTCTTTCCTTCGCTACATTAAAGCAATGGACTCCTGCCCGGATGTGACTAGTCGCACTGACAGCTGACCTTTGGCAAGGCAGTAACCTCTGAGGAAAAATATGCCGGCAAGGGTTTCTCCCTTTCAAATTCAGATTTCTATTATATGAAAAAAAAAAGAAAGAAATTTTACTATATTCATATTAATAAAAGTTACAGTGAACTTAAATTTCTAGATTCCGCATATTCATTTTGCAGTCCTTAAACTGTAATACGAACCTTTGTACCTCGAAAGAACGACGAAGTACATGCTGGTCACCAGTATGTTCAAAGAATAATTTAACCTACAAGTATTTATTACGGTAAATTAAATTCATCTGAAATATCGTACGTCTCCGGACTTTCCAGTCTTGTCATTCGCATCCTTAACTTCCCTTCTCCCTTTATCTTCTCGTTTCCTCGCCGTTTCCTCTCGGCCTTCTTTGTTCCCACAGTTCATTCGTTCCTTCGACACCTCGTTCCAACTGATCTGCTGACGCTGCTGTCATATTTGCTCCCGCGGCTTCAGACAACCCTCGCCGCTCATTACCTCAGCACTCCCTTCGAGCACCACGCCATCTGCCTTGCTGGGCCTCTCCCAGGAGTATCACCCTTCCGCTTCCGCTTCCGCACCCCCCTCATTGCCCCTACCGCCCCCTTAAGGGCCTACCTCGCCAATGTTAATGTAAGACACATTTTCTCAGAAAATATTTAATTTACGGACTTGAAATATTATGTGAGTGTAGATTCGTTATTTATAAGTATTTTAAAGAAGCCGTTTTTAAAAAAAATATTACTAAGTTTTATAATATAATTTTTTGTTCGTTGTAATAGGTTTTGTTCTTAAAAATATTAACATTTATAACAATATTGCCCACGTTTTTAACATTTTATAAATGTTAAGTATACAAACTGCTGTGCTACATGCTCTGTTAAAATTTGAGCATCCTCCTATTAGTAGCTTTTGAGAAAATGTTCCCTAAAGACGAAAATTTTAAACTAGCGGGAAATGGCACGTAAAGTGTTCAGTGCATTCGTGGTACAGATGTTGCAGAAACCCGAGTACCGATATTTTCACGCTATTAAACCCTCAATTCTTACAGGAAACAGTGTGTCCATCACTAGAAAGCAAAGTATTAACCTTTGCTCACAAAGAAAGCAGAAAAACACACATGACGTTCATGCAACGCCCACAATTTGTCGAAATGACCACACCCACTTTCACGCAACGTAACTTCAAAATTAGAAAAAAATACTTAGAGATAACATATTACGATGAAACTTGGCTTATTTAACACAGAAAACTACGAAGTAATTAACGATTAAAAAAAGTAAATAATTATCTTTTCATCATTTATGCCCATTTTGGCTCTACCTAACACTCAAAACTACCTTTGGCCGACGCTCTCCCATCGCTCAAGCACCTCCTGCCATCCTCGGCGCCTCCGTCACCTCCACATTCCAATCCTCCACCCTCACATTTACCAACGATCTAAGCCGACTGAATGACTAAACCATCTTTCATCTCGATCTAATCCAGTTTATTTTACCCCACGGGAATTATCTTATTATACCTCACTCTTAAATATATCACATTATCTCAGTGCTAGCCTTATCTCCGGTCAGATCCTTGTATACCCAGCGACTGTTCCTTCTACACCCACATCATTTACTCTCTTTCTGCATTTGTGAGGATTTTTTGCTCATCTCAGCCACTGTGTCCGCTTCTTTCCACGAACACCTAAGCTTATCAAATGGTAGTTGACTCAGAGTATTGGAAATGGTACAGTCCTGTCATTGGCCGAACAATTATCTGTCCAAACGCTCCTAGGGATAATGAAGTTAAAAAATATGTCGAGGAAAAAAAATAACGTGACAAAACGAAGCAAAACTAAGCCGAAAAAAAGAAAATATTGAGTATGAAGAACTAAAACAATGAAGAAACAAAACCGATTGATTGAATAGTGTTTCCAGGCGCGTCAACTTCTAAGGTCATTATTCCCGTGTGTTAGTGCATGTGTTCATCGGGAGAAGGGGGCAGTGCACTTCATCTGCTTCCTGGTAAGGCGCTGACCTACGTCGGATTGCGAGGATTTCCCCTAACCAGGTATCTCTCACCAGCAGGACACCGCCCCAGCCGGGACAAGCTCTAAGCTCCCGACTCCCCCGATATGTGTGGTAGGATTGTGTATGCGATTAAAAGTGTGTGTAAGTAATAGGTGAAGAAAGGACTAAGAAGAGGAAGGAAATATCGCGCGCAGTCCGTGGCCCGTTTGTTAGGGTACTACCCTGGTATTCGCCTGGGAGGAACAACGGAAAACTACTGAACAGAGCAGTCGGCCGCTAAACAAAGTCGACAATTACTAGATAATGTAGACTTGTAGGGAATAATTTATAGATGTAGGGAAATATACAAGTCTGATGAGCGAGGGAAAGCAAGGTGGGGAGAAAACCCTATACAGAACGAAGGGATAGGAAGAAGAACGTTCGTTTATTTATGAATTCTTGTTTCAGAGTCTTTGACTTAAACCAGGAGTTGTTATGAACGATTGGTGTGGTGAAACCGTAATGACGACGTGAACTGAGGGATAAGAGGCGCGGTGTAACCGTGGCCACTCGTGGCAGGAACGTGTGAAAAGTGAGAGAAAGCCGCTCTCTTTCCCAAAGGGCGGCGTGCTGCGGGCGCGGGCGCGGGCGCGGGGCGTGTTTGGGGTGGAAATAGCCGCGCCCGCCGCGGGCTGCGCTGACCGCGCTATTTCGGCGGAGGCCGCGTGCGGAGCACGTGTTGCGCCGGGGCACGCGTCGCCGCCCCCCGGCCGGAACTCCGCGTTGCGGCCGCGAAAGAGCCAGCGAGCGTGCGAACGCACGGAAAAAGGGCAAGTAGTGTGAGTGGGCGCGCGAGTGGGCGAGCGAGCGTGGGGGCGAGCGAGCGTGGGGGCGAGCGAGCGTGGGGGCGAGCGAGCGTGGGGGCGAGCGAGCGTGGGGGCGAGCGAGCGTGGGGGCGAGCGAGCGTGAGGGCGAGCGAGCGTGGGGGCGAGCGAGCGTGGGGGCGAGCGAGCGTGGGGGCGAGCGAGCGTGGGGGCGAGCGAGCGTGGGGGCGAGCGGGCGAGTGGGCGGGCGAGGGAAGGTGCGGACGAGCCAGTGAAGGGGCGAGCGAGCGGGCGGACGGACGTGAGAGAGGGCGGGCGAGCGGGTGAACATGCGAGCAAGATGTGTAACAAGGGGTGCGTGCAAGTGGACGAGCAATTAGGCGAGCAAGCGAGTGGGTGGGCGAGCGAGTGGGCGGGGCAAGAGAGTGGAAGCGATCAAGGAGGCGAGCGTGCGAACTGGCGGGCAGACAGGCGTGTAAGTGAGCGAGTGGGCGAATTGCCGGTCGAGTGAACTGGCTAGGTTCAGTCTGGCGAGCGGGTGGGCGGGCGTGATCCAGGTTGAACTTGCTGCGCTGTTGCCGCGGCGCCACCTCCGCTTTCGCGCTGACCTGTTACATTTCGTAGATCGCTCAAGTGCAGTAAACCCAAGGCGCATCACGGGAGCTTTATGACGTGGAACTACCGGGATTCAGTCTGTCGTAATATTATTCTTTCTTTCGGTGAGGAATTACGTGGATCCAAAATTACTCGCGCGTGAAGCGATGTGGAGGACACAGAGACAGTTAACTGACGTCCAGACTCCGGAATCGAATACACGTGAAGGAAATTTCACCACCCGGATATAACGCGTCTGTGATAATTCCAGGTATTTGTGCGTTGATGCCAAAGTAACCACAAAAACGTTCCATTCAAGGTAGTTATAATATACAGGGAGACTTGATGGGGAACAAACTTCCGGAAATTAATCCTCTCAGGAAGACTAACAAAAATAATTGAGAAACGGTCTGAAAATACAGAATCCACAACGCTCCATGTAAGGTACTACATTGCAATTCTAACACTACTATGGTAGCATAAGTTTTGTTCAACGTGAGACTTGGAGTTAAAGTTCAAAAATGCATTCCATGATCAAGAATTATCAAGAAACATTGACCAGCGTAGGAATTCATATTCATTGCTTACCAAGAATTACCATTTATTTTAAATTTATCCCTTACTTTTATCATTAAGGGTTATCATTTCACTTTCTTCTCTTTGCATTATATTCAATTATTTTACCGAAACTTTCTGCTGAATGTAGCGGTAAATCGCAAGTCTAAATTACGTATAATCATGGTTTTGGCTTCCAGACGAACTAAGAAAGATTTAATGTATGATTATGCCATCCCGGTAAAAAAAATCACAAGTTATTAATAAAAAATGGTGTTGAAGACCGTTTAACGTAGTAAGGCAATTCACATTTATTTTTCGTCTCACTTAAAATAATTTCTCATTGAAGATTACAAAGAGATATTTTCAGGAATATTCCCGCTTGAACTCCTCCCTAGACATTGTAATTCCTACAAAGACAGTTCAACATGATTGTCTTCGTTACCTTCTGAAGAGTCTTTTCCGTGACTTATGCCATCATTACTCGAGAGTGACTCGTAGATGAAGTGGAAGAGAAATGAATGTTTATCGAGTTCTTAACACACTCATTTTCCTTTGAGCCCAAGAGGATGTGAAATGCATTCAAAGTAGAAATAATATACTTAAGAGTATTTAGAGTAACAAATTACGGCAAATGTAACGTAAAGTATATAGAATGTATTTTCTGTCTAAAAAAAAAAAAAAAAAAAAAAACTGTGCAAAGAGTTATCTTTCTCATTTTGAAATGTATTTCTCTTTATTTGCTGTAGTAACGAAAATGAGAAACATTCTAAGGAGTGGAATAATTTCAAAATGCATAAATTTACGCATTTTTAGCTGATCCTTCTATACTCGTATTTGCGTGCTTTATGATGTATGCACGACTGCATTTGTTCTGAAGACCGTGTCCCTGGTACAATGGCTGTCCATTCCGCAGTTCCGGTTTGTGTTTGGCGCGCACCACGGCAGCGCGCGCGTCCGTGCCCCGCGCCCATACGCGAGCACGTGGGCGTACGAGTTGTCCTCTCCCTACCTCCTCCTCCGCGCAGCCCGCCAGCCGGGCGGCTGGCCGACAGACGGCGCCATACTTCACGTTACTTAACGTAATGATCGGGGAAAGCCCCTCCTCCCACGTCAGCACGCACACGCGGTCCGCGCCGGACGGTGCGCGGGGCGGGGAGGGGAGACGAGTGGAGGGGAACGTGCGACACCGAAGAAAGAGGAGGAGGGGCCAGCGGCGTCTACGCACACTAGAAGGGGGAAGAATGGAGGAGCCAAAGCGAGCAAAACGAAGAAAAAGAAGATTGGGTTCTCTCGTATTTATAAACGTAATGGAGGAACGGGGCAAAGTCGTCAGGGCTAGGAGCTAGCTCGCTATTTCGGGCCGGCGGCGCGCCGACGGCCGGCGGAGCGGCGGGGGTGGGAGAGCGGTGGAGGGGGCGGGGGCGACGGCGGCTGGCGGGGGTGGGGGGCGGGGCGGTCGGGGGAGCGCCGCGGGCGCGCGCTTTTTTTAAACAAAACAGTTGGGTGCGAGCGAGACGGCGGCACAGCCGTGGGCCTGCCTCCACCGACGGCATCTGCCACCGCCACCGCCGCCGCCTCTCTTCTCTTTCGGCAGCATCCCCTCCACCTCCTCCTCCTCCTCTACCTCGCCGCCGTCACCACGCTCCGCTCCCTACCCTCCCACAGTTTCTCCTCCGAGCCGCTAGTAGAACAGTAGATTTAGTGAGAAGACATGTCCGGGTAGTGCGGTGCGCGCGGCGTGCGTGTGTTTTGTTCGCCGCGTAATAATCGGCGGCGGCAATTGTTTCGGCGATGGAGGCGCTGTCAGCTCGGCTGTGGCCCGGCGGCCGGCGAGCGCAACGCCGGTGCTGACGCGGCGGAAGAGGCAGTGCCAGTGGTTACTGCACCTGTGCTTGTTCTTCTGCTCCGAAAATGTCCGCCGTTGTTCAAGGAGTGCGCCACGATTTTATCCGGTTTATGAGTGATATGTGTTTTTGTTCCCATTGTTGTTCGCGTATTTTTTTCAAGAAATAGACGAGAACTACCCAGTGATCTGTAAGTGATCATTTCGTGCTTGTCCCGTTTTTGAGAATACAACTAACACTTCTTTATATATTAACAGTATGGGAGCAGTGGAATTATGTAACTATTAACGTAATAGTGAATACATTTTCTCAAAAAAGTTTTTCCAATTTATACTTCTTATTAATATTATACTATTTATTGCTAATTTACTTGTTATTATTACTAACAATTTATCTTATTAAAGATCAATATATTAAAAAATAATTGCTGTTATGTTTGTGAAAATTGTTTTTTTCATTTTATCTTGTATGAATTCACTGTTTCCATTAAGCATGTTGAGATGAAAACATAAACAAATAGTGTAAATATAAATGCTGCAGTAGTTCTCTGAATCAGGATTCCATTAAAAAAGAGGATTGAAATGTAGGGTTGTGTATGCAGTGATGTTTTTATTGAAAAACAGAATAACGAAATGTATGAATGTGTACATGAGTTAGAATCTTCCAATAAATACCCCCAGTATATAGGTGCACTTCAGCGAAAGGTGGCATTGAAGAGCGTATTTACAACCGCCTAAAATACAGTCCTCGCTGGAAAACACGAAAAAATGGCAGCGGGATATGCGCGGTGTATATTAGAGTGTGTTTGACAGCTGAGCAGCCCACGAACCAGTTTTAACGTCGCCCCTTTTCTCTCTTTTCTGCGGGATTAATAGTGCTACTTTTACAATAACTTCTTTGTGCGAAGCCGTGATGAAAGGAGTTTATATTTTTTCCTGGAAATTCGTGTTTATAAAATGCTGAATTATTTTTCTGGCGGTTTTGTCCCTGACGTTTTGTGCGTGCACCTAGTTGTTGCCACGTGCTTGCCTGGAGGTTGAATGAGGACATTGGTGCCTGCACTAGGACATTGACAGCAAGCTATTGATTCAAAGACGGATGTTTGGCTTCTTAATTGCACAAAAATACCTTTTCTTTTGTAAGTGTTCTGAAATGTTTTGCTATGAAAGGACAGTACAGCTTTGGGATTGGAAATGTGATCAGAATTTTAACGCTCCAAACAGACTTGCTAGTCATAGATTTTAAAGTCCCTTTTCCCACTAACCGCGTGGTGAATAAAATCTTGACTAGTGCACTAGCAACATGTTGAGAACAAGTAATTTGCTATTTCGCTATGATCGAAAGTTCTAGTAATAGATATCTAAGAAAACACAGATATCACAGGGCAGAAAATATGCGATTCATTTGACTAGTTTTTTTTGGTAATAGAGTGCATATTTTGGTGCCGTGAATTTAAAAAAAGATGGGAAAGCACTGTCGTCAAAAAACCCAATCCTGTGTTGAGTATGCTGATAAAAGACTTGTTATAGTAAAACAATTCTGCACTTTTTCACGAACTTTAATATACCGAATATGAGTTTTTAAATGTGCAGTTTCATGAGGTTCAAGATAAATGTTGAATAATACGAAATATGTGATTTAAGAAGAAAAGTAATTTAATATCGATTTTTGCAGATATATTTTATAAGAAGACAAATTTATTTTTTACACTTTTATTTTGTCTTTCATCCCAAAGTTCACTATTCTTTAGGTTGTTAGTTCGTCCGCTTATAGCTGTACCATAATTCACATGTGCGAATATTAATTTTTTTTCAAATGTTTGTTTATCACAGAAATTTGGAAGCAAAACGCGTATGCTTTGTCGAATTTTCTTAGTGATGAATTACAGTATTTGGAATATTCGTAAAAGAGAGAAAATTTCGATATTTAATATCATGTATCAGGAATCAACAAATTGTGATTGGCTATTAAACATTTGCCATTACTTAATCGAAAATAACGCTGTTTAAAAATCTTGAAAAACTAAACTTTAGCTGAACTGATTTCATTTTATAGCTATTCCTTTCAATTATTGTATTTTATATTATCGTATGTTATGAACATCAGCATCTTGCCTAAGTCGAAATTACATTTTTTAAAATTTTCTTGCGTTTTCTAAAAATTGCTTTGTTGGTGTATTGTATAAGACCAATTAAATGTAGTTGGAACGATACAATTGTTTACTCAATTATTTCAACTTTTCGGTAGAGCTTAGTAGAGAAACACTTGAAGTGGGAAACAGAAGAAAGATGCGAACGAGCATGTGTGAAGACTGCATCTGCACAGCATCAGAGAAAACTACTTTATGGGGTGCAAAATTGGGCTCTGAATCCATCTACACTTGCTCCCATTAATCAGAGCGCCAACGCGTTTGGCGCGTTTTATCGCCGTTCTCTCTGTTGAGTGTCAACATACTGTAGTGGCGTCCAGAAATATGACATTGTAGAATTTACCGTGATTCTCGCTTAACTAAGTACTTTCTTAAATAACTTCGTTATACATTTTATGTCTCTAGCGTTATTTGATAAATTTGTGACCAAATTGTAATTCCAAAACAGTGTACTAAATTATTGTATAATTGTTCTGGTGTTCAGTCGAACAAACGATTATTACACGAGCATGCCTTTAATCTTAACGTTCGGTTAATCATCAGTCAAACAAGCTGCTAGTCTTCAAATTTGTTGTCTAATCGACATATCCTTTTTAAGAAGTCCGTCATTTTTCGTCCATGGTTCTTCCAGCTAGCTTATGAATGTCAACTTCAAAAGTTGCATTCACAAAATAAAATTCTGGACTATTAAGCTTCCATGCAATACTGATCTATGAACACTGCCCAAGAGTAATATAAAAGCTATTTTAAAAATATTGTTTGATTAATATCTCCAAACTTAGAGGCGAAAACATTTTAAAATAACGAATTGTTTACACGACAACATTGTCAAATGGAGGTGTGCAATCGAGCGATCGGTGCATTTCCGAAACATTTGAGATTGAAACGAATGTGGCAGAAAACAAGATTGTCGTGTTCTGACAGCTCCACGTTCTACATTCGATTAATCTCCCCAGAGCGGCTCCCAGAATTGAGTATTGCGCCAACGTATATCTTTCACCTGCACCACCTGCAAAAATCAAAGCCTCCCCAGAGACATCGTTTACACGAATCCACCGCCTGCTGAATCGCGGGAAAGCACATGGCTTCCAGACACTGCGGGGTTCCCCAAGGCTGCAACCATGTCCGCAAATACATATCCCAACTTCCGGCATCATTCTTCCAGTGGGAACAGCAGTGCGTTAATTTCGTTTTCTCGCTTATATTTCCCCGTCGTCTACTTCATCTTTATTATTGTTTCTCTCATTATCCTTACGCGTTCGTTCGTTTGCTATCCGCTGCAGTTGTGTTTCGAGTTAAACTAGCCCCCGGAGGAACTTTCAACGACCGAAAGTTCTCGTAATTCATATGGAACTTACGTAATTGTATTATGCTTTGTTGCAATTTAATAATCGTCCAATGAATGTCAACACAGCTGCATTATTCAGATTTTCTCGGATTGGATTTGTAGGTTTCTTTTTTCTCGCGAGAGCTCGATGAAAAATGCCGTTTCTCACTTGTCGGCGCCCGTCTCGTAAGGAAAAATGTTCATTTCTCCTCGCTCTCCGTATTTGTTTCGCTGACTGGCCGCAGACAAAAAGCTTCGCCCGAGCGCTGCTCCTGGGTTTGCTTGCGTAAGCGGTGGTGGTGCGGGGCGCACGTTGGCGCGATACAGACCAACGAGCGCGCCAAACAAAGAAGAAACCGTGAGGGCGTGAGATCAAGTCGCTGATAGTAAGAGTGAATGGTTGGATATCATACTAATTTTTGATTTTCGGATTATTCCATTATGACCTTCCCTTTTCCGAGAAGGTTTCACGTTAATGGACTCTCAAAATTAAAATCATTTTACAATTGTAACAGTACTGGGAAATGCAATGACTGTTTTAATCCAATTTTCAGCAAACCAATTTTCAATCAGCAGTCTTCGCTCTCTCCTGAGTAAATTTCGATTCATTGATTGGTAATTCCAAGAGCGTCAACTGCGGAGATCATTAGTCTCGTAAGTGTAGTGCATGGTTTAATCGCGAGAAGTGGCGTTTATCTACCCCCGCTGGATAGCGAGTTCCGGCCTCAACGTACGTCGATTTGCTGTTATTTTTCACTAACCAGCTATCTCCCACCAGCGGGGCATCGCCCCAGCCGCGACAAGCTCTAAGATCCCGACCGGTCTCCCAACATGTGTGGTAGTGTGGTGTATGCGATTCTAAGTGTTTGTAAGTAATAGGTGAGGATAGGGCAAGGAAGAATAAGCAAAGATTGGGCGCGGCCTCTGGTCCGTTTGTTGCTGCATTCGCATGGTGTGGATAGGAGAAACCACGGAAAACTACTGATCAAAACAGCTAGAATTCTTCTCCAGACGCGGCTGAATTCGAGCGAGCTCTGTAGCTAGAGTCGAAAATCCTGCCACCATCGGGTCTCGAGCCCAAGAACCTCCCGGTCAGAGGCACTGCAGTGACATCAATTGATGCCCAAAGCCACCTTTTCCGGTATAATTAGTGAAGGATGATGGTTTGATCATTCATAAGGAATAGACGGGGATGATGAATTATAATGTTAAGTGCTTGTTAGATGTGTGGTAGTACGAGAAGCCGATTATGACGCACAACTACATGCTAAAAAACCATTTTTTTCTCTTCGCACTTAACGCTGTTCCAGGCACCATCGAGGCCAGGTTGCTGATAGTTCTGACCTCTTCGTCGTGAAGAACGGCGAACAGCATCTCATTTCCGAAAATACGCTTTTAATAATTAGCTGATGTTCTTGAAAATTAATCAAAAAATCACTTCAAAATGTGAACTGATCAAAAGTAAATGTTTGGAATTTTTTTAAACAGTTGTGACATATTTGGTGATTTCGGTAAGATGGTAGGTAAGTAAGGTGGTATTGGAGCCCATTCATTACAAGATATAGATAAGAGAAGGGAGTCGATATCGATTAAATCTTAAAGTAATGTTTATGCTACACAATCTTTCTGAAAGTTGCATGTGCATGACGCATTTTACAAATCCTTTACTGTCACCTCCGGTAGAAATTATATTAAACCCGTGCAATACAATTTTTCTGAAATATGCAAGTACTTTAATCCTCATTAGTTTATTTTAGGCACCATTAAAATGAAATAAATAAGAAAGTAAAGGTTTTAGAATTTTCACTAACTTTTTCAAATCCTTTACTTAAAAAAAATATTTTTATGAATTTTATTCATATGTGATATTAATCAAGACCACTACCACCACCCTTACCTCTATTATCATAATCATCATCGTCATCATAAGTCTTCAGCGTGTATTACTTACAGTAAGATCTCTAAATCGGTTGAAAGGAGATTATGTGGGCTACAAGAGTACGGCAATTATGGACTCTTCTAGACGTTTTTAGGAATACGATAATTAAATAAACTTATGCGTGGTCAGCGAACCAAGTAGAAACATTTTTAGGAACTAAGGAAACAAGAGGAGAGGAGAAGTTTCCAAATCAATTGTTTACAATCAACAAAACATTGTTATTCTCAGTGCATGAGAAATCGATTTTCCATTAGTAAAGACATGCCACAACGTTTCGTGATTTAATGTGACCACAATATCAGGTTTGGATTGTTCGAAGTTGGATTAAGACAGTCACTTCATTTTCCGGCAGAGGTTACAAATGTAAAATTATTTTAATTTTGAGTGTCCACGCACTCGAGACAGTGAACAAAAGTCCTTTTCAAGAAACATTTCGGAAACTCTACAAATAAAACGTATGAAACAGTAAGTTCTGGAATTAAATCTTTTCATTTCCATTGATGAAAAAATAGTGATAAAAATTTAAAACTCTAAATAAAAATAAAACACTTAATTGCAGAAATGTTGTTTGTAACTTTGTGGTCATTACATTTATATATAAACAACTTTGATTCTTTTTCCATTGTTAGATTTCTTGATTCGGTGTTCCCCCCTTTCTCTTCCCTCCGTGGGTTGGCTACAGGACTTCAGTATGGACCCACGAATGTCTGTGAAAATAACCTAGGCCATAATAATGATGTGAATTATCAAGGTGACTCTCACTTCTCTTCGTCTGTTGCCATATTATCATACATAAAACAGTAATCTCTGTGTTATAATCCTATATAAAAAGTGTATAATACATCTTTTTCTCATGTGCTTCACCTAAATTCAGTTTGTTTAATCTGTAACAAAGTTTATCCATTTTTTTACTGGCTATTAACATTTCCCAAACTCTTATTTCCTCCACTTCTCAAAGGAAGTTGTGTTGTAAATTTTCCGAAACTTTTTTTCTCGTGTCTCTATGCAGGTTTTTGTATGTTCAAAAAAGAAATATTCATCTACTATTATTATGATAGAAAATAGTGGATCTAATTATATGACATTTTTCTCATGTGTACTATTATGAATTCAGTATATTTTATCTCTGACTCTTAATAATTTTTTTATTAATTTTGATTTTCTGTAATTCAATTTTCAAAAAAGTTTTATTGTAAATTTACAGAAACTCTCCCTGAAAATATGTACATTAAAATAATTACATTAAACATTACAATTAAATAAATACATTAAACAGCGAAACGTCATCCTTAGTCAACACTAATGGAAAATAAATTTTTCATGTGATGAAAATTTCTTTTGTTTGTTGATTGTCTACAATTGATTTGGAAAATATTCTCCTATTCGTATCACTACAGACAATCCTATTGATATCTTAACATGACCAAATAACTATAATGTAAGGTAACAAGAATTATAAGAACTAATCCGAACATCTGAAGATTATAAAAAAAGTACTACTGTTCTGAAAATCAAATAATATTCTAAATGAAATATAACCCTACTAAATTTATTTCAAAACTATTCAATTGCAATTTAACAATGTATGTTTAAATCCTGGTATGTATACTTTTTCTGAAATTTTTGTTCAATCACTGTTAAAAATATTATGTATTGTTGAATGAATGTGTGATGCCTTTATGCCTTTATATGTAGTTGCTAATATCCATAGATGTTCATGCGACTTAAAATAAATTTATTTAAAAAAATAACTGTGAACAATACGTTTCTTTCCACAGGCAAATTCACTGATACACTCTAGTGTGACTCTGGTCCTCATTTCTTGTCACGGTAAACATGTCCACACAGTGTAACGATGGTGTCCCAAGCCGTAGAGTCTATGTAAAAGGAATAGACGCCACAGCTTGAAAGCCACGTGGTGACTGATTACTGAACACAGGAACATGTAAATATTCTACCACATAGGTGCTTCGTCAACGGTTCGAAGAAGCGCCAGTGATGAATAACAGGTCAAGCCAACTGTACACGATTTGTTCCCATGCAACTTACACCCATCAGGCGCTTATGATTCGACTACTCTCCAACATTCTCTTCAACACCGACATTGTTCTCATTGATTTCCATGCCTTTTATGAAAATTTTTCTTATACGTATCACAGGTTATATATCTGGGTCCAATTCAACCGCTGTCTGGAGGCGAATTCTATTGCTCTGGTCGCTAGCTTCCATTGTTTCTTCGATTAACACCAAGAAAATGCCGGAGCAGTACTCAAACAGGCCACGAACTGCGCGCGATCATTCTTTCCTCTCCCTTGTCCTATCTTTACACATCCCCTTACTTACCAACATTTACAGGCACTACACTATCACACATATCGTAAGCTTACCCTGGCTGGGAGGTTAGTAGGAGATACTTGGTTTGGAAAAACACCGCAAACCGACATGTAGGTCGCACCGGATCTCGCTACCCAGCGAGAAAGATCGCCACAACCTCTCGCGATAAAAGCATGCACTACATTTACGGGACTAGTGATATTAGCAGTTAACGCGCCCAGAAACACAATCAATCAAATACGTCCTATGTCTTCTATCTCTCGCTCTATTGAGTTACCGACCGGGAGCACTGGCACAGTGCATCAACAGATGTCACTGCGACGCCTCTTACCGGGAGGTCCTAGGTTCAAGTCCCGCAGGATTTTCGACACTAGCTTTTCAGCTAGGTCGAATTCACTCGCTTTCTGAAGGAGAATACTAGCGGCCGGCTGCTCTGATCGGTAGTTTCCCGTGGTTTCTCCAATCAACACCAGGCGAATGCCGGAGCAGTACCCTAACAAACGGGCCACGGACCACACGCGATCTTTCCTTTCTTCTCTTTGTCCTATCCTAACCGCTTACTTACACTCACTCACACAAACATGCACTACACTACCACACATGTCGGGAGACCGGTCGGGGGTCTTAGAGCTTGTCCCGGCTGGGGCGATGCCCCGCTGGTGCGAGACTCCTGGTTAGGGGTAAATCCCACTAGCCGACGGTAGGTCGGCGCCGGATCTCGCCATCCAGCGGGGGAAGATCACCGCCATCTCCCGAAAAAAACATGCACTACACTAACGGGACTAATGACCAAAACAGTTGACGCGCCCGGAAACACGAAAAAATCAATCAATATCAATCAAAGATGAGATCATCTCATCAGAGATGAGATCAATATCAATCAATGGATCAATCAGTCAATCCATTGAGTTCCCCTCGTGTATGAGAAAGTGTTGGGTGTGCGTTTGGGGCCACTGTGCGTGGCCGAGCGGTGGGTGCGGTGGAGCCGACAGGATCTCCACAATGAAGCGCGCGGCGGCGGCGGCGATTTGGCAAGGGACAAACACCCTGTCACGTGAGCACCGGTTATATATACGAAGGAGAGACGGTTTTAGCTGCGCTTCAATCAGACTTATACGGAGGAATCGTGTTTGTCTCTGCACACGGGAGAATCTCGTCTTTTGCAACAAACACGTTGCGTCAACGAACTCTCGTCTTGTGTAACACTGTTTTGTTAGAAATTTGTATTTAAAATGAAAAAAAAGTTTGTTACTGTTTTAGGCATGCTATTTTATGTTTGCAAAGTGTCCGATGGCGGGATATTTATGTTGACTTGTATCAGCGATAATGGGAAATACATACAATTTTTGGTGAAGAGTAAATTATCGGTTTACAAATAATTCTAAAAATAAATAATACATTCCTTTAGCGTTGTATTAGCATTGAAAGTTTAATCGGCTTTGAAACATTCTCAATTTGTATTTGTATACCAGTATATTGCCTATTTGGGTTTGAATTTCTGGATTGCAATTTTTGGGGATAAATTTCATATTTTCGGAAAATAATATACTGTTGCTGGAATATTCTCAAGTCACTCCGATTAGTTTTCATATTTTACTTAAATTATTGAAATGCAATATTGTGCACTATATTCAGAGTATTTACTCGGAGATAACTCAAGAACTACATGTCACATGAATGGTTAATCCTGCGTAGATGCATACAACCCTCATTACCCTACTTTCGATAATGTCGTTTTACATCGTGAATAACAGAATACATACTGTGTAATTCAAACATTCCCCTTCGTTAATATTGTTCCTTAATTGTAACTCAAATGATGTTTTACCTTTATGCGTACATAATTCGGCTTCAAAGTTCCTTGATTATCTGTGGTGTCGATGTTGAAAATTTTTATTCTTTACAACGAACTGTTTGCTGGTTTATGAAATCAATATATGTCCGACGAAGATATGTTTTTAGCAGAATGGGAAGGTGGATGTTCGGCCTACTGGTCAGAAAGCTTAGATATTTGGGTGCTTACGCTGTGAAACATTCTTCCTCTTTTTTTCTCTCTCATTCTCTCTCTCTCTCTCTCCCCCTCTCCCTCTCTCTCACCCTGTGTTTTCCACTTGGTAATTATTCCGTGAATATACTTACTCTATTCAAAGCTCCTGTTTTCTTCCGGTAAGAATTTGTCTTTTTTGGAACATAATTAGCAAAACTCCTCTCTTAAAAAAAAGAGAAACACAATCCAAATTTGTTTTAAAAATCGCCAGCTATACAGGAGGTCCAGTGGCGATTAATTAAAAGGGAAGCATTTTCAACTTAGCTGTGTTAAGCCTTTTAATCACCTTTCTTTATAAGCCTGATATTTCGCCGTACAGTTTGATGCAATATTCCGCAATCCAGAACATGGCCTGTTTGAACCAACACCATTTTACTGACGCATTTCTTCTTTCCAGGTATACAGAATTTCGAAATCACTTTTGTTATTATAAATTTCATAATTTTCTTATTTCACGTTGGAACTGTAAGCATTTAAACGGTATCGCTCATTGAAATTATTTATTGTTTTTATTGGCAAATGCGGTACATTGGTGGTTTTATTGTTCTGCGCATTACAAAATGTGTAATCGTCATCGGAATGCGTGGTAATTACAAAAGTTTAGACCTAGACGCGAACATGCTTCTGATAATTCAACCTCATGCGAATTCATGTAATGTGAAAGTATCGTTGTTCACATTATTTAATATTCAGTTTTGAATATTCTGTGTTATTTACATATTATGTGATGTTCTCTGCATCAGTTTTTCGTTCGTGGAATTTTAACATCGATCTTCTTCACACATTCCGCACATTGTTGGGGCGTCAGAAGATCTGCAGTGTACTTAGAAAAAAAAAGTGGATTACTTCTTCGTAGTTCATTACGTTTACAAATCCAGGGCATGACCTCTTGACGGTAGAGGGAAACCTACAGCAATGTTTGGGGTGTTGGTAAATATAGCATTGTTTTTGTTGCATGCTATTGTAAATCTTATTAAATGTTGAGTGGAAATGCATTTGACAGGGTATGATTAATTTTACTATATGTTTTTCTACATCTACTGGTTGAGATAACTCAGAACCCGCGTAATCTTTGTCTTGGCAGCGACTATGACCGGTGGGCCTTAGGGTTCGAGTCCCGACGGTAGCGAATTTTTCATATTAGCTAGGGAGCTGGGTTGCATTCTACCTCTGGAGAATCCTGGTGGCCGATTGTTCGGATCAGTAGTTTTCTATTGTTTCTGCTATCAATATTTGGCGAATGGCGGACGAGTACTTCACAAAACTGGCCACGGACTGCGTTCGATCTTTCCTTGCTCTTGCCCTATCCTCACTTTACTCTCTCTCTCTCTCTCTCTCTCTCTCTCTCTCTCTCTCTCTCACTCTCTCTCACACACACACACACACACACACACACACACTCTTAAACCTACATTCACTACACTACCACATATATCGGGAGAACAGTCAGAAGCTTGGATCTTGTTCCAGCTGAGGTTGAGAGGCAAATCCCCCGCATGCTGACATGTAGGTCGGCGCCGGATCTCACCATCCAGCGGCAAACACCACCTCATCCACAGATAAAACATTCACATCACTGGTGGAACTATTGACCGTCATTTGACGTGCCAAATCAACAAAGTTGATTTATGTCATTTGACATAAATCAACTTTCTCTACCCCTTTTATTATTGATTAGTAGATTACTGCTATGGCCATTGGCGCTCCGTGTCCTTTCAAGAGGTAGTGTCAGTAACCAGAGCTAAAGGAAAAATGAAGGGATAAACATAGGTTAACTTTAAAATCTGAAGTGAATTATTTAATATATATTCGATTGAATTGTGAAAGACTCTGATCAAAAACCCTTGCTGGTTTCACTCCTGACTTTACAGCAGCCTACAAGAGCGGAAGAACCAACATATTTTTATGTCCCTTTAAAACTCTATATTTGAAAAGTGGAGAAGAGCAATACTAAAATAAATCAAAGAAAAGATTCACAAAAATTATGTGTTTTTTTTATATGTTTAAATCTGTTTTAGGAATTGACAAATTTGTGCCCCTATTAGTTAACAATCTAGATTCAAGTAACGAAGAAGTTGAACCAAATGCACAAAAGAGAATTAGAGAATACATATTATTTCGGGAAACTGTTTGAATTGAAGATTGGGAAAATTATTTGCTTGAAATGGAAGAATGGAAGTTTACTATTGAGTCTTGTAGGCCTTATCTGAGGATAAGTAGTGAAGCAAAGAAATAAAATAGTATTATGGTGACTTATACTATGTTGATGAAGATGATCTCTTTTATTTATTCGCATAAGAACGTCAACAACACCGAATCAGAATTCCCACAAGTAATGAAGCACTTCTCGAATATGAAAGAATGCGATATTTGTGCTGCTTCTTTCTACGGAAAAAAAGATTTTCACTCAATCCGGGTTTGAACTTCCCTAAGACACATTTTTAATACAAATATGTTCTACGAATACTTTTATTTTCTCTTAAAAGTATAATGTGCCGTACAGAAGAAACTTTATTATGAATACATATGATGGAGCGACGTAATATTCGAATTCTTGGGCGGTAGTTTTCCGTGGTTTCTCCGATCAACACCAGGCGAATGCCGGAGCAGTACCCTAACAAACGGGCCACGGACCGCGCGCGATCTGTCCTTACTCTTCCTTGTCGTATCCTCTCCCCTTACACATATTTACACGAACATGCACTACACTACCACACATCCCGGGAAACCGGTCGGGAGCTTAGAGCTTGTTCGGGTGGGGCGGTGCCCCGCTGGTGGAAGAGTCCTGGACAGGGGGAAACCCCACTAGCCGACGATAGGTCGACGCCGGATCTCACCATCCAGCGGACGAAGATCACCGCCATCTCCCGAGAAACAAACATGCACTACACTAACGGGAGTAATGACCGAAGCAGTTAACGCGTCGGAAACACGAAAAAATCAATCAATCAATCAATCGAATTCTTGGTCACTTTAAATCTGCATGTGAACGCATCAATACGGTGTTCTTCTTCTCAGCATTGTTTGAAATCTGGTAATGCATTATCTAACGTCAGGTGCGGAGCTGGACTAGCGCAACTGATGCTCCGCATTGGGACCCCGGAATCAGAGCCTTGAATGAGGTATCGCCAACCCTTAACGAAGGGTTATTGTTGGAAAAGGTTTTTAAAGTATTCTGTTTTAAAAAATTGCGCAACAAATTTCATGTCAACTTAATAAGTAATTAATATTATTCCTTAATAATTCAATTGCCTACGATATAATTCCTAGAAAAAAAACAGCGTAGTGTGAGGACTGGTGGGTCAGTAATTGATCGATCGTTGGTCACAGCGCGTCCGGTTTGCCGTCCGTATGTTTACTCATTTGATAGTCAACTGAGCGACTTCACCAGCGCTTCCAGTCCGATCAGGGACCGTATTTGGAAATGGATCCGCAAAAATATTCGTGGGTAAATTACATGACGTGGAACTTCCACCAGACAAAAAATCATGAGCTACTTGAGTTGTTTGTTTTTTACATGATTACAAAATTACCTTGCCGTTCTATAAAACGCAGTTTACTGACGAACCTTTTTCAAATTAATTTCCAGAATTGGCTCCTATAACTGGGAATCTTGATGGCATAAAATGGATAATCATTTTGTTGCTGGTTAAACTGATAAATCTATTTTCTAATATATTGCGTACTTAAAGATTTAAAACTTCAGCTTTAGTCGCAGTTAGGGTCTCTTCGGTCCTGCGACCCCGTGAGAAACTAGCTGCGCCCCTGTCTAAAAATGTGGCTTTTGTGGCAAAGCACAAAAGTATTAATACACAGCGTTTAAAATAATAACATAGACTAAATAGCTCTCGAAACTTTACGGCAATTGTCACACATGGTAGTTGCACACGGTCATTTTATAATATTCTTCTACTTGAGCTTGATTCTCAGTTTGTATGTAGCATTGAATGGAGTAACTAGGGACATTAGCATACTCCAGAGACACGGACAGGAAACTTGGGAGATGATCACTATTTTCTTCCCTAATTTATGCCGTGTCGTGTACGAGATTTTCACAAAAAGAGATGTTGATTTGTTACTCGTTACTGCGCGTGACTGGTAGGTTTAGCGTAATGAACGAACACGAACATTCTTACGTAAGTGGAAGAAGCTGATGGGGTGTAAGTCTCTATTTAACTTCCCTATTAAGAGACCATTATCAAGGATTTTTTGATTTATTTGATTTCGAAAAATGAACAATTGAACACAACTATTGCTTACATTAGCAGCACTAACACTGCTAATGAGTAATAGGTTTACAGATCACGAATGTTTATAGATAATGTGTTATTTTATTTACTTTTTCATAAAGGATCGTGAAACTGTTCCTGTTTATATAATTACTTTCGAATTCAGCGCATTTTTGTTTATATGTCAGAAACAGTTAAAATTGTGTGATGCTTCAGGGTTTATCGCTACGTTTAGAGCCCAGATATAAAGCAAGAGAACGTAACTCTCGCAATGAATCAAGCAAAACTAAATGAAACACTTTGATGGGATCAAGGTCATTGACCCACAATGGTTGACAATATTTTTGTAGGCATTTCTAGTAATTATGAATTACACACTATAATTAGTAGCTCATAAATTTACTCTCATAAATTTACAAAACAGTCGTCTTTTAATGTTTATATAGATTCGCCTAAAAACGATTAATAGAGAAATTGCAGAAGTAAAAGTGAATACTAGACTGAGTTTGAGGATTTTTAATCTCTTCAAAAATTAGGAGACAAAAATATGGAAGTATTACGGAAATCCGGGGAAGTATCAATGTAGTTGCAGAATATTTTGCGATAGAATTTTCTTAACTAATTGAGAATGATCTTGTATTAGGATTAGAGATTAACGATGAAGAACAGCTTACAGGCGATCCGTTATGTGCATTTTCGTGCTTTGGGAAAAAGAGCGTAGAAAATGTAGCTGTACTAAATTCTCACTATTTTCATCATCCATATCTGCAAGTATATTTTTCCGGAGATAACAATTGCAATATCATCAGTTCATATCCCGTATGGAGGTAACATAAAAGGTAATTGGGAGTTGGGAATTTTTGAACGGGAGTACCTACAGCATTTTCAGCCTGCTATGAATCATTGACAGGTCTAATGACATAACTTATTTGAACAAAGCTATACATATTATTTATAAATTTTCAACACATGAAAATACTTTTAAAACGGTATACAGTGGCGGCGACGCCACATTCAACTAATGTATCAGTATTCTCTGGGATCCAACGATTGGACAATTACTATCTCCCTTCATGAAGTCCATCATCATAATTAAAGTGTTTTATCCTCTCTTTCAAGTGCATGTTGACACTGAAGAGGCCAATGCCTCTACATTGACTTCGAATCCGGGTCCGTCGAGTCGTGGGTTCTCGCTACAGCTCGTACCTTTCGCCAGGCGCTCACCGAGTCCGAGGAGAGCCGAGAACCAGACGGTAGCCTGCTGGGGCGCCGACGATCCGCAGGTCCGCTCTGGGCGCCGTGGAAGACATTTACTTCCCTATAGTGTCTGTTGGAGCTACGACCAAACAGTGGTTTCCAGAAGGTGCCTCGGTTTCCTCTGCGTTGGAACGGCCGGTTCGCGAAAGCTTCAGGCTTTTTATGTTCTGATGTATCCGAATGAACTTTGACTTTTGGAAAAGACCAATGAGTTCAAGGCAATCACGGGTTTGTAGTTTACTCGTTGACTCTGAACTAGTGATTTCGAGACTATTGCAATTGAGGAATTGTACATTGACACTATACTACGAGCGGTTTATCAACAATTAATTATTTAGTAGGCTAGGTACAGGTTTATTACATAAATTACTTCTCATTATTGCGGGAGTCATGGTTTCAAAATAACTTCCCTTTTCTAATATTATATACTTATTTAGAATATACAAAATTCAATTCAATTGTTTTCACAACTTTTTGAATTCGAGAAAATTCATGGGACGACTGTATCGATATCAATATGATTTTCACTGATAGGTAAAGTGTTTGGTCGGGTGTAAAGTGTTTGGTAGGCTACTTTTTTGCAAATAATTTTCTTTAATTTAAAGAAGGAATACTTTGTTTGTTTAAAAAAAACTAGTTTTATTCCGATGTTAGTGACATTTTATATACGTGACCTTCGAATGGAGACCAAAATTACTGGGTGCATGAGGTTCGGTCACAACTATCCTGTTTTCCTTTCGTACTTCATAAAACAACATTTAAGTGTGTACTGTTCAGTTCCGGCAAATAAATAAAGAACGATCAAGAATTTACCAAAGCTCATTAAACATTCTAAAAGTTCATACAATTTCCTTCTGAAATAATTTGGTTCATTGAGATAGCACCATTAGGCTTTGAATAATTGCCGATAAAAATTATTACTGGACCTTTGCTGACGGTATGAAACAATGCGCTTGTTTACAGCTGCCCTTAGGAACGAGGCAGGGCAGGGCGAGGGTGAGCAAGGTGGAGGTGGGTTGGACGGGGGAGAGTGCGGGACAGAGCAGGTCAGGGCAGAGCAGGGCGGAGTTGGACGGAGACAAGGTGGAGCTGGATATGGCAGGTCAGGTCAGGTCAAGTCAGGTCAGGTCATGTGACTACACGACAGTGTGGGCCAGGGCGGGGAAAGGCAAGGAAAAGCAAGGTAGGGTGGAAATACATTATACATAAACCATTGTAGAATTCACGACCATTAATAAACTGTGTGTTTTATTAATTGACCAATCCCGTGATCCACATCCCACATTTATACATAAAATGCATTCGTTTTCCTAAAAGATAATTGTGATTAATATGTACTCAGGGTACTTGGGATACTTAAACGAGTTGACAACATGAGGCTACGTCGTCTCATTTCATTCCCAGATGACTACATTCACGCTGCATCCCGCCGTACTATTTATAATTTTACATCACCGTTTTTACAAAAAAGCACTAGGAGCTATTTCGAAGAATAATTTTTTGTTTAGTTTTTTATTCTTTTCTGCGGACCTGTCACACGCTCGCAACGGACTCCCTCTCTCCCGTTTTGCGAGCGCAGCGCAGCGCCCGCCGTGCGGCAACTGTCGTCGTGTCCGCCGCCCGCAGCGCCGCGCACGGCGACGCACGCACGCACGCGCGTGCGAACGCGCAGGTGAAGGGGAACGAACCCGCGCCCGCCAGGTGGCCGGCGCTGACGGAGGCGGACGCCGCCACGCGCCTCGCCTTCCGGGTGCGTCCGGTCACCCACCCGGGGGCGCTCAGCCGGGAAATGCAGCTGGCCTTGCACGTTTCACCTTCAGCTACTCGCGATAAAACGCTTCTATCGGTGGACGAGTTGGGTGTCTCCTGTGGCCTCGTATTTAAGTATCTGAAAAAATGGATGTATACTTACGTTATTATCATAGTACGACATGCATACCTTTTATTGGATTAGAGTAACTGGAGCTGAAAGAGTATTTGATTTCCGATACTTATTCCCCAAGAATAGTATCCATTCTTTGAAGAGAAAAACTGCAAATAAATCTCATGCTACCTTACTCCCTTACCAAATGTTGTAAATTAATAAATAGTGAGAGCGAGAATGTTAACGTGCACATTACAGGCTACTCGATTGTGCATTCTTACATGTGCAAGAAAATAATAATAAAAAATAGAAGAAGAAGATAATAGATTTCAAAATAAGCATTAAATTTTTTTGGTTGTTCATCATGTAATATAACGCAAATAAATATCAGATTTCGCCGACCTGGATGACCGAGGTGGCTAAGAGCGAGTACCGACTCAGCGCTTCGGTCCGAAGGGTCGCGGGTTCGAGTCCCGCCTTGGGCATGGCTGTTTGTCCCTTGACTTTGTGTGTGTGTTGTCGCGGAGGGCCTCGCGTTCTGCTGACCCCAGATCAGAGGAGCCCGCAAGTGTTTGTCTAGTGTATGGTCGAATATGCGGTCCTTCGGGACGTAAAGGGCAACCGGCTGTCGTCTGGATAAAAGCCCTAGGGAAAAAAATATATCAGATTTCTGTTAACAACTATATTGCATTATATGCTGTTAGATTATATACTATATTTGCATTATAGGCTGAAATTTATTATTAGGTGTCAGTTTTCGTGTAATTTAATTACTGCAATAAATTAGAATCTAAAAGGAACATTATTGGAACATTTCTAGTGTTGAACGTGTTGAACACGCCTTAGCTCATTGCTTCCCTTCAGTGTTAACCTTTAATGAACACGTACATTTTTTTAAGTTAATTCACAATGATTAATCATCCCATTATTTTCATTAAAAACCAACATTGAAAGTATGAATCTAGTTTAATTAACACTTAATTGAAAATATTGTATGTAAGGGAAGTCAATGTTAATTACAAATAAAAATATTTTAATTTGAGGATTATAATTAAAAATTTACCGTGCACTTCCAAATTGAAACAGATGAATGGAGTGAGACAAGTCTTCTCTCTACAAAAATAATAGAGGCTGATCGATAAACACACAGTGTTTAAAACGATTTGTAATTATATGCACAATGTAAAACAATGCTGGTTAAAAATGTAATTAAATTTGGTGTTCAAAATTTCAGGCACGTATTAAAAAAATCGCCTTCGTAATTTCTACCACAGAATGATGTGTTCGATTTATTATTGTTCGAGCATATTTATAAAAGTTTGAAATATGGGAAAGCTTGATCTAAGCACAATTTTATTGCAGAATACTTTTTGTCTTAATTTTGTAAATAGATGTAATGAACAATGTTTTTAGATAATTTCACAACGCCAAATATTTCCTTATATTACTCTATTAAAATGAATATTGCTCATCATTATTGAACCAAAACTCATAAACTTTAACTCATTAACGTCAAATGAAATGCCTGAAAAAGGATTATCTTTATAGGATATATCATGTAAAATTGTTTTGGTAAATTTTTCTTGCAAATTTTCAATTTCATTTGTTACTCGTTGTCACCCTTAGGGGATTCCATCTTCGTTAAAACGTATAAAAATATTGCATATTTTGAATAGTTATGTTTTTTTGTCCATCAATTTGCAAGCGTACTGAAATCATGAGGAAGACAGATCATCAGATATCCACGCATCTATAATCTCGAGCTATGTGATCGAAAGGAGGTTGCCGTGCAATACTTCTTACGGAACCATTCAAAAATGATGTTTGTTAAAGAATTGGAAGGGTGGTTGAAGCAAGAGAAAAAATCAGATGAAATGTTGATGTAGAGTATAGAGCACTGCACATTGGTAGTATGAAGATTGTGTTTGGCCAAAATTCAAAGAAGTGAAACAACCCTGTGAACTCCTTTTGAGATCAAAGGATCCCGACCCCCA
The DNA here is from genome assembly GCA_011170035.1 of Teleogryllus occipitalis. Taxonomy (NCBI): domain Eukaryota; kingdom Metazoa; phylum Arthropoda; class Insecta; order Orthoptera; family Gryllidae; genus Teleogryllus; species Teleogryllus occipitalis. Next base: position 639,738 of record BLKR01000136.1, read on the forward strand.
ACATCAAATCATGCAAGCGATCAGATTCATTGAGCTTACTGTTCCTCTGCGAGCGGAGGAATCTTTGAGCGTCGCCGGCTGGGCATCAACCAGAGCTTGATGTTGCGCATTCTCGTAAGTCTAGTGATTGCGGTTCCTCACACCCGCAAAACGTGGCGCAACCTTCACGACCTGTAGCAGGACGGTTTAACTATCTTTAATCCGAGGTAACCTCCCAAAATACCTTGCGCGCTACAAACTGTGTGGACGGATATCGTCAACAACAACGCCCGGAATCAATCACGGCGTGCATTTCATTCTCGCGCTCAAAGAGAAAACAAGGCGCAAGGCTTGAAAGGGCAAGCAAACACAACACCTGACGGCGACCGCACCGCGGGGCCCACCGCTTCCCAAATTTCAGGCGTGAAAGTCGGCTAAAAATATTTGCGGCGGTGGCGGCGGCGGCCGCGGGGGGCGCCCGCCTGTCCGTCCGCGTCTGATGGATGGAGGCGGCCGTGGAAGGATTCCAGGGGGCGGTGCCGGGACGGGCGAAGCCGGTGGCGTTGCTCGACGCGTACGCTCACGCGGAGAGACAAATTGAGACACCTGCGCCTGCATTGCACATGCTTACTCACACTTCACTGCATTCAACGTACTTGTTCATAGCAATCTGCATTATATACACCTTCTCATATGAAAGTGATTGAACGTACTTTCTCATTTCATATTCTGTTGCGCATTTTTTCTCATTTCAAATTGCATTGCACATATTTCTTTCATATTATGTATTAATTTCATTGAGACACCTGCGTCTGCATTGCACATGCTTACTCACACTTCACTGCATTCAACGTACTTGTTCATAGCAATCTGCATTATGTACACTGTACCATATGAAAGTGATTGAATGTATTTTCTCATTTCATATTCAGTAGCGCATTTTTTCTCATTTCAAATTGCATTGCACATATTTGTTTCATGTTATGTATTAATTTCATTGAGCCACCTGCGCCTGCATTACACATGCTTACTCACACTTCACTGCATTCAACGTACTTGTTCATAGCAATCTGCATTTTATACACTTTACCATATGAAAGTGATTGAATGTATTTTCTCATTTCATATTCAGTAGCGCATTTTTTCTCATTTCAAATTGCATTGCACATATTTGTTTCATATTATGTATTAATTTCATTGAGACACCTCTGTCTGCATTGCACATGCTTACTCACACTTCACTGCATTCAACGTTCTTCCTCATAGCAATCTGCATTATATACACTTTCTCATATCAAACTAATTGAATGTGTTTACTCATTTCAGGTTCCGTAGCGCATTTTTTCTCATTTCAAACTGCATTGCACATATTTGTTTCATATTATGCATTGATTTTATATGTATTATACTGTGCGAAATGTTTTAAAAATATAAAACTCAAAAATACTGCTCGCGGAATGATTATTCGTGCAAGTCCGTAAAAATCATAAACGCCGTTTTTGCTGCAATCTACTGTTCCTACTTTTATTTTGCTAAAAAAAACGTTGTAAGATGCACCACTTACACCTAAAAAATTCACATGTTTTTAGTTTTTCAACATTATTAGTTGCTATTTTTATAGAAATGCAATAATTGTGTATTTTAATCGATATATTTAGTAATATACTTTTCGTGTACTACTAAGCATAGAGGGAAATCTGTGGCAATGTCTATCGTTATATTATTAACACTTTTTGCATTCAATATTTTTCTTTTGCGATCAATTAGACGTGTGAAAGTCGCCCAAAATGTATAAAAATTCAAACGAATACCGTCGACGCTCTGAAATCTGCATTATAATTTGAAATGTTTTGAACAAATTTAGTAGATTTTCTTTTTGTAGACTATTGTAATAAGACAAACAGCTGTTAAAAGTATTAAATGCACAATAAATTTCATATTCCAGAATTATTATTATTAATTATTATTATACAACAACATTGTAATCAAAATATTAGTCTTAATCTAGTGATCAAAAATAGTAGAACATCATAATGAAAATATTACTTTGTTTGCCTACCCTACGAATTAGTAACAAAGAAATAAAATTAAACCAACTAGTAACTAAACAAAATTAATGTTAAAATACAAGAAAAAAGATGTATTTGGGCACCATTGTACAAAAATTTGAATTCAAGCTTAAGGCGGTGTTGTTATAGGAAGATGGAAGCTTGTTTGAATATAAGTATGTTTTCTTAGATTCAGGCGTTCATTGAAAATACATAACAGGAATAAGGAATTAAGATTCCAAGCTTACGACGGTAAAGGATCAAATCGAGCATCATGAGCTCACACGTCGAAGCTTTAAGAAGCAGGAAAGCCCGATTGCATCGGGAAAATAGACCAAAGGGAAAATATTGTTCTTCCAGGTAACTGAGATTGGTAAATCACTCAACTAGAATGTGTACATAACCCAAACGCTTCGCAAATTCAATCAGATTGTAGATACTAGGAACCGAAAGTTTAAAGCTCTTTCCACTAACTTGGGGTCGTTTCATTCGCATTCGTTTTCAATTTAAATATTTTGCGACGGTATGCGATTTTTCAGCTCCATTTTGCACAATTCCAACTACTTTTACTTCTGTGATTTAGGCTGCACTCTTTCAAATGCAAATAAGCTAAATCGTGTGGTTTGAATGCAACCATTGTTTTTGTTATACTCTGAGGAAGTATCCTGGCAAATTGTGTGATCGCTGAAATGTTGGTTGATAGTAATTCGTTTCGAAACTGCAGAAGTAAGAAATAAAAACCATCATTTGTAGGAAAGAAAAATATTTTAGGGGAGATCTAAAAGTGTGAGATAAACTAGAGATACAAAACTTCATTAAAGAGGGAGGAAATTTACTTTCAGATTTGAAAAAGTATTTGATTTGTTAATGTATATTTTTCTATTCCCATTCTATAATGCTGTCATTTGATGGCTGCAACCAGTTGCATAATGATACTCATTACTATACAAATTTCATTATGATACAGGTTCTTGACCAATCACATAAAAGTTTACAAACCAAGTATTGTCACTTATTCATTGAGAATCGCCCTAGAAAATGTTTCGTTCGATTGTGTACATTAAAATTGCATTTTATATTATATTATGCTTGTTAGTTTTAATTTCTATTATTATTAGTATTTTGTTCGTGGATAATTATTTAAAATAAAATGAATCGTAATTTCACTTTGGTCCTATTTGACTAGCCCAGTACTCCCTGGCTAGCGGACTGGTAACCATAGCCACCTGCGGCAGCATGCAAGGGTAGTGTAGGCATGTGTCCGCTAGGTGGCCTTGGCTGAATCGTGCATGTCAACTGCCACGAAACGATTCAATGCAAAAGTTTAACTTGTAAAAGTCGTAGAAAAAATATCGTCTGAAACTCGATGTTTACATCATCGTTTCATGATGTAATATTATGCACATGAGAATTAACTTGCCATTTATTATCTAACGTTATTGCCTGTTTCATGGGTAATTTTCTGCGATTTTTGTAGCCGTTTAATTTTAAAATTTACAATTAATTTTCTATAAAGAATAGTCCTAAATTGGTTTTGTAATGAATGTGTAAATTATTTAGAATGAACATCTTTTGGGTTTTAATTCGTGGTTGATTAGAAACTGCGCAAGCGAAGCTACGGAAAGATGCGTGCACAGTAGATTGAGCAAGAATATTTAACATTCGCAAATAATAAGTTCTAATTTTCTTAAAACTCAACAACAATAAACCCTAAGAAACTTGAAATTCATTCGCATGAAAATATTAAAATATTAACATAACTATCTACCCCACGTATATGGACTACTTTTTTTAATATCATCTTTTATCTGATCTGGAACTAAAAAAACTTTCAGAAATGTAATAAATGCACGCACATTCATAGTTCAGAGTTTGCCTGGCAGTGATGTGAGAGGACCGTTATGAGGCTATTTTAATCACGGATTGCTGTAATTGCTCCTGTTCCCTTCCTGCCACTCTTCACATTCTGCCCTCTTCCCGTAACATTCTCTGCGCCGCGAATCAAAGGCCAACGTACCCAAAGGCGACAGTTGCAAGGGCTGCTACAGGAAATATTGTGTTGAATTTAAATTCACATGTCAGAAAGTATAATTTTCTATTCAAATCACTGTCAAAACTTTAACATATGATGTATAAATGTATTCCTCTTCTTTTGATCTATGCATTGTTTGTGAGCAAAATGTATTTCTATTTTAAACTATATCTATGCCACATATTAGAGAATTTTTGCACTTAACCGAAAAAGGCTAACGTTAACGGTTGTAAATAACATAACGTCAAATCTTGTTCGAAGCTCAAAGAGAGTGTGTGCAGTTTATGCTTATAAGGTGCTGATATCTAGTAGCAACATTATTCAGGTACACATATGTTTGTCGCCTTTCCGCATTTGATTATCGATTTTTCCATTTTGTATACTGTGGTTTCGATTTAGTACTTGGATTATTTACATTGTAATCATTTGTTTCCGAGAAAACAACACCATGATTGCAAAGAATGACGAAGTGTTTACTGGTATTCACACCGATGTGTTGCTCCCTGCTATGGAAGAATTAATGGAAGCATATGTACTTGGAAATATTTTTATAGATGACGTAGAAAATACAATTCTGCGCGAAATTTTCGAACCAAATCGACCTGGAATTTTAAAGTCGCTAAAATATGGAATGTTGAATTACTTCTTATTTTAAAGGGCTTCTCCACTTGCGAAACCACAATTTCAATATTCCTCCTCACTGGTTTCCATCTTCATAGAGTGAAAGCCAATACTTCCTTCAATGGCATACATCTTGTTTTGCAGAAAACCGCAGCCGGCTTTTGTTCGCATTCTTAGTATACTGAGAACCCAAAACGAGTATTACCGACAACCGATTCGTTATACGTTTTGAAGCATCGTTAGCGAACCAAGCCTGGTTAACACATGTTTATTACAGAGACCATCATTGGTGTTCCAGGCGTAACGTGACAATAGCCGGCTCCGCTTATCTTTAAGTGTCGATGTGCAAAAGCTCTCTATTTTTTGCCACATGAATCCGCATTGATAAGCTAAAAATTCATTTCGACATTCGGAATGTTTACAAGTTATGGGAGTGGTACTTAGTTGGTGAGACTCTCTTTGGTGTAGGAATAATTCTACGCTCCTACTTTCAGGAATCACATCCATACTTTTTTCGATAAATTTGAAGTCATTCAGTCTTAATAGCAGAAAAATTTAAATGATTATTATTAAGGATCCTTTACAGAAATTATCAATTTTCACATCAATGCTTGTTGTCTGAAATGTGTACACACTTGCGTAAATCTAGATGTCGATTATTATTATGATGCTGAAATGTTGTGATTATTATTGTTCGCCTGAAACAGTCTTGTTAGAATTTTTTCCCTCCTCGCAACTTTTCCGGCGCGCCTTATTTTCGGGTGCTGCTTTTCCTCTCCCTTTGATTTGGAAGTGACTTATTTCCGGGGGCTGCGTATTTTCGGGCCTGTGGGGTTGGTGTGTGGGCGCGCGGGCGCGTGTCGCCAGCTGTGACCTCTCAGCCGCCCTCCTTCCCCGCGGCGCGGCGCGGCGAGGGGGCGGCACCCACAGTCGCGAGCCGTGTTGCGAACGAGTCTATTTCCAAGGCGGCCTTGCTACTAGTTCAGGGGAAATGATGTGTCCCGCACTGTCTGGCGGCGGTTCCGCCGGAAGCCGCCTGACGAACTGACACTTTCCACGCCGCGCCGTGGCGCGTCGCTCGCCGTGGCTTCGGGAAGATACGTGTCTGTCACAAGTTGCAGATCGCTAAGGGAAGCACCCCATCCGCTCCAAAATGGGGACTGTTGTTTCTTCAAAATAACGAGAATCTCGCCCCACCTTAATTACATAGAACTACGTGAAAATATCTGATGATGGATACTGTGAGTGTAGTCAAGGTACGAGCCTTACATCCGTGTATCTTCCCTGGTTTTCCTGGATTTTAGATTATTTTATGTTTCTGGACGCATTTATTATTACTTCCATAAGTGTAGTGCATGTTATATCCCGGAAGATGACGAAGTTCTTTCCTCGCTGAAACTTGAGATTCGGCGCCGACATACACGTTAGCTTTCGGGGGGTTTCCCCTCTCCAGATATCTCCTTCAGCGGGTCTGCGACATGCGTGGTAATATAATGCATTGCATTTAAGCGTGTATGTATGTGACTACTGTAGAATTTGAAATATTACTTGAGAAAATTATGGAAAATGTGCAAGAGAGAATCAAGAGAAATGAGGAAATTCATCTCCAGGAAAAGCAAAAATATTCTTCAGAAACTTCTATCGAAACAACAAATGTTCAACAAGACTCATACATAACAGTTCGAATAAAATTAATTTGGTTGAATTGTGCTGAGTACCGTCTAAATAAGTATTCTTATAATATAATTGTTTTGAAAATACGCTCTCTTCTTCCTAATCAGTATTCCAGAATCATCTCCTTGAAACGAGAATAATTATAAAAACAGTAAAGATAATGATTGAGGTGAATCAGTAAAGATAATTATGAATGTGCGAGGGTGAGAAAGCATTGAAAAATACATGTATGTGGTAATGGTTACTGGTAAATATAGCAACCTGGAGAATGATGAGGGCAAGGAGGAGGTCCCCACCTGCTGTCACAACCGGTGGCACACATCGAGCGGCGAGTCGGCGCGACCGGTCCATCCCGTGCGGTGCAGTGACCCGAATAGTGCGTCAGTCCGCCGCCTCCGCCCGCAATCCTCCCCCTCCTCACCACCCGCGCCCGCCCACCCGCCACCGCCGCGACCGCCTCGGCCCTCAAAGCAAGTTCAACATCACACGCCGCGACTGTCATAACAAGTTTTTGGAAGCTGGAAACAGACGCGGCCGCAGCCCCACGCGATGCCTACGCCGTCCCTTCCCCCCCCCCTCCTCCCTTCACCGCACCCACCCACCTCCTCACCACACTTCCCCGCTCGCTTGCCGCATATGAAGTCCTCGGCGGACGTTGGAGCTACATTAGGGACTTGAGCGAACGGCTCGCCCGGAAGACGTATGCCTTTCCCCGACTAGTCGCAATTTCTGCGTGTGCGTGCGTCAGAACGGAGAAACAGTAAGTTAATAGTCTTTCTCCGCTTGCCTCTGTATTTATGTTTACCGTCTTCATTGAATTATCAAGTTAGTCAGAAAAATACTTATTTTTAATTTTGTTTAAAATTATGAAGACTGAATCCAGGTCCACAGTAGACCACAATGAACACTTGACAACTTTCTACCTTCTACGTCGTAATATAAAAGTATCTTTAGAGATACTTTAGAGATTTTGCTATTCGTGTACGAGTGACATTTGTGAGTGGTAAATAACAGTTCCTATATTGATAATAACAGCAATAATAATGCAATATCTAAAATCTCATGTCTAATGAAGACCAGCATGCACAAAATGCACACAAAGGAAGACACAAATTAATGTGGCTTAAAAGAGGAAGAATTAATACACAATCGGAAGCAGTTGTCGTAACTGCTGAAGATCAGGTATTGTTAAATGCGACGTTATGTTAAAGCGACTCTCACAATTTCCCGGGATAATCTCCTCTATTGGTCCATTTTCAGCAATGTGATAAAACATAAAAAGAGACCGTGTGCTCTGTAGTGACCTCCACTTTCTGATAGATCTATATAGCCCTTAAAGTTTCATATACACGCTCTCCGTGGTTAAAACACCAAAACCCGTGACGTCAGTTGGGCTGTGTACAATTTTGTACGTCCAAAAAAATTCAAACCGATCGTGCGATAGCACCAAACAAAAACCGGATATTGCCATTTGAGATTTGGAAAAAAAAAAACTATTTTACATAGACATGTTGTATAATGCGATGAGAATGTCGTAAGAGACACGCAGATTATCGAACACAAAGAGTTGGAAATCTAGATCATCCGGATGTGGGGTGTTATAAACATACGTTATACGAATTGTTAATGAAGCTCTGGGATTTATTCTGAAAAAAATGTGTGTGAACTTGGTCAAAGTTGTAGATCATTAAAAAGAGTGCAAGATAACCCGTTATTTGGAACAACCTACATTTAGCGCAGGTGTTGAAAGGGATCCCATTGTCACTACATTTCCTCTTTAGAAAGCTGGTGGTAACGTGGGGTAGATTTTTTATTTAACTATGACCAAACATTTTTAAGGTGAAATTAGGAACAATAATAATAAAAATAATATTAATTTTATTTATAATAATGTATCATGAATCAATCGAAAATACATGCTGTGGATGTCTATTTGGCACAAATAATATTTCCAGTGTTGGAATAACATATCCAAAGTAATTAATCAGGCACTTGCAAAGAAAAATAAACTTGCAGAGGAAGAGAAATAGTATTATATGTGTAAGCCTGAGAAAATAATCAGTAATCACCTGGCATATCGTGAGACGGTACAAACCGAAAGAAAAGTCAAAGCAAACAGACCAGATATACTTTTAATTGCTGAAATGACAAGAACTATGATTATTGATGATACAGTTCCTACAGACTACAACCTAGTGTCAACTTTTGCTGAAAAATACAATATCACTAAGTAGCTGTTGAGTAGAATATTATGTACAGATTGCTGAGAGTAGAGATAGTTCCTATGATTGTATAAGCAAACGGTGTAGTCACTAAGGATAGACGGAAGACTGGGAAAACTCTGCAGTTGCGCGAACAATACAGAATTCCTCTTTACTGGATACGGTGAGCATCGAAAGATAGTTTTTGTGTCTTGAGAGAGGTAAAATGAAGGGCAAGGATGTGAAAATTATACAAAGGTGATTTACAACGCAATATGAGGGAGTTCTTTACTGTAGCTTCATGTATTTATACAGAAATGCTGTGTTTTGAGCAGAAATGCTCCGATATTGCTTGTGAAGAAAATGAATAATAAAGAAGTATATAATAATAATAATAATAATAATAATAATAATAATAATAATAATAATAATAATAATAATAATAATAATAATAACAAGATCCTGGTGATACACAGCGATCTTTACGCACTCAAAACGCGGCGCGTGCTTCTCAATCCCAAGTGGCAGCACGTCTGCCTCCATGTTCTGACCTCCACTCTCCCGATACTACTCGAGCAACTTTTCTTGAACGATGGATTGAAGAAATGCGGGCGGAGTGGGGGTATTAGCTACGGAGTCGGCCACTCGAGTATTTGCAGTAATGCCAACCTCTGGTAAATCGAAGTCAAGCCTGCTACGTGTGTGGCCAGGCCATCGCTTTGGGTAGGCAACAGCAGGTACACTAGGTAGGAGTTTTAGGTACCTCCCTTGAAGAAACTGGACCTGCCTCAGTCATTTATTTACATAATGGTAATAAAGCTGAACAGAAGTTCTCGACTATGAAAGCAACTAGCTTTGACTGGCTTCTGTTTTTCCAATGAAGTTTTAATGCTTGGAATGTTGTCATCAGTGCTTGATGCGAGCTTTTGCCTTCAGCTGTTTATTGCTCAAGGGAGGGGAAAGCAAGACCATCGTTCAAGAAAAGTTGCTCGTGTAGTACTTTGCCGCGCATTTCGCGTTGGAGCAAGCAGGCCATTCCCATTTGCCGCGTGTGTGTGCAACTCCGCGTCCAAACACGCCCCACGCTGACTTTGCCTGGAAATGTTTGAGTCTGTCGACACATGCTGTGGAAGAAGATCTCGGGATTTGCATTTGTTTAACATTTTATGGTCTGACATGTTCTCCAACAAACATCAATCCCCCCCCCCCCCATAAATAAATTAATGATTCAAGGAGAACGCTTTCCTTGCCTAATTTTTATTTTACGAGTCAGCTAAATCGTCATGCTTTATTGCTGATGCGAAGATAAACAATCCAAAATCTGCACGTTTCTGCGATGGTTGGTTGGCCGTGATGAATTGTGAATGTGGTTACACATCTTTCATGAAGGAAAGTAATATACTAGCTTGAGCAGGCGAGAATTACAGGGAAGAGATAAAAAGATCTTGGATGAAGTGGGGGATTTACCGGATATGCGGATTTAAAGAATAACTAGTAAAGTATGTAATCGAGGAAAAGAGGTAGGGGTATTTAGTAGAAGAGAAATAGAGAAAGGGAGGAATTACAGTGAAATTTTTTAAAAAGTATTTTCATCATTACAATCAAGTCTTGTTTAGTCTAAGAACTTGTCCATTATCGTTTCTCAGTTTCAAATTGGATTTAAAACACACTTTTCTTGTACAAGTGGAATAACACTGGCATTTGATTTCGTAATGTACTTTTGACATCTCATTTTAGACGAGTTCGAGAGGGTTTTTCTCTTCTGTATTTTCACTAATTACATATTGCCCACGAGAAAAATGGCTTCGAGATTGTCGAATTGGTGCAACCATTCTTCGTGTTTTCTCGCGAACGTTTGCGTGTCGTCATTCTGTGATTCAACCTTCAGATCCTTCTGCAGGCCTTTATTTCTCTTAAATCATGGTGCTTCAACAATATTTCTCTGCACTTTGTTCTGAAATCTTTGGATAATATCCATATTACTCTCTCCCCAAAATGTTGCACCCTACGCCCATTTTGGTTTCAATATTTGTTAGCAAACTTTATCGTATATTGACAGGCAAGAATATCTTACAATTACCCAGTACATATTTTTGTATGTGATGTTCAATTATCCTTTTTCTGAGAATGTTCTTTACATCGAAGTTTACAATTCAAAGTCATGCCAAGATATTTAATTTTATTTGTATGGTACCATGTGGTTGTTTATGTACATTGGAGTAACTTTAGTACGTCTGCGCACATTTTCACTTTCATTTTTAAATTCATATTCCAACCATTGGTGCATTTTTGTGCATGCATTATTGCTGTTTGTATCTTCTTCATCGATATTTACTACTGCTAAAATCAAAGTGTCATGGAAATGTTCCTATGACACTCTTTTCTAGTTCTTGGAGGTCCCTAGTATAGAGAAGGTATGTACAGTATTGATTCCAGCACACTTCCTTGCGGTACTCCTGCCTTGATTTTTTAGAGTCCTGTATATGTACCCTCTTGTTAAACTCTAACATGACTATCAGTTAAATATGATTCCAAAATATCTGCATATTGTCTAGGAAGTTCTCAGCTTGTTATTTAAACTCTTGTTCCAGTCTTTGTCGAAGTCTTGGAGAACGTCTAAGAAAACTGCAGAACAGAGCTTTTTTTCTTCCGATGATTTTTGAATGCCACACAAATGAAAAGTAAAGTAAAATATAATGTAAACGTGTCTTTTTACGTAGCTCATCCCATAGAAATGATGGTCAGAGAGAGTACGAAGGAATGGGAAAGTAAATAATGTATAGAAGTTTCTTAAAAACTCTGAAAGTGCTCTAAAGATAAATAATTACTTCATCTACCTTGATCTAGCTATTTTTTTCTCGCTTAATGTGACAGTATTTCAAATGTATGTTGTTATTGATGTATTATTAATAATACAATAATTACATTTAAACAATATTTCTCCCATCAAATTATTTTACTTTTAAAAAAGAATGTCGCGCTTCAGTCGCTAATTTTGCCAGCTAGCGATGTTCTCAGGCCTGGACCCTGTTTTTATTTTTTACTTACGCCTGAGGCAAGGGAGAGGTGTTGCCATCATCGTAACTAGCTTATTTGGCCAGCCTGAGATGTCTTTCGTTACTTAGATGTGGAATCGGTGAATATTTTATTAAAAAGCTATGCTTCTTTTTTGCCCCGGCCGAGAATCGAACACGGGACAACCTGACAGAAAGCTAGCACGTTCTCCTTGAGGCATCCGAGGGACTATGTATTTCTTAAAAAAATCTTCTTTATAAATGTTTATAATAAAGTCTAATTTCTTTGAGTATTCTTTTACCTTCTCTCCGTGGAAAAGAAAAATTAAATTTTCGAATAGTTTCACTGGATAAATAAAAGCATTGAATCTCAATCTTTCTGTACATAAAAAAAATATAGTAATTTGGTGCCGTATTCTAGAATTGTTTTCAATTAATATTTACTTCATGAAGGAGATAGAATTGTCATTAGACTCTATAGCAATTGAAAGAGAAGATGTAAGGGATTTTTTACTTCCTCATTGAAATATTTAAAATTTTATCGTTAATTTTGTTGTAAATTAAATTCGTGATTTTGAACCCGACGTCAAGGAATTTTAGTAATTTCCATTGTTTGATAAGTTAGAAACTGAAAGAAATCGGTATGAAATGATTCAGTACACCGGACATCGGGACCAGATTTTTGAAACACATACTCCTTTCAAGTCGTCATCCGTGTACATTCTTTAGCGTTGAGTGAAAGTTCTGAGCGATGCTGGCATGGCACTCACACGACGGAAGTATACCACTAAACCGCTCTATTTCAAGAGACAATAAACTGCAAGCGAATAAAGGTCAACGTTGATGAGTTCACACTGTCTACAAATTGATTCACTCCAAGGAAGATGTAAGCACGACAGTTACATAATGAAGGAAATAGAGAGCGTTTCACGAAATGTGATATGCGTGATATGGAGCATAAATATAGTTTTGCCAGAAGTAATACGGAGGGTTGGGATTTCTTCTCATAAAAGTGAATGCGCATATTTGTATTAAATAATTTTGTTTGAGATTTTTTTGTTAGATAATTCTTCAACAAGATGGTTATTTGGCAACGGCTTGTTTGTTTTGATTTATATGACAGATTGTACCATTTTTGAAAGTGTCATTTGCGGGATTATAAAATTATTTTCGGTATCTGAGTACAAAATACAGGAGAAACTAAGCAAGATGTTGAAACAATATAGTCTAATTTCAAATCAAACAATAAAAAAGGAATATTAAAGTAGCTTTTTTGAAAAAAAGCGAACAAAAGGATCTTCAGCTTTTTATTAGAAATTATTGCTAATGAATTAGCCGACGTGGATGGCCGAGATGGCTAAGAGTGTCCATCGACCCAGTTCTTCAGACTGATGGGTCGTGTGTTCGAGTTCCGCTTTGGATATGAATGTTTTCCCTTGTCTCTTGTGTACGTACGTGGAGGGCTTCGCGTTCTGCTGACCTCAGATCAGAGGAGCGTTTTGGAGTCTAGTGAATGGTTAAATACGCTTCCCAGCGGGAGGCAAAGGGTAACCAGTTGTCTGTTGGATAAATTCATGGAAAAATATTAATGAATGAATTGGAAAGATGACAACTCATCACATATTTCAGTTTATTTTCAATAAATTATGTTATTTTGACTCTGAAATTATTTTTGAGTAATATTAAGTAATTTATATTTATAGTAAATTTGAGTAATTTTAAGTGTTGCACCTTCGTATATAATATTACAACTCCTCTGTAAAATATACATTACCGAAATTCGTAATACCCTTCTTTCACTGTAGATGATAAATCCATAACAGATCTTTCATCTCCCAACTAGTCTTCCACGAATTCACTATTTCAATTATATCAACGTCATGAATGCAACGCTTCATTTTTATCATTACCTTTTAAATCTTTCCTTTTATTCGCATTAATTACTTCATTTTCAATACTTCGTTCCGCCCTACTGTGATTTGAATATCTTTCCATATCCAGTGTATCAAATAATAATACTTAATTTTATGTATTATGTAATGTATAAATATATAGTGTAACTCGGACAACAAGTTGGAATCATATCGATTCCGACGTGATAAACTAAAGAAATGAAAAATGAGGAATTTAAATAACCGCAAATGAAATGCAAAAATTAAAGTGACGATAAAAATGAAGCCCTCACATTCGGAGCCTGATTGCATTCTTCATTTATCACGACACCCACCATCCAGATATTTAAACAATCGAGTCCGCGTGCGTGATGGAACCGCGCTCTGCAGAATGCTCCGCTCGCCGCCCGCCGGAACGCGCGCTGTCTGCGAGCGCGGGGATTGAGTGACAGCTGCACGATGCCGCCGCGGGGCGGTGGAGCAAGCAGGGGGCGGGGCCGTTGGGCGCTTCCATTGCGGGCGGGCATTTTGTGGCACCGACGGGCGGTGGCGACAGCGGCGGCGGTAGTGCAGTGGCGGTGGCGGTGGCGCCGGTGGGCGCGGCGGGGGCGGCGGGCGCGGCGGGGTCGGTGGGGGCGGCGGGGGCGGCGGGGGCGAGGGCGGTGGGGTGGCGGGGTGGTGGCGGCTGGGGGCAACTGGGGGCGGCGGGGCGGTGGGGTGGCGGGGGTGGTGGTGGCGGCTGGGGGAGGCGGGGCGGCGGGGCCGGGGGCGGTGGGTGGCGGGGGTGGTGGTGGCTGGGGGAAGCTGGGGGAGGCTGGGGGTGGCGGGGGTAGCGGAGGGCGGCGGGGGCGGCGGGGGCGGTGGGGGCGGTGGGGGCGGTGGGGACGGTGGGGGCGGGGGCGGTGGGGTGGCGGGGGTGGTGGTGTCTGGGGGTGTCTGGGGGCGGCTGGGGGTGGCTGGGGGCGGCTTGGGGAGGCTGGGGGTGGCGGGGGTAGCGGGGGGCGGCGGTGGCTTGGGGAGGCTGGGGGCGGCTGGGAAGGCGTGGGTGGCGGCTTTTGTACAGGACTTGCGTTCGGCAGAGCATCGTGCCGACAGGCGCCCGATGGACGGATGGACGGACGGACGGACGGACGGACGGACGGACGGGCGAGAGGGCGGGAGGGTCAGCCGTTGATCCGCCATGCGTACGAGCGAAGACGATAAGCATCTCGCGCGGTCGCCAATTGCGCGCACGCGGAGCGCCGACAAGGCGCCATTGTGGTGAGCGGCACGCGCCATTTCCACCGGTGAATGGCGCGCGCGCGCGGACCACCGGCGAAGCTTTGTGCGGCGCGGGTGACGCGCGCGGACGCTGGCTCTCGCGCTCGCGAGAATAGTCGAGGCCTCTTGGGCGAGCGGAGGGTGATGCGGGTCGGACTCCACTGAAGGCGACTCACGAGGGTACAGTGTTCCAATATAATGGAAATGTTATTTACGCAACTAGTTCACAAACTGAGTCTTTGGCGTACGAATGAAATGTTACTGGACGAGGCGACGAATCAAACACCGCACCTTATAGTTTTTAGCCCGAAATCATGAAAACTTACAAGTACATAATCTTCAGATCCTTGTCAATAAGTGAAGGAGCAGACATGTTGATTTATGACTCTCCAGTGTTTTGCTTACTTTGTAGGGCTTCTTTGGTTTATATGGCCGTAACTTTGCAGTCGCCGGCCTGGATGGCCGAGGTGGCTAAGAATGAGTACCGACTCAGCGCTTCGGTCCGGAGGGTTGTGGGTTCGAGTCCCGCCTTGGGCATGGTTGTTTGTCTCTTGACTTTGTGTGTGTTGTCGCGGAGGGCCTCGCGTTCTGCTGACCCCAGATCAGAAGAGACCGCAAGTGTGTTGGTCTAGTGTATGGTCAAATATGCGTCCCACCGGGACGTAAAGGGTAACCGGCTGTTGGCTGGATAAAAGCCCTAAGAAAGAACTTTGCAGTCAACTTATGGCAAAGTCTACTTTGCCGTATGTATGTTCCAAAAAGTAACGCGTTATAATCTATACAGCGATGGTAGGTACGTCTCAATGCACAAGAAATATTTGTTTGACCTGAATATACAGAGAAAATTAGAAACATTATTGACAGTGTAAGCAATAATGTTTCGGATTCTGAGATTTATTTGGTTTTCTTTAAAATGGGCCGGTTGTTTTTGTGAATATTGAAATGTATCAAATAAAAATGTGCTATATTTAAATTATAACCGTATCGTGATTACACGCAGTCCGCAGATGAAATTCCCTGCATTCGATTAGAGATGGATGAGCTGAGAGCCGGGGTATGCTAACACAGAATATTCGAAAAGAATGAGATTTGTTTACTGCAATGAGAAATTCGATTTGCATTTTAGATTTTGTTCTGGATTGAGACAAAGAAATACGAAGGTATACCAACTATTTTAGTGTTGTACCTTTCTAAGAATAGTCTCTGCCGTGGATGGAGTGTTTCGGGTCGTGCTCTAGTCGCCGATTGGTAAGTGGGCGATGGTGACACGTAAGTTCTATTTGTGACTTACGTACGAACAACAGAGATTTCTTCGTAAAAGAAAATTTTGCAGTTATGTTGTGATTGCCAAAACTAACAGAGTACATTGGCATCACAAAGTGTAGTCCAGCATCTCCAAGTGACAATTTTGTTTATTTTTAACAATATTTTCTTTTTAATTTTACGCGAAGAATGAAGGAAAAACATTATCATTGGTGACTTGATGTCGAGAAAAACTATGTTACATTTTTCTGTCTTCTTTCCTGAAATATGGCCACACGTGGAGTCATGATTTCAGTTTACAACGATGTTTCCACTAAAAGAAAAAAATGGTGCCAATAAGTAAAGAATGTTTGTGGCAAAGAATTTAATTAGGAATTTGATAGAATTTTCGTATTTTTGCACAGTAACAGTTATGTCTAAAATTTAAAAAAATAAAACTATTGAAGTATTCAAGAATCGGCAGATAACTTCTTTTTTCTATCAGTAATTTGGTGTTTTATTTTGCGCATGCATTACGTACATTACATATCTTATGCGAAGCAAGAAAGATTTCTCATAAAATTACAAAAATATATAGCTTGAAATGTCCAGAAAACCAATTTTCCATTTGAGATACTAAGAAAAAGTTCTTTTCTTACGATCCATATTTTCGTTACTTTTCTTCGTCTATTCATCATGTATTTACGTTTTCATTAACATAACGCATCGTTTATTGTTATCTTTATTAATATAAGCACGGTTTCTTTTGTTTTTTCCATTCCAAGAACGTTGTAGTGCAATTGTTGTTTTGTCAAGTCTGAACATCCTTGCTTTGATTGAAAGACAGTTTTCAAGGCAGTATTCAACGTCTAACGAATTATTGCTGTTTCTCAACCTTTATACCCTTGTGTTCGCTTCAGTGGAGCTTGCTTCACCCTGTTGTAACTCCGTAACAAGCTAAAATTGCTCTTCATCCGAACGAACCTCCAGCGGTGTAAGCTCGTTTCAGTCTCTCTGCGTTTAACTTGAGGCTTGCATTATACACAGCGGTGCGAATCACTATCGGTTAATTCTCAGTAGCACGAAGTGAATTAGAATATCGCGAAACAGCGACGATGCTTCAGATGTAGTTATCGTTTTATTCGATTTTGGCTTTCTCTCAGAGAAGTTGCGTTCAAGACTCGTGATGTGCACTTTACAGAGATGAGTTCAACGAATTACTTACAGCTCCAAAACATCTCTTTGTTAATGTGACAGTAGGAATACAATTATTAACTGAATAGTTCAAAAAATGTTCCCTTCAACGTTTTATTAGATATATTAGTTTTTCAATTTGAGGATTGTATTAATATAGTGATTACACCATTTTTTGAATTGTCCCTTAACTTAAAATATTTTTTTTAAATTTAAGCATTCAAATAACTGTTTTCTAATTGCTGTGACAGGTAGTATCTATTTTTACATTTTTACATAAAATATTTCTTGCAATGCTTCAATTACTATCAGTGAATCATTTCCAATATAATTGTTATTAATGTATTATTAAAGTCGCAAAGACGCGACCGAATATTTAGCAAATCTACTCTACATTTTGGCAGGCTGTTGTTTGGTATCTTCCATAACAAATTAAAGTGGGATATCGGTGAGGTACCAAATTGTTTGGAAAATGTCCTATAAAATGATATCAGATTTACCATCTCTTGATTTCAAAGGGACCATTAACACTGCCTCATTGACGACAAAGAATACCTTCTGTATGTGAAGATTATTACGAGCTCTGTTGGTGGTCTCCATTACTTTGGTGGGCGTTCTTCCAAACTTTTGGACGTTTAGACTCTGTCATATTAACCAAACGATCTTCCATCTCGGCGCATTAGAGTGAGCTATTTTAATTTTTCTACGCCGAAAGATGAGATATCTTAAAAGGAAGGAATCGTAAAAATCAACTTAAATTCATATCAACATTTTACGTTCGCGTACGAAAGAAAATACAGTATAGAAACTAACCATTCTTTCTGTATGAGTATCAAGATCATAGATGTAAGAGAAGATTTTGAAGACGGATAGCGTTTACTGTTAGGAAAAATGACCAGATCTGATAGTTTGTTTACATGGAAGCCAAAATGAATGGAAGAATGACAATAAAACTTTAATAAATCAACCGTTCGGCCCAATAATGGTCTATATTGGAATATTTGGGAAACGTGTTTTTTTGTGAAATCATGGTATTTGTGTAGTTTTGTGTAGCTTGTATGTGTTCGTACAGTATACGGTATAAAACAAAACCTATTCATGACAACTGTCTATGCTACCAGAGTGCTAGTGAAATTCATGAGAGGATGCAACATGTAGCATTCTGATTATCCTGTAAAATTCATAAATCGTAACATAGAGCGTTATACGTCCCAATGCTTCAATTAAGTATACAATATTCAATCCCACTTTATCTCCTGTGTGAAATACATTAAGGGGTGACATGTGCGCTCTCTAGATTAAAATAATGTGAAATTGTTTTCTAATCAACCGATCTGTTTCCGGAAAGAAAGACATACATTTTTCGCAGCATCACCGAGAGACAAATTACAAGAATACCATTAAATATTGAATTTAGTGGAGCCCAGGGATGTCAAGGTCGCGGCCAAGGTAACAAGCTTACTAGAGCTCGCAAGCACTGCGTCCAGAGAAATTGACGCGATATTTAAAACTAAAACAAATTTATTAAATTTAAAAGTTGTACAATTTCCTCCGGAGTGGCGATACATCACTAGATACTTGGACTATGACAGTCTGTGGGAGAAGTTACTTGACAGTAATTGTTGCAAACTTAGCTGTATTAATTCACATTTTCTCTTTAAGGCAAAGAAATGATCAATTAAAATGCAATAATTAATCAGTCCAATTTAAAATTCTCAAATGAGAGTATAATTAAAAAAAGTGAATGTCAAGAATTTTGATTTTGTAATCCTGTTTTCTTAAGAGTGATATAAAAGGATGAAACTTTCTACGTTCAGGTTAAAAAGTTTAATAAACCAATATTATAATTTGTTAAACGCACTGTCCGTCTGTAAGCCGGACATGTTAACTTGTAGAGACTTGTTAATTTATTTCACATTATTGCTAAATACAATAAATAACTGAATGATTTAATAATATAACATAAAACGAAAAAAGGAAAGAATTCGCAATTTAAACATACTTCTGTCATTTAGCAAAGATGTTTATATAAGGAAGAATTGAGTAAGAAAATAAGCATCAAATAGTATTAAGCAGTGAATAATATAAACATAATAAAATTGTCGGTTATTTGGTAGAAAAAATCTAGCAAACAAATTTTCGTATGAACCTACTATTCACCGCCTCGCTTCGCTTCAGCTTGCGCATGTTCACTCCTATCTGTATTTTAAGGGGAAATGAGTGCGGAGTCAGTAGAAGTTGCCCGTGCCCGTAGGAGCGCTGGGCTCCCCAGGCGGGCTTGGTTTGACGTGCCTCGTGTAGCCGGAAAGAAATGTAACGATGTCTCTTGTTCACAAAGTTGTCCATTTCAATATTTGACATATTTTAAAATAAAAATACATTTTTTGCTAATATCAAGAACCTGATGGAATTTTATGATTGTATTTCATGAACAATGATAGGAAACAATTCCGTAGTGACAGCAGAGATATTGTGATACTTCACATGTCCACGTAAACACATCCTAAGATAGCGCCATCTTAGGACCTATGGAGTGCTTAATCTGTGTTACTTGGAGCCATTGATGATGAAATGAAGTCCCGAAACAAGTGTATGGCTGACTTGTCTGTTTATTAAATTTCATATTATAATAAAAGACTTGTGGTTGATACCTCTGCTATCCTGAATCAATAATGATAGAAAACGATTTTTTTATTAAATTCAACACACGGGCCAGACTTACAACTTTTGTTACATAATGTTTGAAATTATCCATTGGGAGTATTTTGCATTGAACGTATGTGTATTTAAGTTTATAGAGAATTATTATATTAAATGGAACCATGAACAGTTTTTATTGTTGAGAATTATATTGTGCCTAAAATTTGTAAAAGCTCACGGAAATTCGGGAAAGAATTCGAATAGGTGCTGGAAAGTCCCATTCTCAGCTGAACTTTAGGATCGGTGGGGAAGAATGAGGATAAAAGAAATTATGATTTAGGTTAATTATCTATTAATTTAGTATCTGTACATACCATCGTCATTACAGTTAAGAATTTTAAGGCGCGCTCTAGGTATGTTAATATCTTTGCAACGGCAGTAGTTCTGATTGTAAAATATTACAATCTAGCAATCTATATAGCTGAGCAGATTGAACAGCTTGGAACATGGATTTCGTTAAGAATGTAATAAATTGTTGTGTATAAGATCGATGTGTCTATGATGTAGTATCCTCATCAATAAACCTCATGCACTTTCCTTCAACTGATGAGTGAAATATAAAAATATTCATATTTCGATTTATATTTTGTGGACAGTCAGTGATAAAATTATTTATATTTTGTGAAAGGTTTGTTAGGGTTTAGGAAAGCTATGGATATGGGCAGATCAACATCAAATTTGTGGCTTGATATAATTGTATTTTAGATTAAATTTCCTTTTCAAACTGATAAATATTAATGTTTAATAATTGAACCGTTTAATAATTGAAGTTTACGTTATCCTAGGATAATTTACAAATTTATAGTCTTCCTTGTTATTTTTCGTTTCACAGACTCGCCAAACGAATGTTATAATTTCATTTGCTTTCACTGACGTGACATCTAAGTGGTATATATTTTTTTTTATAGAAATGAACGATGAAGGTTTTCTGTACTACATCACGGCTACAGAGGATCCTTCTGATGTTCGCAATAAAGAACATATTGGCTTTATTACATTTAGTTGAAATAAATCACATATTTTGTTGTATGATTAATAAGTAAAAGACAAAAATTACTCACGACTAAGCTGGTGGGCGTTCTAATATTAATAAGTTGGGATTTATGATTTGCAACTGTTCAACGATCAAAGCGGCTACATGCCGAGTTTTTCCGGCCAATCATGCAATGGATAATTTTAATATGTTTGTTGTCGTCCACAAATTTTGTGTTTGCTGAGAAACATGCTACATACAGAAAGAAATAATGAAAAAGAGGAAAAAAAGTCAAAGATATGTTTTGATGTGAGTGTAAACACGTTAATGTTTTGCATGCCGTTTTCGGAGGGAAGTTTCGCTTTAGTTTTCTCCGAGTCGAGCGTGATTTCATTTTGCAGAGCGTTTCACGTACGATTATGAAAAGTATTGTCGTATTTCGAGATTGGTACTACTTCGTTCACAGTTCTCCATTGTAGAAACTTGGTTATTCACACTCAGAACTGGGCCGTAGAACAAAAGGTCCCTCGCCGCACTGCAGGGTCGCAGAAGTAGAGGCTGGAGAAAGGCGATAATATCGATGAGCACGCCTGGCCAAGCAGCAATGGCCGGACCAAGAAGCCCCGACCCGCTTCACAACGGACAATCGCCCCGAGCGGCCTAGTATTTGCTGCGGAGACAGCTTGGACATCGGGGATAGCAGGGGAAAGTGCCGGCCGCGGGCCAGGAAGGCAAAGCGCGGTGGATGAGCGGGGCTAGGAAAGGGGGCGGGGGGTGGTGAGAAGGTTGGCAAAGGGAGGGGACGGCCGGTGTGGGTGGTAAGGAGGGAAGGAAAAGGGCTGCAACGACGGAACGTCGGAAGGAGGCAGGGAAAGCGGAGAGTGGCGGAAGAGGAGAAGAATATCAGAGTACCAGGGAGCATGTGGTCGTGTGGGGCGCAATAGGGGAGGCGGTGGAGGGGGCGGTGAGGGAGGCGGGGGTGGGAGTGGGTCAGGCGCGGGGGCGAGAGCAACTGGGGCGGCATGGCCACGCCAGACCACGCTGCTAACCTCATTAGCATCGGTCAAGCGGACGGCGGCTGCAGCCTTTGTGGTATCAGCAGCATTAAGAGGGAAATGGGCGGCAGCTTTGTGTAATCAGGGCGGGCGGGGCGTGGGGGCGGCTTTTCGCTCGGATGCCCGCCCGCCCCCGCCCCGTCGCACCCCGCCCGCCCCCGGGGAGGACCCGCGCTGCGGTGGCCGCCTCCCCTCCCCGACCACCAAAGATGCTGCCGACCAGCCACCCCCGCCGCCCCGCCTCTCGCTCTCTCTCCCCTCCACCGTCCCCGCCTCTGTCGTCCTTAGCGCTCCACCGCCCCCGCCCCCGCCCCTCCCGCTGCCACCCCCAGCCGTCCTCGCATCTCGTCGCCTCACAGCCGACCACGCCCCCTGCCACGCCCCCGCGGTGTTTAGCTTGTATCGTCTGAAGCGCTCTCGGGCGAAGTCCCTTCTCAGGATGAGACGGAAAATCTGCGTAGACGTTAGCTCCACTTGAATATTATTCGCGGCCACTCATTCGTGGTGAAAGTAATATTTAATACAGCACGTTTTTATGTAATTTTTATTCTTTAGACTATGTGGGAAATTTCCACACTGATTCAGTATCCTACAGGTACCCTTTTCATTTTTTCCTTTTCTTACAGGCTATCAGAAACATGTTATCTGAAAAATAAATTTGAATGATTTGTTTTTGGGCTTTCGAAACATAAATAAAAAAATACGATTTTTAAATGAAAATGTTTGGAAAATATTTACTTTTGTTGTGAAATAAAACAAAATCTCGAATTAGTTTTAATTTTCAAAGTTTGGTTGCAAGTGATATGTTCAAATGACCGACGATACTACAATGGATGTGTCGTGACACATGGATGTTGTTATGCTATGAGATTTTTTATCGGTATTTTTGCTAGAATGCATTAATGGAAAACAGTCGCAGTGTGATTTATTTACATTTTGTGTCAAATGTCGAAATTACGTTCATTTGTCTTTTCTATCCATTGTTGTCGTTTAATTTTCTTATTTTACATACGTTCACTTTAACGATGAAACTTAGTGCTCTGCTTGTTGGAAACATTTCGAAGGTCAGAAAGAAATTCATAATAAAAATTTATTATTTAAAAACATTCTACGCTCAATCATGACGTCAGGTAATAATTGTGAAAAAATGGCAGAGGAATGAATAGAAGCGAATCTGGAGCTGCAGATGAAAGTTGTTTACCATGAACTCCGGATAAGTTAAACTGTGAAAAGTACATAATACGCCTTCTGCGCAATGAGCAGAAGTACTGAACCTTTGCGACTCAAAGTTTTCAAATTTACATTCTTTCTGCAGTGCAATTGCGTGCACTCTTAGATAAGTCTATTGCGATTGTCATTACTGTTTCATTTGCATATTTCAAAACTTGAAGAAATGTGGTAGAATTGCAAGTTTGTTTCTGAAGTTCATTTCTTATTTTCAAGGTCTTTCGTTATGAAATGCAGTATCGGAGAGAACAAGTCCCCCTTGCCCGTTTTGCTCGAACCACTTTCCCTTCTGTCTTCTCGGGAATCGTTCTCGCCTGTCTTATTTTATTAACGAGTTCAGTGTTCTCCCGATATTAATGCCGCTTGCAGCTCTTGAATATTTATCGGTCAAAAGAGGGATATCGTCCGAAGTCGTATATCTTAATATAAGCGTATCATAACATTGCAGACGAACTCAAACATTAATCTCTTTGATGCAATATCTTGTGGTCGAAAAACGTTTAGTAATAAAAATAAAAGTGAGACTTTTTAAATAGTGGCTTCTAAGGCGACGGCAAAGGTGTATTAAAATAATTAAAGAATATTTTAGCGCAGTTCGGTTTAAGTTCCAATGAATCAATTTAATAGATATTACATTAATTTACATTCGCCCTTATCACATCAATTGTTTTAGCATTTTTAGCATAATTTGAAGGTCTAATTAATTTGCTTAGCATAATTACAAATTATAATATATCTAATATAAACATTACGCTAATGATATTGTGCGAATCTTTAATTGATTGATGTAATATATTTTTACCAACTCTGTTTTCCTTTGCCGGCCGTACTATTGGAATGGGATTGGGTTAAAAATGCAATGAGAATCGCCACAGTATTACATGCCAAAATCAATATAATTTAAAACAACTAGTAATGCTTTAACAGCACATACTTTTTTGCATTATTTTGGTAATGGATTTCTAAAATAGTATTGCAGCTTATAACCACTATTACTTTAATCATTATTTAAAAAAATCAGAAGATATAACCCTAAAGTGCACGATAACTACGAATATTCTAAAATAACTCTAAAAATAATTTAAAGATATAACATTGAGGGATATATTTCTGTGTAAAAGAAACCTGAATTCAATATTGAATGTGTTGGAAAAATGCAAAAAATTGGACTTATTTAACTGACCTGTTGGGGAGAAAATGTACATAAATTGATAAAAAGAGCTGATATTAAGAAATAACTAGTTTTGCTAGTTGAACGTGACATGTGTACGCCTGAATAGGGGCTCGTTTCAGGGAGTGATGACTTGAAAGAGTAGAAACATTTGAACTGTGGTTTCATCTCACCGAAAGGAAGAGAGGGTAAAATAACGACGTAGAGCCAGTCTACACGTGTAACATTTTATGTCGCTACACAGAATATATTTTACTTCAAGGCCATTCAAAGCTACGTGCGCTATCAGCGGGAAGAGGGAGGTACCCTCTTGTGACAAAAATGACGGGGTAGGGGCTGATGAAAAATGAAAATTCACTTAAAATGTCTGTAATATTTTCACCCACTCACTCTCTCACTCGCTAGCACTCTCGCGCTTTTACTTACTTACATGCTCACTCTCTTTTCTATACCTTCTTACTCACTCACTTTTCACTTGCTTACTCACGTTGGGATTATCTTACTCGCACACTCACTTTCTCACTTGCTCATTTCCCTACGTTTTTACTCATTCCCTCACTCAATAGTTTTCTCATACTTACAAACATCCCTTATACTTATTCAAAAATTTCATTTACACACCCACGTAGTATTTAATAAGGAGAAATTACATAAGTTATATACCATCCTTAATTGTCGACGTTTTCACCCTTCTCTCCGCCTTTTCTTTATTTTCTCCTTTGGTTGTTATTTATCTTCCGTTTTATCCATCGTATTTTTCTTTTCTCGTGATCAATTCACCTTCCCTATGGTTTATTTCTGCCTCTTCTTAGTCGATCTTATGGGCTTGGTTTCTTGCGCCCGCCTTCTCCATCGATTCCCACACGAGCCTCGCCCACAGTTGGTTGGTTGGTTTGTTGGTTGTGATTCCTGGCGCGTCAACAGCTTGGGTCATTAGTCCCGTAAGTGTACTGCATGTTTTTCCTCGGGAGAAGTCAAAGATGTTCCTCCGCTGCATGGCGAGATCCGGCGCCGACCTACCATCCGCTAGCGGGGTTTTCCTTTAACCAGAACTCTCCCACCAGCGGGGCACCGCCCCAGCCCAGACAACTCTAAGCTCCCGACCGGTCTCCCGGAATGTGTGGTAGTGTAGTGCATGTTAGTGTAAGTGTGTGTTTAAGGGGAGACGATAGGGCGAGGAAGAGGTAGGAAAGATCGCAGGCGGTCCGTGGCTCGTTTGTTTGGGTACGGCTCCGGCATTCGCCAGGTATTGATCGGAGAAACCACGGAAAACTACCGATCTGAGCAGCTGGCCGCTAGAATTCTCCTCCAGACAGCGGCTGAATTCGATATAGCTGAAAAGCTAGCGTCGAAAATCCTGCCGCCGTCGGGACTCGGACCTATTACTTACCGGTCAGAGACGCTGCAGTGACATCAGTTGATCCCGCGGTCGAAAATCTCGTCACTTTCATTCGATCTCCGCCCTCTCCCGCTCCAGCGGCTAGCTGCTCGCTTTCGCCCGAGGCCCTGTACTCTCTGCAGGATGCCCTCTTCGCGAGTTGGTATAAAAAAGTCACCACCACAACGGTACAGCACACAACAAAACAAGCAAAACAAAACTCCCCAATAATTACTTCGAAGTTGTAATAAGCTTCGTTTATGCGTACTTCTCGGTCAAGGGAAGAGGAAACCAACACCATCCCGTTGCTTTTCAACTCTTTCATCGTGCTATCTCTTTCGCTTCGTGAGCGTGTGGTGATGTCCTTGTCATCTCCGTCGACCGCTGACCGGTCTTTCACGCAGTCCCTTGTTAGCAGAATTCTGCGCAGCGTAGGGCACCGGGAACAACGGTGAGCTCTGGCGGCACCCGCCCGAATCGCGGGCCTCTCCACTTAATGAGCATTCGTGCCTCGTGGGAATTAATCAATACGTTTTGACGAATTTTCTCGCCCAAGCGCTTATTCAAGCCGGGCGCAACTCGATAGGATAAAGTATGGGAGCAATCCATTTTATTTCGGGCCGCGCGTGCTAGTTAACTGTGCGGATGTCTGCGAGTGCGCATGTTTGAACGGAGGTCGACCGTTCGTGCTTTGTTTCGTTTGACAGGCGTTAAATTTGTCTGTCTAATTGGTCTTGTTTCTGTTGCAGGATACGTTGAAGATTGAAGCGCTGTGGACAGTGTGGTGTTGGGAAGCGTGAAGTGGAAGCGGTGAGTTTGTTGCTTTGAGTTTGCCCACCGGAATATATATGAATATATATATATATATATATATATATATATATATATATATATTTATATATATATATATATATTTATTTATTTTAATTAATGAAGTTGATAAATGTGCTCACAAAATGGTTTTAGTAGTGAGATTTTTATACATGTAATTCAGCTCGGTTCTGATGATTTTCAGATCTGGAATTTCTATGCTAAACGTTTAACTCATTAAATGTGCGTGAATTTAAAACTTCGTACAAATACCACCTCTAGTAAATGTAAACTAACATGTTGACAAAAAAACATTACGTTATTACGTTTCTACAAAAAACTAGATTAGCTATTTTAGCTTCCTTTTCAAGAAGAACTTGGTGTTTTGTTAAAGAACTGGTTGTGAATCATCCCAATCAGAATAAGATAACACTGATGATTAGTGAAGTTGCAAACTGATTTTAATTTTTCCTCATCATGTTACAACTATTTGGTAACTAGTAAACCGTGACGAAATCTCTTTGTCAGTGTTCGGATATTGAAATAAGTTTTCGGCTTTTACTATTAATATCGGGTTCCTAGAAACATTAAATTATATTTGCGGACTGAAAAGTAGATGCAGCGCTTCAAAATGAAATTTGTAACGAAAAGTCTTAAATTCTGAATCTAACTAATAATAATTTCTTTCGGAGTTTAATTTGTTTTCAGGATTCTTTTCGTGTTTTTCTTTCACCATTACACTAGGCATGACAGCTTCCACATTCGTTCTCGATTTCCATGATTTCTTACTGAGTTTTTGAGATATTGATTACGAACACTTTACAGTTATTTTGTTTTATTTCTAAAATATTTAACTAATTGCAAAATTTCTGTTTACAAAATTGGTGGCAGTAGTTGAAGATATACTGATGCATGCAGGCTTGCCTGTGGCTACGTGGAAAGACGGCTTTTCAGTCAGAGAAACAGAATGGGAAGGGAGCCACACGTCTCCCTGTCAGCGCCTCGCAGATTTCAGCTGGAGCCGAACAAGTGCTCTCTCGCCTCGGCTCAGCTGAGTCTGCGAAAAGCGATGGGGCAGCGAAATCCTCATCTCTGGAGCGGGGGCGGGGGCGGGGGGCGGGGCGGCGCGGGCCGCGGAAGGCGGTGTCCCGCTGCCCCGGAAGCCCTCGAAGAGCGCAAATTGAATGCGCGATCGGGGAGCCCATTAATAACTTTTAACCTTGATGAAAAGTTGCCCGTCCAAGATAAATGCGGGGGCGGCTTCTCGTAATGACGGCGCTGGAGAGTGGCGGCGGCGGCGTACCCTCCCCGACGCGCGCGCTCTCTATCTCGCCGGCGACAGCCTGGCCTGCCCCCTCCGCGACTTGCCACTATCACATCCCACCGCCCCGTTGGCGCGCCGACTCCGTCTCGCTGCCTTGCTGCTCTGCTTCTTTACCACCCTGACGCCCTTCCGCACAACCTCATCACCCGGTCGCCCTGACGCCCCGTCACTCAGTCATTCTAATACCCGGTCGCTCCGGCGTCCTATCGTCTTGTTTGTCGCTCTGCCGCTCTGCACTTCTGTCGCCGTGTCGGCTTACTGCCCTGCCGCTCTACCGCCCCGCCACGCGGTGCTATTCCGCCCTGCCGCCCTTCCGCTCTGCCACCCTGTCGCCCAGCTGCCCTGCCGCCCGGTCGCCCTGCCGCCCTGCCGCCCTGCCGCCCTGCCGCCCTGCCGCCCTGTCGCCCTGTCGCCCTGTCGCCCTGTCGCCCTGTCGCCCTGTCGCCCTGTCGCCCTGTCGCCCTGTCGCCCTGTCGCCCTGTCGCCCTGTCGCCCTGTCGCCCTGTCGCCCTGTCGCCCTGTCGCCCTGTCGCCCTGTCGCCCTGCCGCCCTGCCGCCCTGTCGCCCTGTCGCCCTGCCGCCCTGCCGCCCTGCCGTCCTGCCGCCCTGCCGCCCTGCCGCCCTGCCGCCCTGCTGCCCTGCCGCCCTGCCGCCCTGCCGGCCTTTCGCTTTGCCAGCACAACTCTCCGCCTCCCTTCTATCCCACCTTCCAACCTTCTGCCCTCCAACCCTTCTACCTTTACGCTCTTCCCCCTGCTGGTTGCAGTATGTTATGATTAAGCTTTTGCAAATATCTTTTATATTCCTGTACGTCAGTAGGTGGTGCCTACAGTGCTGTCTGTAAGTGTCGGTAAGCCTGGATACTTGTTCGTAATTGTAGAGGACGAGAAGTGCGTAAGAGCTTCCTCATTGAGATGTTCGGAGAAGCTCTTCACTGGGAATTATTCCCTGGGGATGGGAAGCGGGAAGCACTGGTAGCTTCTATAGGCGCCAAAAGGTGGCGGGCGGGCAGATGGAGCAAAGCTGAAAAGGTATCTCAGACTCGAAAGAAAATGGTACTAATTAGAGTTGGGAAATCCCACGTGCCATTTCGTAGCACCATTAGTTTAACTCGATTTCAACAGTCTTAAAATGTTTTGTGAAGAGTGATATTGCAGCTTCTTGGTTTCACTGAGGCTTGAAATGAATTTTGAACTCCTTGTATAAAATATTAAGTGTGCCGTTAAATCTAATAGAGTAAGTAAAGCTGTCTGTTCCAACATGCAGATGTGTGTAGAATTTCTTGCATTGACTTTCTAGTCGCCTTACGCAAAGTAGTAAAAAACCAACGTACCTAACGTACCAAAAAAATACGCGTTGGAACTAGCAGACTGGGATGCAACCTCTCACCATATATGCAACTGCTGTTTAGGTCTGATACCCGCTTACAATGAAACATGGGGTTCGCGTACACGCAGTTCAGAATTTCAAGTGCGCTTCAAGAAAAGCGGTAACTTTCTCATTTGTGAACTAAGGAGGTCGACTGAAAGGCAAAATATATTCTTATGTCAAATGAAGTCGAATCTTTCATGGTCTATCTGATAAGCAAGCATTTATTTCAATTGCGAATAATGTGTTTTAAAGTGAATTATTAATGTAGTAGCAATTGTTATGACTTTCTAGAAATTACTTGTATAAGTGCTTGTGGAAAAAAATTATTTATCAATCACGAAAGTGTTTCAAAATCTGTATGAATTTGTTTCCAGAAAAATTTATAGAATTTAGATTAAGACTTACGAAATATCGTCGTTCAATTATTGCGAAACAATCTCTGAAATATAAAAGGTCAACTTCAAATTTGTTTTCATATCTGGTAACTAAACGCTGGGGGACGGATCGATTTTATTACTTGAAATAAGTAATTCCAAAGAAGAATTTTACAAGGAGTTAATCGAGACATCTTGGATTTCATTGTGAAGCGTGACGAATACGTTTACATAGCATAGGAAACTGAAATAGTAAAGATCTGCACTGCTGTAACTAGCAAAAGTTAATATTTCTACATTTAACTTTATATCATTCAGTCAAATTACGCCTTGATCCCGAGGTTTTTCCAAAGTAAGAATTACAAAGAGAAGGAAAATAGTTCTTTTAGTTCTTCTTCTATATCTTTGGACAGGAAATTTTAAAATTTGTGTGCCTAAGGTTATATTGTGCGTGTATTTGTCATAATTTTCTGTCGCCTTGTACGACATAATTCTCTGTTATTTAGTTTGATGTTATATTAATAAATATTTATTTAATTTACCCTCATTTTCTATGCTGATATCATGATAATTAAAAAGTCAATCTTCTGAAATTATTTTTATTGACTTTTAGTCATTTCTTTTTCTTATACATTTTATTTTTACATTATGTTATAATTTAAATAGTGTGTTCAAGTGCATTATATTTTCATTGTTGCAAGAATTATCATTTTTAAAATAATTCGTTTTATATTAAATGCATGATATATTTTATTATATTTAAAAATAAACCTATTCGTTCGGCCCCTTTTCTCTCAATCCATAAACTGGTTCGGAGAAATGTATCTACAGAACATTTTTGACATTTTCCGCGTATTACCGTGAGAAACCACGGGTCACCAGATTTCATTTAGAAACCACACCCTGCGGGACGCCGACAATTCCGAGACTTATCCCAACCTGTCCGTCCCGGGGGAGATAACGCGCCTTATTCCGTGTTCGCACGAAATCCGCTCGTCTTCTGTTCTTTCCCGGCCGTCGCTGTCGCCTGCGCAGGCGACTTTCTTCTTTTCTCTGCTGCTTTGCTTTTAGTTCTTTTTTTGTCTCCCTTCCTCTTTTTCCGCGCCGGCGCCCGTTCTTTCTAACCGGTTCGCCGTAATAATTTTTCTAAAATGCCAAGTTTCCACACCGGCGCGTCGGAGGCAAAAACTAATATCTTCGTAAATCAGCGTCGAATCATTTCACACTCGGGCTAAATCCCGGCGGAGGCCTAAACACGCCGTGCGTCAAATGGAAGCGACTGGCAACGGGCGTCGTCGGTGGCGGCGACGGTGGCGGCGACGGTGGTGGCGACGGTGGTGGCGACGGTGGCGGCGACGGTGGCGGCGACGGTGGCGGCGACGGTGGCGGCGACGGTGGTGGCGACGGTGGTGGCGACGGTGGTGGCGACGGTGGTGGCGACGGTGGTGGCGACGGTGACGGTGGATGGTTAAGGACAGGCAGCAATGGAGGAAATGGGCGCTGGCTGAGATAGCCCAGGGCAACAACCGTTGCCTTCGTAGTGTCTTTCAGTGAGAGTTTTTAGAGTTTGAGTGCAGACGGTGGCGGATTTTTAATACTAGCTACATATATAGGCACCGATCGGTAGTTTTGCGTGGTTTCTTCGAGCTATGCCACGCGAATGACGGAGCAGTACTTTAACAAACGGGCTGTGGACCGCGCGATCTTTCCTTCCCCTTCCTTGTCGTATGCTTATACCTTACTTACACACACACACGGGCACACAGTTACATGCATTACACTGCTATTGAAGTCTGAAAACCAGACAGGAACTTAGTGCTTGTCTCGACTAGGATGGTGCTCTACTGGTGGAGATACTTGGAGGTGGAAACCCCGCCAACCAATCAATAAAACGAAGGGGGCAATGACAGCAGTGTAATGTGGTAGGGTGACTTGCTGTAGTGTGGTTACTGAGGGTGCTGACGATAACTGAGGTGAAAGTGATGACGGTGACGTGTGACGACAGTGTATTTTGTAAAACGACAGGTGACAGACGTACTACATGATGCCATCGGTGATGGAGTAGTGACGGGCCGTGGCGAGGGCTTTCGGCGATTAGCGGGCGCTGATAACAATGCATGGCCGAGCACACGTGCGGGCGGACAGAGCACGATGGAGGGGAGGGGGCAGCAGGCTGAAGGTGACAAGCGAAGATTACCGGCCACGCACTATAGCCAGTAGATGACTGACAGCAAACGGTGGATAGTGAACAATAGGCAATAGAAAACGAGCGGCTTTCGACGGGTCACGCAGGGATCGAAAGTGGCGGCTGCAGACAAGCTACAGGTGATAGAACAAAACTGGAGACGACGTACGCATGTTGATGGAAGTCATAGTAGAAGTGGAAATGATTTCTTTAAATTACAC
Organism: Teleogryllus occipitalis; assembly: GCA_011170035.1. NCBI lineage: Eukaryota > Metazoa > Arthropoda > Insecta > Orthoptera > Gryllidae > Teleogryllus > Teleogryllus occipitalis. The sequence goes on from BLKR01000136.1 coordinate 671,684, forward strand.
ACTGCGTTGTTGTAATTAATAAAATATCTGTTATTAGCTGAACACTAAAAAAGATACCCGATGTTTGTGTGAAATACAAATATTTACGTCATAATCAAATGTGATTGTTAATTTCTAAATAGTATAATGTGATGTTGCGAAGTGCCAAAAGATGTGATATTGTTATGAATAAGATCGAGCTAGTGGGGAGCAATTGCCGTGTACATAACATATGCAATTTCAGGTATTGTGTTTTATTTATTTATTCACTTTGGAATTTGTGCAATTTGAATTCAAACCACACACTAATTGGAGTCTGGAATTTTTATAATTTTGAAAATTAAGTCAGGTGACTTTCAAAATGTTTTGCATTGTGTCTGGAAGTTAACATTGCAATAGGCGAAACTTTGACTTTTGACTCCGTAAAAAACCTTGAATTTCATTTCCTGCCTTTGTTCAGCTCTGTTTTTTTCCTTTCGCGTGTTTAATTCAATCTTCACTATCTCTCACGTTTCCATGAATGTGAATAGAAAATGTTCACGCCACAATAGCAACGTCACAGTGCTACTTGCAATATGTTTTAATTTGTAATTAATTTTTTTGTGTGAATGAAAGAAATCAACTGTCCGGAATGTGCTCTTTTGAGATGAATTAGTTTGTTGGTGATAATTATTTTGTCATAACCTGTGGTTCAGGGGGTTGGAGTACAGTGCAAGTACACCACGCTTCATCCATTAATAAACTTCACAGCAAATAAAATCCAAATACATCTTAATGAAAACGATTGTGCTCAAAAAGAAACATTAAACATCAATACTACAAAATCCATCGCAAATATATTAACATTCAAACCATATCCCGATCCCATACTGTTATATCACAATATTATATCGTGGACACTACATAATAAGGTAGATGTTAAATACTTAGGATTCCATCTGTACACCATCGTTAACTGGAAAAATCATTTAGACCCAAAGTGCAGCAATCTTCTATCAAAATCCTACAACTGAAACCACAAATAAAAGTAATAAACTCTCATAAAACAATGCAAATCAGTCGTCAGACCCACCCCCTATATGAATGAGTAGACAAAACTACCAAATATTATATAATATTCAGAAAATACAAGTCAGGCAAAACGAATTCCTTAGATCTAACATCCAAGCCCCCTTGTTCGATCTCCAATAAGCTATTACACACTGAATTTAAACATCAAATCAATCCCTTACCATATTGCTTATCTCGCAAATAACTTTTATTGAACCTTTGGTTGGTGAATCAAAGCAGAAATTGGTGTGGGTAAATATACAGAAAGTGGGTAAATATACAGATGCCAATCGCCAATCAAAAACGGATATTCTGTACATGCTTTTAGCAACCTAGAATAAACCTATCGAGGTACTCTGTGAGTCCCCTCATAAAAGGCATTTATGTTACAAATAAGTTAGATTAAGTTAGTTTGTAAGTTCATAACTAAATATGTGTAGTCAAGTTTAACCGAGATTTGTGAAATACCTACAATATGAAGTAAAAATAAAAAAATAAGCCGAAATCTGCAAGTTCCGAATAAAACATGTCTTTTCAGAAAGTGGATGTGGCATGTTCGGCTTCTTTTATGTATCCTTCGTGCCTCCGATCCTCCGTTCTGTCTATAATTTAAACATTTATCTCTATCTCATCCGGTCTGTCTTCACTTTGAGGACGACGAAAGCAAAACAGCTTCGTGATCACCTGCCTAGTAATGGGAAGGACATAATGGGTCATAAGCATCCTCCATGTATGGCCGGCAACAGTCAACACAAAGAGTATTACGAGAAATGTGCAACGAAATATGTTGTAGATCAAAACGAATGACTCGTTCAGATCCCCACTCACTTGAAAATTTCTTTCTCGTCTCTTCGGAGGTGAAAGAGTTCCTTACTCGGGACGGTCGGCGAGAGAATTTCCTTACAAATATTTCTACTCTATCTTGTTTTCTAAAACGCACATCGCTGCTGGTAAAAATGAAACAATGCGGTTGAACTCAGGGTTTCTATAATATTGAGCAGTTAAAGATGAAACTAACTAGTTTCTAAAACGTGCACGTATTGCAAAACTCATAGTTGCATACACTGCACAGCTCTTAACTGTTTTTTGACGTTCATTAAAAAATACTTGATTTTTCTTTAAACGGAAATTGACGAGGACAAATTTATTTTGGGAATGATTCTCTTTTATATGAAACCAGAACATAATGAACATTATAAAAATAAAAAAGAAGAAACTTAGAATTACATGTTGAAAGCATTGAATTAATTCATTGTAGTGGCATTTTTATCATTTATGGATGATTTTTTAGAATTATTTATGGATTTTAATATGAATTAATATGGCATGTTTATATGTGTATTTATATTTATATTGAATTAATGGGCATAAAATTAGTCACAATATTTATTTATTATGAATTATTTTATAATTCACCCTTGATTATTAATTCAACCAAGTATAATAAAGAAGAGAGGAAGAGACTGCGAAACACAAGAAAACGTTTACAGGTCGTATTTGTTCCTCATAATTCATTTTTTAACTTTAAATAAACAATGCTTTAAATCCAATTCAACAATTATTCGTATTCGTATAATTCGAAGTATTTATTCAAAGGATTTTTTACCATGGTAACAAAACGTGATCATGGGTTAAAATTCAACGAAAGTATTTAGTAAAGCAGAAAATGGGAACTCGCAGCTGATCTCATAGCCAGCTCTGAAGTGAAGAACCTTAGCTTGTGGCACTCAAAGGAATTTCGACACATCGAATGATTTCTTTCCGGTGCGTATTTGCAGCGTCACCGGCCTCTTCCCACGTCCCTTCCCACACTTTTTGCAAAGCATCTGTCGATGAAGACTGTTGCGATTCTAATGCGGTCAGAAATGAGTAGAGCAGTCATCTTTATCACCTCCTCTTCGATGTAGTCACCAGAGGTGAGTTATCATCCCTTCTCTCATTCTCCACCTTCACTTACAGCGACAGCACACAGAAGAGAGTTGTTTTAGCCTTACCTGCAGGGTCGTACAATGAATTTGGAGGGGTCCGGGTGGATCGCAGTTGCCGGGTGAGCTACAACGGCCGCCTCGTCCATGGAGAGTGATCGAACGAAGCCCCGTAGGCTGCTTCCGACTCTTTCAGCAGATGAGCATTGCAGTGCCACCCCATATAGGGCAGGCATGTGTTATAGTGGGACCAATGATATATTTATTATATATATATATATATATATATATATATATAGCGAGAGCGATAGATTTATAGATAGAGAGAGACAATAAATAGATAGATATACAGATAGAGAGAGATGATAGATAGATACATAGACGATAGATTGATAAGTAGAGAGTGACGATAGATACATAGACAGAGAGAGACGATAGATAGATATATAGATAGAGAGAGACGATAGATACATAGATAGAGAGAGACGATATATAGAGAAAGGTGACGGACAGGTGGCGCGCATGTCGTGGCCCATTGTTCTATTGACAGCGCAATACTATCCCTGTCCCCAGGCAGACCAAATCGCTTTACCACTCCCAACCAGGGATGATTAAGGGACTGATATTGATGTCGGAAGGTGTAGGCAATAGTTGTCCTGCTGGGCTGTCCTTGTTTTCATGACACCTCCCAGCCCAATATTCACTTCCATTACCATCTCCACTCTCAGTACAACGGTCAATTTAAACGTTGTTGATAAGAGAAGACCAACTGGTCTTTCGTTTCCAGTCTTCGTGCACAATCGTCATTGTTATCTCTCTCCACTCGTTTAGAGTTGTGATTGTTGTGGGCTTGCGACCGATGCCTCCTCTAGACTTCTCCTCTTATCATTGGTATAACTACGAAATCGGAGGTAAAGTGCTCCTTTAGCTAGTAAAGTATGACGTAATAAATTGGCGATATCTCTCCCTACATGTATATACATCATTTTTGTTTTTTGAAGCGACGATTTAATAGCGGATTATAATTGACTTCATATGCCCAGTGTCACTTGGGAAAGAAGATCAATTAACGATACATCTGATATGGGAATCAGTCGAACCTTTCAAGCCGAAAAGGAATCTGTGTACATACAAACTCTCCAAACACATTATATCTTCATTTATGGTTCATGCGGTGGGTAAACAAATTGGGTTCCTTTGTAGAGGTGCTTTTACCATCTTTCGAATAAAGGATTTAATTTCTGAGAACTTAAAAAATGAGATATAGCGCGTTCCATCACAACCATCATATAAAGTCTTCTCATTTTTCAGTTTCTTGATAAAATGTTCAATATTTTATTTCTGAAAGATCGTTGGAAATATTTCCATACTTTACCCACTAATTCTTGGATTTCAATATGTTCTTTCATGAATGGTCGATCCACGTCCAAGCGAAGGATACATGTTTTTAAGAATGGAAATGAGCAAATAACAAAGACGTTCATTGCCTTTAAAAGTTAAATTATTGAAGTACTCAATTACTGAAAATGTATTATTATATTGCCGTTTTGGCACATTTATAATTTAAAAATTCTATTTGTGTGATGTTATAATAATTCTTTCTTCCAATCCTTTTTCAAAGAATTCATTTATGTTATGTAAATGTGTTTTTGTAGTACTTGAATTATTGTAATTTCTATACCTAAGTAAAGGTCTGGTCTGAGTTAAATGATACTTATACTCGAATACATATTTTTTATACATTCTCAACTAAGTGTAGATATTTGACTTTATCGCACTAAACCATTTGTATATTCTATCCTTGAAAGTAGTGTAATTTATGTATTGATTCTTTAAATTACAATATATTAGTATTTTTCCACAATATGGATTTCATATCTGTCATGTACAACTTCTATTTATAGTTAGAATAACAATTATTCGAAAAATAAATTTAGTTTTTTTTAATTACGATGTATGTACCAATTATTTCTTCGTGGAACGTGTGAATGCGTTGAGGCGTTTCTTTCCGCAGCAATCACCTTGCTAATTAGCATTAAAATCTCTCGCCTTTGTGAACCCTTCTGTTTTAATTTCACGTGGGAGAAACAATTTCATGCACATGAAACTTCCGTAGGTTTACTCTAATAAATGAAACATTTATTGTTTATTAAATAATTTAGAGCACTTTAAATGACAATATATTTATTTCATTGTGAAACCCAAAACCTTCTGGCTAAATATATCTGAAGATTTAAGTTTTGTCAATTTTCCTGTGATAATTAAGTTTTCTTTGTTTTTTTAAAAATAATAATAATTATTAAAATAATAATTTAATAATAATAATAATAATAATAACAATGAAATTCCAACATAGTCTTTGTGGACACGAAATCGTGAGTGTCTGCGAATGTTTGATAATTACGAGAGTATGTATAATATTTTTTTCATTTATTAGTTAACAGAACATGTAATCTTCCTGACGAATTTATGATTGCAAAATATTTTATAAGTACTCTGATGTAAAACATTGATTAAATTTTATCTTTGAGTTAATTTATTTAATTTTATATGAAATTATAAAAAAATGACTGACATTTGAATTTCATATGAAATTAAATCAATTTATAAAAATTTAAAAATAGAGAAATTAATTTAATCCGTAAGTGAATACTCATAGGATACTCTGATATTCGCAAACCCTTTAACACTTTAAGTGACTTGTTTAATATGTAGTGGGATCTCAAGAAATATTTTTCTTTTTCAAAATATACGAGTACATTTTAAGGAATCACACGAATACCACAATACGTGTACCACTAAAATAAACTTTCGATCACCAATTTACCTCGCAAGGGCGTGATCACTTTTTAATTTAGGGATGAGGGGAATGTATTCTTTCTTGAAAACAACCTACACGGATCAGTACGGAGAAATACAAACAACACATTTATTAACAATCTTTAAACACTATGACAACGAAAACGCACAATTTCGTACCCAGGATCTCACACTAAAGAGTAGTATGGAACTCTGGCTTGAAGACACCCACTTTGCAATAACAGTCGTTGGACAGAGTTTGATGTATCATTCATTACCATTCAACTTCAGCCTCTCATGGTGTATGATGGTTAATTACCAATTAACCTCAACCGGTACTACGACCATTCCCCTGTACCATGGTAAATGAATAATTCCTTTTCAGAACAAATTTCAGTAAACCAAAACTATATTTACATTAACTATGTTTCTTTCACTAACTTTGCACAAACAAAAAACATTTTAATACTCGAACTTAAAACGATTTTCATTCACAACTATTTACAATAAATGCTCTTTCTTTGGATTTGGGCTGTCTAATCCAGTCGCTGCATTTGCCCTTGTCATAGTGCTGCCTATTCTTCCAGATTTCGTCGCATCGAACTCTTCAGTGGTGCGCGATCTCTTATCGCCTGCAACTCAGTTTTTGGGGGTGCCTGGAGAACACCGAACGAGGTACCTGGTGCTTTCGCCTCGCCTTCCTTGCCTCGTCCACTGAGGCTTTCGCTCCCTCTCACTTTGTGGCGGATCGCCGTGTTGTATCTAGCAGCTGGAACTCGCAGATTATCCCGCGTTGTCTCGCCGGAGCCCGATCGTCTACATACATCGCCTGGGGTGACTCAGGGCATCAACTGATGTCACTGCAGCGCCTATAACTGGGAAGTTCTAGGATTCGAGGCCCGGTGGTAAAAGGATTTTCGAAACTAGCTAGATAGCTAGTTCAGCCACTCCCTGGAGGAGAATTATAGTGACCGGCTGTTCTGATCGGTGGTTCACCATGGTTTCTCCGGCCAACATCAGGGGAATGTCAGAACAGTAGCCTAAGAAATGAGTCACAGACCGTGCGCGATCTTTCCTCTCTCTGTCCTATCCTCACCCCTTACATACACACTTACACTTCGTGCACAACACTACCACACATGTCGCTAGACCACTTCGGAGCTTAGAGCTTGTTCCGGCTGGGGCGTTGCCCCCTAGTGGGAGATATCTGGTTGGGGAAAATCCCGCTAACCGACATATAGGTCGATGTCGGATCTCGCTATCCACCAGGATACGATCACCGGAACCTTCAGCGGTAAAAATACTTTACACTTACGGGACAAATAACCTTAGCAGTTGACGCGCCCAGGAATGCCAATCAATCGGTCGTCAACATATTCTGGATCGCCGAAAACCCAGTCCTTCGGGCGGTCATTTAGGATGTCGCACCCGGAACTACTACGAAAACTTCGCCGTTATCAATGTCACTCGGGCTAAACGAGGTTCAACGTCTGTGCGTTAAAATGCACCTTTTGCCATGTCGATTCCGCCTCTCCTGAAACTGCTTTTCTCTAGCCAACCTTTCGTCTTGAGGATTGAAGCACAGTAGTATCTCTTCACCCGCAACACCTACACACACACACAAAACACGCTTACATATACCGGGCCCATTCGACTCAGCGCGCCACAAATCGTTTTCCGTGCCGCGGCTGAGAATTCGCTCGTCTCCTGCTAGATACTTCTTAAGAAATTGTCCCAATAAACTGATTGAAATTGTAAAATGTAGATCTTTGAAACAGTCAAAATGCAGTCAGTGCTTTTATTTAAGGCTTTCGAATGAGCGAAGAATATTTTTGAATAATATTATTTACTTTTTTCTAAAGCTTTTATCCAGCCAACAGCCGGTTACCCTTTACCTCCCGATGGGACGCATATTCGACCATACACTTAGACCAACACACTTGCGGGCTCCTCTGATCTGGGATCAGCAGAACCTGCGAGGCCCTCCGCGACAACACAAACAAAGTCAAGGGACAAACAACCGTGCCCAATGCGGGACGCGAACCCGTGACCCTTCGGACCAAAGCGCTGAGTCGATACTTGCTCTTAGCCGCCTCGGTCATCCAGGTCGGCTTATTAACTTCACATTATTAAATAAGTTTACAGAATGTGAGATTGTTTATTCTCAAGTCACCAAAGACATTCAAAATTGTACTGTGACTACTGCTGGCCTTACTACCTGCTGATTCAGTTTTACAGCCTTCCTCGTTATTTTCACCCACAAAAGTGGTATTTCCCCTTGAATCCTTAGTCATTTCCCCTTTCGCAAATTCATCAGTGTATTTTCCCTCCTGCCTTGTGTACTGCATTCTGTCTTCGCGATGCTATTCGTCCACGAAATAGCATTGCGAGGTCCACGCCTTATCGTTCTCTGGCCCTTTGCTCGCAGCATCAATGGCCGGAGGCGATTATCTTGCTCTTTAATTCGTCGCCGCGTGTTCTGCCTTTGTTTGGGCTCTTCTTTGCTATCCGAGCTCCCGCCTCGGGACTTAAAAGAGATTCTCGTGAGGGAGTTGATTGGAGGTGGGTGACAAAAAAGATGAATTTTCTCTTTTGACGTTTAATATTTGTCGTGCTTTAAAAATAAATGTTGGGATAATCTCCCAGATTTTATCTCTGTCGAGAGGTAAAAGAGAATGGATATATTGTTTAAAACAGAACGACAGTACGGACGCAATGGTTGACTTAATTGTCTTTTTGTTTGTTTTGAGTTGGAAGGTTGGAGTGCTTGCCAATTAAAATGGCGACGAGATGTCGTCTGGCCTAGAACCTTTTTGTCTGCCAATTCTATTAGAAAATGAAGAGAAAAAAGTCGATGAGTGTTTTCCCGTAGGCTAAAGACACGAAAAAAAAAAGAATCCCTTTTCTCCTTTGACGTAATGTTTTCCTGCGCGCCAGAAGGCGTTTTCGTGTTGCTGAGCAGAGTTTGTGTGCCACAGAAAGCAGGGATGTGCTGTGTGTGGCGCCTTCTGAATGCAAAGTGTGCAGTTCCTAAGAGAAGTCCTAGCGGTGGGATGAATTCCTGCTTATAGGTTCCACAATAACAAAGTTTCTGTTTTAGCAATAAATCTAGTGATAGTGCCGTGGGCTTCAATTCGAGTATTTTTGCAAAATTCTCTTTCAAGTATTTTAAGTATTTCTTGTTTTAATACATCTATTTTATATATTTAGATATATATTCAAAATACGTGTCCAAAAAACGCAAAAATACAATTTTTCAGATACAAAATGTATTTAAAATACCTATTTGAAGCACAAGTATTTAAATACTGCCCAACCCTGCTAATACAATTATAATTGTTTACTGACATACTACTCGTTTTGAATACGTACATACTCGCTGGGAGATCGTCATTTAAATTTGGACATACTCGTATTTTACTCAGACACAAAACAGTTCTGGATTATACGATCTTTAGATTTATCAAAGTTGAATTTAATTCTTTCTTTTTTTAAGTCAGGAAACGGACTATTTTTCTGCTAAGTTAATGGTTTCTAACTTGTTCTGTCAGCAGACTATCAATAAATACTTCTTTCGGTTCTCATGCCGCTCACATCTCTGTCGTACAGAATCCTTTCTTAATTTCCTGTCTCACAATTCTTTTCTCAACTCAGCTTCACCGTTTTATTTCCGTCTGAAATCTCGGCCAAACCTGCGCTCGCCTCCCACCCACCCGCCCCCTCCCGTTCTGATACAGGGATTTAAAAGTTCAGAAGAACCCACGCCGCATGTGCCCCCGTGGAATATTTTATTTTTGTGCTGCTTCACATTTTACTTCAAGTGAATGCGTGTTATGAACGGATGTTGTGCGCATATACATTTAAGATTTGTTAATGTTCAGGCGTTAAATTTAATTTTATTATGTTTGTGAAATTCATTCGTAAGCATTGAAATTTCGTGATAATGGTTTCTAAATTTTGGAACCAGGTTTTTATTTCATATTTATTATCCTTTTTAACCTTTCACGCAAAGTTATTGAGAATAATTTATTTTCCTTCTTCAGATTATTAAATTACTTTTTTTATGTTTTTAAAAAATCAAAGGTATTCCTATGTGTTAATTTAACAAGTCTTTAATCATGATATGAAATTTTACTTAGTGCAATTTATTGGCTATATATATATATATATATATATATATATATATATATATATATATATATATATAGTCAATATGTTACTTTTTATTGGAGTAAGAATACAAACTTTACTTCATTTATATTCTCAAACAAAGTACTCACCCCAGCGGACTTACAAAATACTAAGGTTTGGTTTAAATTGATGCGATTGCGTACTTTCTATATACTTTGTTCAAAAATATCTTGTAGTAGCATTCTTGGCTTCATGACGTCCCCTTCCCAGAGCCGGTTATTGCACCAGTGATTCGTTTTTTCCTTTCACTCTATGAAATAGGGATGACTAGAGGGTGCATTGAGGGTGCATAGAGATCATAGAGGGTGCTGCATGAAATAAAAATTATTAGGAATGTATTACATCTATTATATACCCAAGTCACAACCGAATGATAAAAAATCCCTTGCTTTATGCAGAGTAAAGAACTCCAGTCTTCGCCTCCGCGAGGAACTCGCAGCTGCTTTAATCCTCGTACCACACTTCCAGCCAATTTATATGCAATACATTCATTCATACATACGACTAAAAAATGTTGGTCAGTAACTCGTTCGGTACTTGTGAGCAGTGCGTTGGGGGTGAATTTGACATCCCTGCTCTGATGCTGCTCTAGCGCCTTTGGCTCCACTCGGCGCCTCAGCCTTCATCAGGCGTATTTCCGGAATCGGCGCGAGCGGCGCTTCTCAGACGCGGCTCGCGCGTTAAATCCTTCTCCTCCCGACGCCCGAGACGGCCGCCGGGCGCCGCCTTATTTATCGGGCGAGAACGGCGTCTAATAACTCACAAACAACAATCTTGGAGGACCAAGTTTGTGTATTGGCTTCGCCGGCCCGGACCCAACTTCGCGTGCAGGGTGCGCGCACATGAGTCGGCTCCTGTTGCAATGCATCACCCATCGCAGATAACCCTTGCGAACCACGTAGGCCCCGCTCGCGTCCATCCGCTCGGCACCCGCTCGCCACCCCCGTCCCCACTCGCCTTTGGCTCGACCCACGCTTGCCCACCTCTCGCCACCCGCTTGCCGCACGCTAGACCCCGCTCGCCTCCCACTCGCCCCCCGCTCGGCACCCGCCCGCCGCCCCGCCCCCTCACTCGCCCATCGCTTGTCCCACGCTTGCCCACCACTTGCCACCCGCTCGCCCCACGCTTGACCCCGCTCGACACCCTCTCGCCCCCCGCTCGGCACCCGCTCGCCGCCCCGCCCCCTCACTCGCCCATCGCTCGCCCAACGCTTGCCCACCACTTGCCACCCGCTCGCCCCACGCTAGACCCCGCTCGCCTCCCACTCGCCCCCCGCCTGCTCACCACTCGCCACCCGCTCGCCCCACGCTAGACCCCGCTCGCCCCACGCTAGACCCCGCTCGCCTCCCACTCGCCCCCCGCTCGGCACCCACTCGCCACCCCGCCCCACTACTGTCCATCGCTCGCCTCACGCCTGTCCACCACTCGCCACCCGCTCGCCACCCACTCGCCCTCCGCTCGCCATCCGCTCGCCCTTCACTCGTGCACCCATCTTCCCCTTCTTGCCTGTTTCACCATTCTACCTCCCCTCTCACGGCCCATCACGATCCCTTTCTCCACTCTCGCAACGACGTCTCCCGCTCACCTCTTCCTCGACTCCCGCTCGTCATCCGCTCTCCTTCTGCTCGCACACGCTCAGCCCACGCCCCTTTTCGTCACACGTGCACGCTGTCGCAAACCGACGACTCTGTCGACACATGTCGTCCCCTGTTCCTGCCCGTCGCCGTCCGTTAGCCTGCAGCTCGCTTCCGTCTCACCTCCCACGCACCTTCCACCACCCCCGCTGAAATTGAACTAAGAGCTGAAAAAATTAATATTAAGAATAATGGACACCTATGTTCTTACGAAACGTAGAGTTGACGAATGAAATTCTCGAACTACCAAAGTATTACCTTTCTCTTGGGGTGGCTTTCAGGCTTCTAGGCCAGACGTTTCTGCGAGGTATTAATGAAAACTAATTATTGCATTAAAATGGTGTGGGGAAAGGAATCTTCCTACCCACCACCATTTCAGTTACTCTTTCGACATTTCTACGGGAGAGATAAATCGTCCCAGGATTAAGGAGAGCTTGAGGCTAAGTAAAACCTTACAATCCAATTTGCGATCTTATTCACCAACGGTAGTTTGAATCCTTTATGGTATCTCCTATTCCACCACTGCATCACCGTCATTTATTTCCTCTTCATTATTACAATCTACTTATCAAATCATTCTCGATCCCTGATAGAGGCATTCTAATATATTTTTCTCTGAGAACAGTTGGTATTTAACCCTGAGTTTATTGTATTTACAAAACTTCTTCAGTAAATAATATGCTTCAGTCGTAGGATTTGAAACTCGCTATCCATCTCGTTTCAACGCCACACTTTCAAGAGTTCGCCACAGATGAGGTAGAGAAGGTGTTGAAACACGGAAACATGCCTCTGTTTCGTGTACATTTCCCTAGATGTTTGGTGCCAAAGAAAGATGTTATGTCACAAGCCTGTATTCCTTATGAACTTATGGAAATAACTTGTTACTTATGAAAAGCGACCAGCCTCTCACTAACATTTAGGAAGAACTGTATCAGCGAATTGTAAAACAGGGTTACGTTCATACTAAGTTACAAATTATTGTTTTCTCTTTTGGATCCATTCTGCAACAATGTAATATAATTTTACCACTTTATTACCAAAAGATTCTTCAATGTTACAGTGGCACCTAGGACAAGATAGTAATTAGTTAACACGTTCATCGAGGAAGTAAATGAAATGCTAAATCATATATTATTGGTCGACGTAAACTCTTTTAATTTTATGTGAACATAACCTCATTCAAAGAGTAAATCTTAACACGAAAATATTTTGAGGAATAGTATTATTGAAAAACCTATTATAAATAGCATACTTTTTATTGATATTGTATCCTATTGAAAGAGTTGAAATGAAAATTTCTTTCACTACAATATACATTTTTTATTGTAGACCCATGTGCGTTTTTTTCTAAATAGTCAAATTTCATCACTGAATAGAAAACGAATAATAGATATTTCTGTAGAGTTACGGGAATATTCAAACATGTCATTACCAGAATAATGTATTTCGAGTACATTAAAAAATGTATTTGTGATTCTGATTAAGAATGAAGTTTGACCGAATAAACAAGCCTCTCCGCTTTTGATGCACGGAATTAGTGAACCGACGCGTAACGATGTTAATTTAAAGGTCCTCTTTTTCGATGTTGTCCTGAATTGCGAGGGCAATTGGAGAGATACTTAAATTATTTAATGGGTTGGAAATTAGGACTCGCAAGCGAAGGGATGAAAGAGATAAAATGAAGAGAAACGATGTGTTGATTGCATATTGGGCTCAAAAGAGCCAATCGTCATTGGCACACCATTTATCATTTTTAAAAGGAGAAGCTTGTTTCGTTGTACTGATAATTATATTTTTGATACGTTACAACTACTGAAAGAGAGAAACTTCTTAGATTAAAATGCTTATCCAGTAAATTAATAATAATATGCTTCTGACATTTGATCTACATATCTTGTGAAAGATTTTACGATTGTCATTTTTATTATACTACATGTATACTATCTGTGACACCGGATTATTTTTTCTGACTTTTTAATATCATTATAATTGGACAATTTCGTAATACATATTTTCATGATTATTTTCATTCTGGAGTCTTTATTTGTATTTATTTAGAGAAGTATGTTAACTTGATTTTCATGGAATTTTTTGAGGTGTACGGTTACTTTTCTTGCTACATGTTACAATTTGTTTGTGGTTCGTGGACACCTTTCTCTTATAAAGATTTATCCGTTCAGGTATTCAGATATTAGTGAAATGTTATTTTTTGTTAACTGTAATCTATTGTATTTTCATTTGTCCGAACTCAGTTAATCAGGTTTTCTGTATCAGTTTTTTTTAGAATAGTTCTAAAATTAAGAGACGTTTTATAAGTAGACCCGGTCTGTAAGCAACGGTTCTGGAAAGCTTTCCCCGATCATTATACCTCATCAAAATACAAAATATTTGCAATTAAATCCTCTATGTATTAGTAAGGTGTGAACCGTTTATATTACCGTGGCTATATATATATATATATATATATATATATATATATATATATATATATAGTTTATAATTTATTTATTTTTCTTCACGTATGCTGATTCATGACATACACTGTGTGATTTCTAATGTTGGTGTTCAGACAAGTTGTCTTTATTCCATGTGCTTGTGCTTATTGTAGCCCTGATGAAGGAATTAAATATTCCGAAACGTTGGCAAACTAATGTGTTAATTGACCGATCCCGTGACCCATATCCTACAACTATAAATCCACTATCTAACAGCTTCCACCTCTACCTGTGTAATCGCGTACTTTCTGGGGCGTTCTGTTTTGTGGAACGAAGCGGGCGCAGGCGCAGGCGGAGTCAAGGAGCGAAGGCGACGAGTCACGCCCCTCGCGAGACAGGAAGGCCACCGCCGCGCCGCGGGGCGCGAAGACGGATAGTAAAACTTACCCCGCAGATATTGCCGGTCGCGGGCGGCGGCGGTGCTTGCGGGTGAAAAATACCCGCGATGCTTCCGGCGGAGGACGAGGGGCCGGCGAGGGTGGGGTGGGGGTGGGGGTGGGGTGGGGGGCGATAGGAAGGGCCGCAGGGCGCGCGCCCTGCTGAAACTTTTACAGCGCCTTCCATCATTCAACGGCGGCACGCGCGCCCGATCCCCGCTGCCTCCCCCACTCCCCTCGCCTCTCTCCAGCCTCCACCCTCCTCCCCGCGCCTTCCTCTAGCCGCTCTTCGCTGCGCGCCACTCCCCCCGCCTCTCTCCAGTCTCCACCTTCCTCCCCGTGTCTTCCTCTAGCCGCCCTCTTGCCTCCTCTCCCCCCACACCGGCCACGTTGCGCTGTCCGGTTCCTTCTTTCACCCTCTGTTCTTCATGTTCCATCCTTCACTATCCGCCCTCCGCTTGCCACTCCCACCGTCATCTCAGCCTTCTTCAACCTTCTCAACCTTCACCCCTTCCTTCCTTCAACCTTCGTACTCCTCCATCTACATTTCGTTCTCCGTTTCCCACCCTCCGGCGTCCTTTGCCGTCTACCATAAAGAGTCGTTAGTCTATCCCTCTACTCTTAACGCCCTTCCCCCACTTGGCCCTTCATCCTCCTTCTGACGCCATTCCTCCTCCCTCTGTCCCCCCTTCCTCCTTCCTCACACATCGCTCTCCGCTTCCCACTCTCCTTCCTCCATCCAACCCATTCCGTCTCCCTTCCTCCCCTTTTCGCTCCCAATTCTCCATCCTCCACACGTTGCTCTAAGCTTCCCACCTTCCACCGTCCATCCTTTGCTATCTATCCTTCTTCTCCCCGTTTCTCTCTCCGTTGCCCTCCCTCCGCCGTCTGCCGTTCGCTCTATGCCCCCACCCTATCCTCCCCTTGACCCTCCATCCTTCACTATAAAAACTTTCTCTTTAGTTTTCTGCCATCCGCCCTCCTCTCACTGCTTTCCACCTTCCACCCTGTTCTTACCCATTCTGCCTCCATCTCTCTACGATCAGCACCCATTGCATGTCGTCTCTCCGTTCTCCGCTCTATCCTTTCGCCCACCGAGCACCGCCTGCTGCCATATACTGTGTGACAGCTGAACCCAAATGACCCCATTCACTAGCTCTTACACGCCTCTCTCTCTCTCTCTCTCTCTATCTATCTATCTCTATCTCTATCTCTCTCTCAACACGTACACAAATACTTAGGAAATAAATTATTTGTTTCAGTTGTATTATTCTTATTTCCTTGAACTTAATGTTAACTCACACACATCCGCCAATTTCCGCACGTCTTAATCATCCAGTTCCACACAACGTACTGAATACATTGAGCTTTCTCACCGAGTATTATGACGTTCTATTTGATGGACGTTGAAATTCACACTAAAATTTTGTGTGTTGTATTATATGCATTTTTCACATTCATGTTTACTTATTAGAATTTTCCTATTTGATATCCTATTTTGACGTCTTATTTGATGGACGTTGAAATTCACACTCAAATTTTGTGTTGTGTTATTTATATTTTTTACTTTCATGTTTACTTATTAGAATTTTGGGATGTCTTTCGCAAGCCAAAACTGACAATTAATAAAAGTCGCCCGACGCCCACAGCCCGCCGGCTCCACCCGCCGTCCGCCCTCCCTCTGCCCCCTCCGCGTCCCGCCCCCTGCCGGCCACCCGCCGCCCCTTGCCCGCCGGCTCCGGCCGCGCCGTCCGCCGCCCAGCCGGCCACCAGGGAGTAAAATATCAATGAAGCCCAAGCGCGGAACGGCTGGCGCGCCGCTCCTCCCACTTCCTCCTCCCCCACCCCCTCCCCCACCCCCACCCCCACCGCCGCCGCGCGCCGGCTCGCCAGCGCTGAAATATTCACAAAGGATTCTTCGTTAGCCGGCAATCGTGTAGAGGCCGACGCAGTGCCGGGCCGCGAGAGGCGGGCACGGAGAGGAAGAGAAAGGGGCGGTGCCCGTTAAGCAACTTCTGTGCGATCTGAATGGAAGAGATACTGCTACTGTGTCAGAAAAGGTGAGGTTAGCACAATAGCTGAGGGTGCAACCGGAAGCAACTATGGCAACGGTTAAGACGGTGGTTGTAGCGAGAATCTCGGAGGTAGCGAGAGAGGGCATGGCGGTGGGGTGGGGTAGGTGAGGGAAAGACGATAGCGGATGTATACGGGGCTGTTGGAGAAGAGGTGGTGACGGCGGTGATTGAGGCGGGTGAATCTAGCATTAAATTTAGAGGTGACCGGGGGTGGTTTCAGCGGCAAGGGAGTAGGGATAGAAACGGCGGGGGCGGTGGAAGTGGCGGCTGCGGTGTAGGGGGAGAGGCGATGCCTTGGGGGTGGAAGCTGAATGAGGGCGTAGGCCGGAGATCGGAAGCCGAGATGTCGGAGCGGAGGCACCGGGCGGGCGGGCGCTGTGCGGAAGCGGTGCTTGTGTGGCTGCTAAGACAACAGCTTGCGGCGGAAGGCGCCTCGCACGCGCGTGGGCGAGGGAATAACGGAGACATCCACCCGCGTGGGAGAGGCAGCGCTGCTTAGAAGCAGATGGAGCAGCGCGAGGGCGAGGAAGAGTAATTGGCCCAAATGGAGGGGGATGAGGTTGCGCGTTTTGAAGAAACTGCGAGTAAAAATGCAGCAGATCCGAGCAGAGGTGGTGAAATATCAAAATATTGCAAATATATTGAGGAAATCGTAGTGTTATATGCTGGGTCATGGAAGAGGGACAATGAAGGAAGAAAGAGAACAACGTCATCGAGCAGCAGTCGGAGGCTTTTGTTGAGGGTTCATGTACGGAAAGCGGTGCAATAGAAAAGTAGCAAAGCTCAGACATCAGCTTGATAGTTACGGGAACGACTGTATGGCCAAAGTGATTGAGTAACAAGGATTACACTGAAAGGTTGATAGTGGTTGGGAAGGTTAAGAGGTACTAAAAGTGTTGGAAATGTGGCAGCATTTGAAATATTAATGGAACGTATTGACGACATCTTAAAATCTTAAAACATAAGAGTTTCTGAGAGCAGAAACAGTGTTAATGTTGTTCCTTGAAATATATCAACTCCTCTAAAAATGTTCAAATATTTATTATTTAAACACATCGTTATTGCGATCGGTCATGTAAAGAAGTACTCTACTAAACATGAATCTTTTCAACTCACACATGTAATGAAAGAAAAGGAAATTACCAGATATGTTCCACATAATCATGAAAATCATTATAATCACTCTTTTATATTGAGAGACGTCTTCAATGTCCCAATTCTTTACCTTGGTCGTCGACATCCCGTTGAGAATTTTTCTCTGAAACAATATGCTTTGTGCCCATAATTTCTGCCTTAGACAGTTCAGACAATAACTTTATTAATTATGACTTCCAAATATTTTCAAGAAACAAAATAAAATGTTAAAAACGACTCTGTAAATAATCGTTTTCTTTCTATTTTTCTAAGGAAATATACGAAGTCTTTTTATGCTTTATAAAACTTCATCAACATGAAGCTCTCTTATGACGTACTAGAGGAACACTAATGATTGAATCACTAGTGATTGATGATTATTATCTCATGAGGCCAGAAACGTAGAGCTTTGTAGATATGCCATTAGAGTGCCAATGGAAACCACGTCCGTCTTTTGTAACGTGCAACCGGTCTTTGACCTTGAAATCCTAGTTCTCGTGTCTAAAGTGGCCCGGTTATGTTTTTTATGCATAAATCTTCTAAACGACAACTTGGGACCTTCAATATACTTTTGGAGATATTTAGCTTTTTTTGAGTTTACCTTATACTTTATTAAATATATTTACACCCCACTCCAGAGCAAGGGTGGTCAGAAATACCTAAAATCTCAAAATTTAAATAAAATTTTATGTTTGATATTCTGTGGAATTAAGAATAACTATTAAATGAAGTCATAAAATGCAATATAGTTATTATTGTGATTCATGAACTTTTCATCATTTTTAACTATTTATTTCATGAAACATTATGTTCAAGCTTTCTTTAAATGACGAAAACCTAATGCATAACTGGAAATTCTGTAAGAAATTAAATTTTATAAAATAAATACTCGTTCATTTCCGTTTTAGTGCCAATATTTTTAAACTTAGAATGGAAATTGAATGACATAAATCTCACATTTTGTGTGGGAAGCAACAATGCGGTCACATACACTGAGGAAATTTAAAGCAATACATATACCCTTTTAACGTGGGTGTTGTTTTTTTATTTGAAAATATATTTTTATGACCATTGCACAAAATACACAAACATCCACATATAATTTTTATGATTATAGTGCGGTGTAATATTGCATTTTGGTATTTCATTTAAAACTTGCTTTAGCGTTCCTTGTAAATTATTTTCATTGTTCCTTGCGCTAGGAGTTATGAATTTGGCAGGTTGGGTTGTGGAAAAGTTTGATTGGCAAATGTTTAGAAAGAAATTGATAACCATGTAAATGATTGAAAAAATACTTCCCTAGATACATTTAATTGATTTTTTGAATAGTAAATGTTTGTTAAAATTTGGGAGATAATAACGCACGTACCCCAAATATAGAAGCAACAAAAATAAATGAACTCTATTTTTTAAATTAACTCTACTCCTTCCAATAACATCCGATTACCATACCATTCTTCTTATTATATTCACTCATATTTTAGGTAATCGATGTGCAATGAAAACAATAGATTCGAAACGTAAAAATTACAAATACTTGAAATCTGAACAAAGAAATAAAATCAATAAATGAAAGATGATGTTGCGCATTTGATACTGGGATCAGGATGCAGAGACCCTATGAAAACAACTCTTTAGAAACAATTGAAGTGAGCCCACCTTAAAAGGGCAGTGCATCAGCCCTTTAATCAGAAATGCATCAATAGCATACCCTGCCGACTTTTCCGAGAATTTCAGAGATAAACCGTCGGCTAAAGGAACAGTCTCCTTCACTTCAAGACGCTAATTCGTTCCGGGAACAAGGGACGTGTATGGAACTACGTAAGCCGTAAACGCGAGAGCTTTCTGCGAAAACACCCCCGCTAACCCGTGGAAAGCAGGCCGCCGGGAGACGATCGCAGCGCTGTAAGGCTTGGGTGGCTAAGGCAGCCGGTGGCCCATCCAGTGGACAGAATAGCAGTTCTTCACTAGAATCAATTTACTTAAAAATTTTCATCCCAAGAGAGCTTCCTCCGCAACCACACCACAAAGTAGCTACCATGAAAATCACTCAAACTAGTTCATGCCAAAATCCTAACTCAACAACATTCCTACCAAAATCACATGACAAGTAATATCGCGATGTTCTAAGACGTATTTTGTTTTTAAAATCTCTATCTCTCCACTATTGTAAACGTAGGAAAACGCGAAAAAAGTTTCTAACCTCTGCAGTTTTCGAAAACGCAGAGGTTTGAACGAAAGAGACATTTTAAAGCTTTTTAACCTTTACTCTATCCCAGGAATAGAGTTGTTCTGAACAATAAATACAATTTTTATTAATTTTGAAAATGATGTTGTTGAGGATTCAAAAAATGTTTGAAATTTTTGAAGGGGAATATAACATTAACAGCTACTACGATTTGTTGGTAAGTTCAATGAATATAAGAAGAAATTTGAACAAAGCTACGCATGAAAGAAATAAAGTATAAAAGACCTTTTCAACACATGAAAAACAATTTAAAACAGTATACAGCGTCGGCGACCCCACGTTCAACTAGCAATACGTCTTCCTTTCCTTCCAAGTCTTGTGTGCAATTCTATTTCACTTTCCATTTATTCTGGGCCAATATTATACATGTGATTATTGTGATAAGCAAGAATCCAGGGTTTAGTTTTAGTGAAAGAATTGGTATCCAGCGTTAGTAATAATGGCATGGTTTGCAAAATCGGAAGTCAAAGAATATGCGTTGTTAGAACAACCGAATTCACAAAATGTAATATTCGATACTTGGTGTCATAGCGCTGTGCTCATGGACACGGCCCCGAACACGTAATATGCAAAAGGTGTAGAGAGGGAATATCAAGTCGCGATCTTGTGAAAGGACGCAAGGAAACACTCTCTAATGAGATATTGAAGCGAGCACACGTAAGCGGTTGGTGAGGTGCGAACGGATTTCAGCATATCCTGGGTATTATTTAAACGATAATGCGGCAAGAATTTATGATTGGTTTTGTTTAAATTGAAGTAGTGATTGTAAATTTTATTAATTTAGTAGTTGGAATTTCGAATTAAAAGAGACCCCATGTTTCGAGGGGATATATATTTGGGTAGCTCCGAAGACGTAAGGATTTTTCAAGAAGTAGCTGGAGACAGACAGTCGCGAGTACGGTTTTCATACTAAACAGATAGGGAAAGTCACAACCGCGCATTGATTTTATGGGAAATATTAAATTTTGTTCAGACCAAATTGTTGAGGACATTCTAAAGCATTTTAAATTTACTTTGAATGAAAGGTGAGAAAGCGGGGAATTGGATACCAAGGTTACCATGAACAGCATTCTATAGGTCAGCCGAGAAGCCATATAACAAGATATTGTTGCCATCTAACAAAAGTTTCATTGTTGAAAAATGCTGATAAATTATAATAATTTTCATCAATCTAATAATTGGTTTCAATCAATAGTACTTCCTGGAATCGTGATTCTGTATAGAATTACACGTCCACATGTAACAGGTAAGGAGTAATATGTTGTATGTCGAACCCATGATTAAATTGGAAGTAAATTTAATAAATTAGTGTTAATATTGAGAGAATTTGTGAGCATAGCAGGGCAACGGTAGAAATAAAAATATTAACAATAGTAGTGGAAGTAATCCCCTTCATAGTATGAGATGTTTGTTGAAATAAGTTACAGATTTGGCAATTGTAAAATATCAGAGAAGAAATAATATAAAATAAGTTCACAATATTAAAAGGGATGTTCTCAATAAGCAAGTAGATATTTTTGTTCAGATCAGTGAGATGTTGAATTTCACCATCTTTTATTCATTGAACAATGTACAACATTTTATATGCTCAAAAGTAACTACATAGGAGTTATTCATATGTAGTATCTGTGACATTATTATTATTATTATTATTATTATTATTATTATTATTATTATTATTATTATTATTATTATTATTATTATTATTATTATTGGCTCAGTACAGAGAATGATAAGTGAGTTGCTCTTCATCTCATGTGTGATTTATATCCGATCACCGTTCTATTTAATGTACTCCAGCTCTACTTACACTAAACGCAGATTATGTAGTCGCAGTATCGAAGACGGACCAGACCTCATCGAAAAGAGAGAATCTAATCTTGCAATAAACGGAGCGTATTCTATTTGGTTCGCAAATCAAATGCCCAAAAGCATATCAGAGAGAAAGCTGCTTCTCGAGTTCTGCGCAGACAATGGCCGCAATCCTCTCAGCTAATAAGCCATTGTGCGCTCCTTTTGTCTCCTGCAGAATTGCTACGTTGAATCTCCTTTGCGTCGCGCCTTGGAGGAGCAGTACACAACGCCTTCGACGGATGAAGCCACTGAAGTAAGCCTGATTTCCAGAATAAAATGGTGCTGGATGACTGTGAAACTGACGATTAAACTACCATTCAGTCCTTAATAAATGCGTTTTATTATTTATGGTTATCTACTGGTGATGGTATCAAGAAATAGGTTTTCTTCGTGAAGCTGGGGACTGCTAGAATTGGAGAATATTCAGTTTTCTCTTGTTTAGAGATGTTCTTTGCTATTAACGAAATATAAAAGTGTATCATCAATCGTTCTTGGCATAGTTTTGAGTTCTCAATTGAGAGTAATGGACTGTCTGGAAATATGTAGAACGTGTAAGACATCGATCACGTTTTCGGAGTATTCTACCTTGCGTTTCGTAATAACTAGTGTAGTCCTTTGAAATGTGCCATTTTGATGGAGTTAATTTAAGAGAATGCGAATCTCCTCTTGATGCTTTATTTAGCTACCTGCGTTCGTACTGTGTTTGGCTGTTTGCGCTGGACATTAACGTAATTTTCAAATTATAAAATGAACGCGGCTCAGAACGAGCTTTTAGGGGAGTCGCGTGAACCGGAGGAGGTGCACTCGCAAACAACTCGACCCTTTGGAATGACAAGGTTTCAACTAACTTTTCACTCGTTTCGATTTCTCATCATTCAGCTATCTCTCCACCTAAACTACTGATGTTTTGCAATAGCTATTTGTTCTCGGCAGACTGCAGCACGAGTCTGTTCTACTAGTGACGAAAGTAAGATAGAATCTTTGGGCATTAACAACTCATTTTCTTTTATTTTGTCAGTTGGTGGCTTGTCATTCTAGAGAATCGAGCTGACCCTGCTGGCTTGTGCCAACAGGGAGTGGACCGGGAAGTACAAACACGCTTGTCACGTCTGCCCCCCCCCTGCCATTCCCCTTCCGTCTGCCGTTGACGTTCCTGCGGCAGGTAGATTTCTCCGCCAGCTCCACACAAATACGTGGAAGAGAGGGTTAACGGCTGTTTGTTAGTTGACTAAAACTTATATTGTAGTTTTTAAGCCTTTAGGCCGATAAACAGTAAATCTCAGCCGTGGCTGTTATTTATAATACCGCATGCCTGTGCCGTTCAGTAAGTAATAAATATAAAAATTTGTAATGCTATCATATAGAAAAACCTCTTGTAAACCAGGAAAACCACCTACTGGATTAAATGTACTCATACATTTTTAGCTACAACTCACTTGTATCTATTGTTCTTTATGGAAGGCAGAGTGCTAGATATATAATGGACACCGCGCGTTTATATTGGCTTTTCGTTTCTTTGTTTGGTTGTCTTAAGTGGATACAACATTGGAGTATTGCGAAAACAACATTTCTAAGTCTTCTGTAACTCTTACTAACATTGGTAATGGTTACTGTGCTTCTTTATGGATATCTCTTGAACTTTCGATTACTCTACCTCCGGTTTGATACAATAGATTCCTGGTAAACTAATCGTCCTCGCCAGTTTCTGGTATGATTTGGATTGTTATTCATGGATCCTGTCAATATATGTTTCTTTAAAAGAAATAAAGTGTTAGGTGTTGACGTTTTTTCACAAAAAAACACAGCTACTTCATGAAAATTCACGAGCGTTTTAATCGACTTACGTGCAACAAATGATCTCTGCTTATAACTTTGCACTCGTACTTCTCACTTTTATGTAACGAAAATGATGTATATTGAAGAGAGCTCTTTTTTGGATACGGTTTTGAGAAAAAAACTTATTTTTAAGGGTGCAACTAAATGGCAAGTTCCCGAAGAGCTTTGACCCTCCGAACATTCCCTGATGAATCATAACTTATTCTCATTGAGATGCCTGGCTCCAGCGAAAATTCTCTCATTCATCACACTTCACTCCCACATTCGCAAATCTGCAGACTCACTCGCTCACTCACTCGCTCGCAAACTCGCTCACTCACCCGCCAACTCGCTCACTCACCCGCCAACTCGCTCACTCACTCGCTAACTCGCTCACTCAGCCGCTCACTCGCTCACTCACCCGCCAACTCGCTCACTCACCCGCTAACTCCCTCACTCACCCGTTAACTCGCTCACTCACCTGCTCACCCGATCACTCACCCGCTCACTCGCTCGCTCATTCGCTCGCTCACTCGCTCGCTCACTCGCTCGCTCACTCGCTCGCTCACTCGCTCGCTCACTCGCTCGCTCTCTCACTCGCTCGCTCTCTCACTCGCTCGCTCTCTCACTCGTTCGCTCTCTCACTCGTTCGCTCTCTCACTCGTTCGCTCTCTCACTCGCTCGCTCTCTCACTCGCTCGCTCTCTCTTACTCGCTCGCTGTCTCACTCGCTCGCTCTCTCACTCGCTCGCTCTCTCACTCGCTCCCTCAACCGCTCACTCTCTCACTCACTCATTTACTCACTCATCATAGAGAAACATGATGGTATGGATTTATTTACACTTAAAATGACTCGTTCCGAGTACAATGCGTGTCAGCTATAAGAAATTGTTGTGGGAATGCCCGTCCATCCCACGCGACAACTTAAGTGTTAAATTGGCGCGGCGCGGCGGTGGGGATTCGCGCGGTCTCCCACTGTGCGCGGGCGTGCATCCGCGCCGCCCCGCCGCGCCCCGCCGCATCGCCCGCGGCGGCTGACGCGCGCCCCAAAGCGCTTATGTTAATTAAACGCTGCAGACTCCGCGCCGTCCTTTGTGCGCGGCGCGCTGCGGTGGGGGCGGCGGCGCGGGCGGCGACGTCTGTGAAGCCGTCGCAGGATGCAGGCGGCGCGGCGGCGCGCGAGTCTTCCCTTATCCGCTTCGTCATGCTATTTAGTGTCGATCGATATTACCTCGCTGTGGGATGAGCCGAAGCGAATTTGTGGTGGACAAAGTGGGTTTGCGGTAGATTTTCCCTGGGTTTATTCCATCTTGGTTCATTCTCATTGAATCATATTATCATGATCATGTATCAATCAAATCACTCAACTATACCAGAAAGAGCCCAAGGCTTCGTTCTGATATCATTTTAAATAGTGTGTTATCTCTGTTGTTTAAGTCATTGTTGTTGAGGACTAGTTTTAGATTTCTCTGTAGATGGCTTTCATGAGGACTTATAAATGTGGAGGAAGCAACACTTTCTACTCTTCAAGGAAAATTATATACGAAAGTACACTTTAGCTTTTAACTATTTATGGCTTGTAATGAGGCAACCATTTAAGAAACATCATGTGTATATTTTGCACATTTTGACGTCGTTTACAGCTTAATTGTAGTTTGCCTTGACATTCGTGTACTGACAACTGCCTGAGTATTATAGGGGATGGGTAGGGGTATAACTACCAAAATAATAATATAATAACCAAAAGAGTGGAAAAGGGGGTTAGGTGGGAACCAGAAGACGCAAGGTCCATGGTTCGTTGTACAAGGCTCAGTTTGCCATCCGTCTGGAATTATCAAGGTAGGCTGCTTACCACAGATGGCTTGCAGAATCTTGTTACAGGCAGTGCATTTCAAATTAATGCATGGAAGGTGTTCTTTATGATATGAAAAACATGTTCTCTTTAACTTTGATACCACATACTGCTGTTTCACAACTCTTTTTGCCATTATTAAAAGAATATAATATAACTTTACGCGTATAATTCCGCAATTTAGTGAAGTAACATTTGTAGCCGAATTTAATATCCTTCTTTTTTCTTCACGATGTTACGAGTAATGAAATTAATCTTACTTTACATACACTTGACATATATAATCTTACTCACATTACGAACGTTAATCTCAATGAAAAAAGTGTCATACAATTTTTAAGGAGATTGACGTACCTTTTTGTTTACCTTTTATCAAACAAATTCAAAGAATTTTCAACAATTCACATGGTTATAGTTTCAGTTATTTCTTTCATATGCATTTTTCAACATAGTCGAATACAGAATGTCGGAGAATAAATGTCACGAACGTCTAAGGCACGTAGAAAGGAAAAATGATCACTATTTAGCAAAGAATCATGAATCACCATGAATTTTCATACAGACGAATTGCCACTGTATACATTGTGGTATTTGTGTATGATATTTGGGCAAACCGGTATGCATTGACGTTCCGCGGTTATATGGAATCTCCTTGACCGCGATAGTGCGTGATTTGCAGAACAGCTGTGCTTAAGGGGTTGCCTACCAATCAGGGGGAAATATCACAAGTATAAATGCATAGGACTCTGTCATAGTCCATTTTCCAATTTATACTCATTAGAAAAAAGTGGTAATTTTTGGTTCCTCTACCTGTCCTTAAAGTTTGTGATTTTATTCCTAAATATATGATCAATTCTCACAAAACTAACATTAAAAATATCATTCTTTTTTCGTGTAACTTCCTATTCATTCTGTCGTTTAATAGTAAGGAGAAACTTTGGAAAGTTATTGATTCAGTGGTGAGTTGTAGTTGACATTTACATAATTGAAATGATTGAAGGCGGCATTGTCATACTATTGTTGACAATGACAACGCCTTCAATCATTTCAATTTTGGAAAGTTATTCTGAGACTCGCGGTCCCTTCTTGGAAAGGATCGCAGGTCCACTCTTGTTGGAGTGCGATCTGTTCTGATCCACTCTGGAAGGAAAGAGGCCCAGGGGCGCCCCCGACGCTGGCTCTCGTCCACGCCGCGACGCAGCTCCGCCCCTCGCCCGCCGCTGGCCTCGGGCGACAGCTGGCGCCGGGCGCGGCGCCTGGCATCGCCTCGCTCCCAGCGCGGTCGCCCTCGCACGCTGTCCACCCGCGCACTCGCCACCCTCATCCGACCCTCCCGCGTTCACGGCCGCCCTCACCTACCCAATCAGCCGCTTGTCCGCCTACTCTCCCCCCCATCTAATCGTTCGCCCGCTTTCTCAACCGCCCGTCTGTTCGTTCGACTACCTTGATCGCCTACTTGACCGCTCACCTACTCGTCTGTCCGCCTTAACTGCCCGCCTACTCGTCCGAACGCCTACTCGTCCGACAGCCGACTCGTCCGACCGCTTACTTGACAGCTCACCTACTCGTCTGTTCGCCTCAACTGCCCGCCTACTCGTCTGACCGCCTACTCGTCCGACCGCCTACTCGTCCGACCGCCTATTCGTATGACCACGTACTCATCTAAGATCTCCCTGTTTTCTCGTCCTCTTTGTCCGTCTGTGCTTCTTCACCTCGCCCGTCACAACCTGAACTTGTCGCTCGATCATGTTCGTCATCGCTTCGTCAATTCCCTTTCGTCGTGATTCCCCATCATTTTAATTTGTCTCACCAATTATTCGCTCTCATTTCCTTGGTTGTACTTTCTTTTAGCCTGTTTCGCTTTGCTGACCACCCACTTTCATTGTCACGCCAGCCTCATCAACTCTTCTGGAATGCTTTCCCCTTGTTACATATTCCCGTTTGCTTACTTTGACCACCACATTGTCAGTTGTTCTCTTCTAAGGCCATTCTTACATACTGAATCTTATCGACTCCTGTTATTTGTCCTCTAGAGCAACTTCAACAACTTTTCTCTTCACAGCCTTTCTCAAATCACATACACATCTTCATCTGTAGGTCCCTCTTAGCTTCGTTCCTGTCTTTTTCATCGGTTCCCTTTTCTTTTGCATCAACCGCCCTGCTGCTCTTCACAACACCTTCAAGTCCACCAAATGATTGTATATAAACTAATTATACTCTCTTATGAATGTATTTTTCTTTATCCAACTCCTCGTTCAAGGGGTCTTGCGCCCTCACCTATTGCTTCTGAAGTGCCACCCTCCCGGCTATGGCTTCACAAATACTAACAATTTTAGGTTACTTCTCCCCCACCCGCCGTTCAGCTCTCTCTGAACTTACTCAGCCCCATGCTCCCTTCCCGCACCCGCCCATGGGTTGCACGGCCCACCCCGCATGCCATCCCGGCAATCGCGCTGTGAAGGTACTAATGCCGCCGGTATTGGAGCCTCTGAGAGGCGGAAAAATTCCGCGGATGGAAATCCAATTTTTAGGTTATTTCCGCGAAGCGCCTCGACCGCTGTCACCCCGCCCGCGCCCGCGCCCGCGCCGTGCTGTGCGCCGCCTCTGTCCACCAGCTGCCACCAGCTGCCGCCAGTCCATTCAGACGCCGCCCTTTCCAGCAGCCGCCGCTGCGCCCACGCTTCTCGGCTTGCAAACATACGGCTCCAAAACGTCTGTTGTGATTGTGTCCACCGTAATACTCATTTGAGATATTGTGATTCTCGATATGCTAATACTGACAAAGGACGCAGGTCCCGTTTTCGGTTAATCTGTATCTATTAGAAAAAATACAAAAAAATAATTATGAATAAAGCACTATATTTTTTTCTTCGTGAAATCTGTTTAAAACATTAGAACATAGAAAAAGTAATGTACACTCTATTTGGAAAAATCAAGTAATTTTCGCGTAATTTCCTTGGTGTGAAGGCAATCTATATTTTTTTTCTCAAAAACGGCTTGACGTTTTTCTTTACATTTTTTCTCCTAGGCAGCAAATGACGCTTAAAACGATGTAAATACAATATTCGTTGAACTCTCTGCTATTGCTACCGTAATTTTTGCTAATGATAAAAGTTACAAATTACACGGAAGTGTATGCACTGTTGTAGCTCATCTAGTTTCTTAGTGGTCTGTTATTTTTGGCTGGAACTGTTCTGTGTCCTTAGTTACTTGCAAAGAGAGCGCTTGTTTCTTTCAAAGATTACGTCTTAATTGTTGAGCACGATTTAATGAATACTTTATAGTAGTGCTGAAGAATAGTTCAGAATCTGTCACGTGTTATTTCTGAAGCATAACCTTTCAAATCGTGTTGTTTTGGCCCTTTTCTCTCATCATTGCATTTCTACTCAATCCCTATCTCCAAGCGAACAATATGTGAGAACGCTGAAACTTGTCATAAGCAAATAAGCGATTTCTTATTATAATGCACAAAGCTGTCAAGTCAACTTAGAAATGATTAGAAACAAAGTGTAGATACTTATTGACTTACCCTTGTATTATTACAGAACTCTGGATAAGGAAATACGGACGTTAATGTGTTTAGAAACCGTTATTTCAGATTTTATTTTTTAAATTTTTTTAAATGAAAGAAACGTAAAATAATTTAGTGCCCGATCATATTGCAAATATAGCTTTTTGAAATTTTATTTTTTATATATACACGTTTTGTAATTGGGTGCATCCGATTCTAATTTACGCGAATCATATTTTTCTTGCCTTTACATTTTGAAAAAAAAAAAAAAAGTATTTCAACCAGGTAATAGCGTCTTGAAGCCGCCAGTGACTTGTCGGAACGCCCGATTCATGTTTTTCCTTCGCTGGAGACCAGCGGGTCGCAGAAATGGCGCCGTTGCTCTCCTCCACTTTAATTTTTGCTCGCCAGTTTCACGCGTCTGTGTCGCCAAACGAAGGGTAAACAGCGCGTTGTGCACCTTCTGCCGCAGAGGGACGCGCGGCCGGCGCGGGGCACGAAGTTTGCACCTGAGCAGCATCTCGGTTATTAGTCGTTGTATCCTAACAGGTGACCCAATGGGAAACGGTAGAGGGTGAGTGTGTGTATGAGCATGAAAATTGCACGAAGTCAGAGAGAAATAAAAAATTCAAAACGTTATTTACTTTAAAAAAACGAGAGAAATTAATAGAGATGACATTTAGAAGTGAAAATGTGATAAAAGATCTTACGTTTGGTATTTCACCTTACAATATTAATGTATAATAACTGTGTATCTGTTACATTTTTCATTTAATTTCACATTCGTATTTGTCATCAGTTTTTAATGAAGTTGTAGGTTTGTTGTGAAGACCCGCACAACGTGTTCAACAGGAGTCGATTCGGAGCTGTTCCCAAGCATCGATAACAAAGATAAAGATTTTACGCAAGTGACCGAAGGAAGCAGCATGTCTGCCCCAATTCCCCGAACGCGATTGTGTTATTAAGAATGTTTAGATTGCTCGCGCGGCGAACGTCGAAAAGATCGAAGGCGGCTGGTGGTTTGGGAACAGGCTTGGAGCGTGAAATGAGCGTGGGAGAAGGTGAGTGGAGAGAGTTGGAGTGACGCCGAGGGTAGAAGAATGGGGATGGAGGAGCGGGATGTTGGAGAGATGTAGTGGGGGGTCTCCGTAAGTGGGGAAACGCGGAGAGAGGAGTTGGAGATGAATGGCGGAGGGGGAAAACGGTTTTGTGGGGGGGTGGGGTGGAAATGGGGAGTGGCCGTGGCGGGGGAGTGACGCCGGGGGTAGGAGAGTGGGGATGGAGGAGCGGGGTGTTGGCGAGATGTAGTGCAGTGGATCTCCGTAGGTGGGGAAACGCGAAGGGAGAAGATGGAGATGAATGGTGGAGGCGGATAGCGTTCGTGGGGGGAGAGTCACGGAAATGGGGAGCGGCGGTGGCGGGGAGCCGTCGTGGCAGGGAGCGGCAGTGGCGGCGAGGGCGGGGGCTGCGGGTGACAGCGGTGGAGGGTTGTGGCGGTGGCGGGATGTGGCGTCGGCAGCGGGCAGTGACGGTGGCTCGGAGCGGCGTTGGTGGTGGGGGGGTGAGGGGGTGGCAGCAAGGAAAAAGTTCAGCGGTGGTAAGGCGACGTTGTTGAGGAAAGGACGGTGGCGGGGAGCGGTGATGGCGGGGATCAACGGAAGCGTGAAGGGGCGGTAGTGGGGAGCGAAGGCGGCGGGGAGCGAAGGCGGCGGGGAGCGAAGGCGGCGGGGAGCGATGGCGGCGGGTAAGTAACAGTCGCTGCGAATGGGCGTTGGCGTGAACCATGGCGACGGGGTGCGGCGGTGGTAGTGGCTGTGAGGGGCGGTTGCCTGGGGTGGGAGCAGTGAGGTGCGGGGCTGCGAAGGGATGACTACGAGGAACGTGCGTGGGTGGTGTGTGCGGGGAAGGGCGGCGCCCTGATTGGATATCGAGCGGAAGGTGAGGTGACGGCGTGCTGGGCAGCGAGGAAGGAAATTGTGTGGGCGAAAGGAGGAGGCGATACCCACCGCCGCTTCCGACCTGAAGGATGGAGAGCACGGCCTCTCACACGCCCTCGAGCGCTCGCGAACCTCCCCACTCCAGCACTCCGCCCTTCCCCTTCGCCCTTCGCCCTTCACCTCCGACGATTGTTGAGTCCTTAATCCTCGATATACTGCTTCCACATCACTTCACGCTGAGTGTCTTCGCTCGCCTACATTCGTTTTAACCTTTGGCAAAGAATGTTTGATCCAATACCCTCATTTCGAAGACTCAGCGTTCAATTGAACTCTACCGTCTTATTTCTGCGTCACATATTTCTGGACTCCTTTTGTGTTTTGTATAACAGTTTTTCCATTAATGTTTTCTCTTTTTTGCAGTTAACACTATACCCTTGGCTTGCCATCTTTATACTTCCGCAATCCTCCTTTTCGTCTACTTTCGTTTAGCTGCTCGTCTTCAACTCTATCTTCCTCTAAATTTTTCCATTTCTTCCGGAATCCAATAATCCTTTTATTCATTTCATAGCGAACTAAATTCTTTTAATTTTTTCCTCTCTTTTCTTTTCGCCAGCTCTTCAACTGCATACCTTGCTTTCCTTCTGCACAGTCGCTACCCTCAAATTCTCCCTCCAAACCGTTCGTTTTGAGATGCTGGAGGCCGGTGTGCTCCCGTAACGGCCCAATCAATCCGCCTTGGGTAAACGGTTACAGGGGCCGAACAGCGCCGTGGCGTCGGTGGGGGCGGGGCGGCCTGTTCGATGTTGCGGTCGTGGCGGCCCGATCGCCCGCCAGCCGCCTGTCTCCCGGCCCCGCCCCAGCCCCACCCCGTCCACGCCAACGACGCCGCCACCTTTGGTCAGCTGTGCGTCAGGCCCAGACACCTGCCGGCCAGGTGGCCGTCTGTCATGGATTTCTGTGATTTTTTTGCTCGTTTCTCTTGTGATGTATTGTATAAAATAGGGAGCGGTGGTCAAATATCAGGCAATTCGCATTTCGCTTCACCGCCAATTGTGATTGCATGATAATTTGGATGGTTTATTGACTTCGTGATGGTCGTTTCCACTGATGCAATGATCTCAAAGACTGTCTGTGTTTTTTGTGAAATTTGAATCTTAACCCTAGTGAAAAGTTGTTACTGCTGTAGAAGTCTGCACCGTTAAATATAACACCATAGTTTTTGTTTTATACCACACTGCATTAGTTATCGTAAATTAAGTACTTTCAATCATCTTTCATCGTAGTATTGATCTTAAGCGTTGTGTGATCCCGTTTCATACACTGTAGCAAGTTCAACGATTATTCTGATGATGGATGAAACTTGCTGACTTTCCATTCCACTCAACAATTACTAGGTTGAAACATCCAAGCTTTACGCGGAATTCCAACCCTACAGCAGAGCAGATGCCTCTGCTGTCGCCTGCATCATTTGTCTCAGCTTGCTCATAATGCCGTTACTCGATTGACATGCTCTAATGTGGGCTCTATATTAACACCTTCCTCGCTTCTGTCTGGGCATATTCGGCATTACTACGAGCCCTACGAAGAGATGACGCCGACTCCCTATGAGTAGATCGCGCCGACTGCTTATGAGTAGATCACGCCGACTGCCTAGGGGTAGATCACGCCTACTGCCTATGAGTAGATCACGCCGACTGTCTTTGAGTAGATCACGCCGACTGTCTTTGAGTAGATCACGCCGACTGCCTATGGATAGATCACGCCGACTACCTATGGATAGATCACGCCGACTACCTATGGATAGATCACGCCGACTACCTATGGGTAGATCATGCCGACTGCCTATGAGTAGATCGCGCCGACTCCCTATGAGTAGATCGCGCCGACTCCCTATGAGTAGATCACGCCGACTGCCTTTGAGTAGATCACGCCGACTGCCTATGGATTGATCACGCCGACTGCCTATGGATAGATCACGCCGACTACCTATGGGTAGATCATGCCGACTGCCTATGAGTAGATCACGCCGACTCCCTATGAGTAGATCACGCCGACTGCCTATGGGTTGATCACGCCGACTACCTATGAGTGGATCACGCCGACTGCCTATGAGTGGATCACGCATACTGCCTATGAGTGGATCACGCCGACTCCCTTTGAGTAGATCATGCCGAATACAAAGGAGGATATCTAGCCGACTTTCTAGGTTTTCACCCCGTCTCCTTACGAACAAATCACGTTTAGCCCCTGCGACTACAGCACGACTTCTCAACTACCGTCAACCTATCATCCATATGGGAGTCACTGCTTCCGTTACCAACCGCGGCCGCAACAGCCACCTCCCGGCGAGCGCCGCGTTGCCGCGGGAGCTGAAAGGGCACCCGCATTTCCCGGAATGCCTGTGAAACGCAATTCGCTTTCGCCGCCGCCGCCGCCGCCGCCGCCGCCGCCGCTTCGTGTTGAAAACGGAAGGAGAGGGATATTATTATGCCGCGGTTACGGACGCATTTCTGGAACACGAAGCCCGATCAATATTGGCTTTAACGAGGGGAATAGGGACAAAAGGGAAGCATAGTCGAGTGCGAGCTGCACTTTTCAGAGCAATCGCGATTCGGAACGCGCTCTGCAGCCGAACTGCGTTGGCGCCGGGTGAAACGCGCGTTCTTCACTTGTTAGGCGCAGACAGGCACTTCGACAATCAATACGTATGAATTCCGTCAGTTCAGATATAATTAGAAAAGCAGACCGGTGAGTGAAGGTCTATTCTCGCCACGTTTTAATGCAATTAAAAACGCACTTCAATTGAAATTTATTATTGTGGAAAACGTGTTTTTAATAGCGTTCATGCAAATAAATACTTCCGTATCCGAAATAGAAAACGTAAAAAGAACCTCATTCCATCCCAGATAAAATCCTTGCAAGATGTCATTTTGTTGCTACAATAGAATGTACAAGAAAATGCTCCCACTTGCCATCAATTTGGTACCTTCTAGTGGCTGAAACTTTACCATTTATAGGATTCGTTTAGCGAAAGGAACAGTTCTCTTATTTGTTAAAGAAATTGATTATTCCATGCATTGAAGTTTAAAACTGAATTGCTTTTATACGTTATCTTATTAATTTTGAAGTGAATGACTAACTTAAACGTATGACTGTAAAGATATTGACAGCCATAAGTCAATAACTTGACAGTATATCTTTCTTTTCAGCACCGTAGTTTCAAAGACAAATTTTAAATGTACAAAGTTTCAATCAGTAATTGTTTATTTTAATTTAAAATATTCTAATCCATTGTGGAGGACCAAAAGACCAAAACGGATTCAAAGTCAATATGTCTATAGAGCTAAGTAGATTAAACGTTTATATAGAAAACTGGAGGGCACTTTTTGTAAAGTGCGATATGACTATGATATATTAATTAGTTACGTCTTTTGAGAGTGAACAATTTGTTCTCGCTTAATGTGTATACGCATCATGTGATAAGTAAAATTTTATGGTTTTCGTCTTCATTTATTAATTGAAAAAATATACATGTGTCTCCTATCTTCAGTTTCAGTTTTAAATCAATTCCAAAAAGAACATATTTTGAAAACTTGTATTTGACTGTTCTATGTTATTTTTGGTAACTTGGAACTTGTTTTTTGAACCAATTGTAATAATTTCCGCGTATTTATGTAATGCAACCTCGGTTCACATCGAAATATTCCTCTCAATGTCACAATTGTTGTATGGTGCTGTAATTTTACAACAAACAATTGGAAATTGAACTCCGTTCACGTGAGAATTTTTATCAAATTTGCTTTTCAATCCTGTTTACGATTTGTTCGTTAGACGCAATATGAAAATCAATATAACCAATTAAGCCATTAATGATGATTTTCTGAATCACTAATAAAACTGAAATGTTTGTAATATTTAGTATTCTAACCAAATGTTCAAAATAAAAAAAGCGTTTTTCTTCTATAAATCCTTTGAATGAAATCACTTTGCTTTTGAATATGAAGTTTCTCTAATTGACCATGAATTTGTTCAAGATACTAAGAACTCGTATCATTCCAATCTTAACATAATATTAAAAGTGTTTTCTCACTTAAAATCTTTTATTTCGCAGAAATATATCAAATAAATAGTCATGAGGTTAACTAATTATCAATTTAGCAAATATATTACGATCTGGCAATGATAGTCAAACTAGCATCTACTCGTATAACACAGACAACGCAATTTGTTCTTTTGAACAAGAGATAACAGGGTAGCATCCACCACTTGTATTCATTATTTTCTAAAAACCCTTTCTTTCATCTCTGTAAGTATTGGAAGTTACAGGATTTATACCGCACTCTCGGCATCTAGAGCTTCTCAGAAAATGCGTTACGGAAATTCTTTTTTTTTCTTAAAAAATTAACGAAGTACGTATAGTAGTCGAAAATAAAATTTAATGATGCAATTTATCGTCCTTAGCTTGCTTGTTTCTGTAACTTTACAACACAGCGCAAGAACTTTTTCTCTCGTGTTGCGTTCGTAATTATGCCTCTGCTTGTTTTCCGAATTCTCTGTAATGTTGCATGCGCTCGGAAAATGTTGGGAAGCTCGTTTTGCTCCCGTGCGGTCAACACACATTTTACGTCACGAAGGAATTATTTTAGAAGTCTCTCCGTGTTCCCGCTTCCGCCTTGTTCTTTTTCTAAAGCGGGCACTACAGGTAGTGTGTTGTATATTCATCACTGAAACTTAGTGTTGTGTCGCAAATGTTGACATTTCTTATAAAGAAATATCTCGTTGGTGTCTCGTATTTCACTTCATGTTTTGTGTACTTCGGCTTTTCTTTGCGTCTACATTCTTTTCGGAATTTGTTTAGAAGAAAATATACAATGTGTTCATGGGCGTTAGTTATAACGTTTTAACATGTTTTTAAATGATTCAATGTATACATACAAAATTGTAGTAAAAATATATTCAGACATTTACCCTGCTCTGTGGATTTTTCTGCGCCTAATATTTTAGTGACAGGAAGTTTCAAGGTGCTTCCCATCACATAACGTCAGGCCACACGTTTTAAAATTCTCGTGAGATAATGTATAAAACCAAACCACGTGAACTGAAACACAGGTATTTGCATTTTTGTTCATTATGAAGAAAGTACCCGTGGCGAAACTTTTTCTGACGGAAGAAATTAACAATACAATAGCACCACCGCGTGTAGAATAATTAATATTTTGAAATTTTAAATTTTTTGCGTGCTGCTCTGGTAAACATCTATTCGAATCGTGGTCCCTCGCTTTTTGAAATGGCAACCTTGTCATTAGTCATTGTTACGTATGTAAATACACGTTTTTTTTGCGCTCAAGGCGCGCGGTTTTGCATCGCGGCGGGTAACAAAGCCAGGGAGAGCGGTCTGCAAGAAGACACATTAACATTTTAATGTTGACAAAACCAACAAACGACTCCGGGCTGCGATGCCTCGTTCCTCCGTGCGCCGCGCCACAGTGCGCCCAATTACGAATTCACCTGGAGAGACACTCATCCTAAGGACCTTACGTGAAAATAAAGCCATACTTGCTATTGCATTGCATTTTTACTATGGTATTACTCTGAAATTTTAATGAATCTAGTTTTAAACCAGTTAATTAATTACAGAAAATTTTCAGATAATTACTCAATTCTCAAACTTACGTCATTGGATTAATTTAAAGACAATTTATTGGCGTGTAATTTTCTAAATGACGTGAATAATAAAAATAAGAGGGATTAATTTCTGTTAGTACATACCCATTTTTAGTAACCATATTTAATGAACTACCAACTCAACTTTAAAAAGTGGAACTTAGGAGTTAAGTGAATGTTCATGCTAACAATTTTATGATAAATTATTTTCTTGTTATCAAGAATTTTTAAATATAAATTTATTTTCAATAAGTTGTAGACGCTGACCTAGAAACTGCACTGTTTTTAACGTTTTGCGAAGGTGTACGGTCAGAACTGTTTGGTAAGAAATGTTGCTCCCCACCAATGAATAAATTCTCATTTGTTAAGAATAATTAGTAGTTTTCTTCTGCGAATGTAGACTTCACTCGGAATACATTCCATTCACATTGCCCGATCATTAATATATGCCCGGTCATTAATACAAGTATATGCGTATGTGGTATTTTAAAGAGTTTAACAAACCTTTCGTGCTTCAAATTATGGTTGTTCGTAATATAGAGCAGTTATATTGACTTAACGCAACTAGACTGACGAACGAAAAAAACACTTTTTACACCCGGTATCCCCTAGCGCCCTGTCGTCCGTAATGAACAATTGAACCCAATTATTTGCAGACTATATGGTCATACTCGTATTTCAAAGAAGGATTTTTTGTTTCTGCGATTTTTCTGGTAAAAAGTTTGGAATTACAAAAATGTTGAAAGATACACGGCCGGCGACGCAAATAACGGACTTGGTTTCTAAACTTCGGCTATCGTTTCGATTCAACTCGCTTGTTACTTGCTTAGTGTTGGCGTTATGTCGTTATTCAATGTAACTTCCCCACTAAGACGCCTGTTAATATTATGTCGGTGAGAAATCTGTTCTGATGTAATCCTAACAACGAGAGACTGCTATGATACCAGTGTATGCAAGACCAGACCCTTTGGTAATATTCAAGGAGAACGCTGCTCAGACGGCTTATGTTACTCTGCCAGTGCTGCATATTACTAGAATCACTGACCCGTTAACCTTTCTTACCAGTACTGAAAGAAAATTATAAAAATGTTATTTACCTTATTCTTTAGGAAAGGTATTGATATTAATGTTAGCGAATAAGCACAATATGTTTTCTGTTAAATGTAATAAAAACGAATATTTTAGAATGTTTTTGGTCTTTCATTTTGACGACAGAGCATTTTTTAGTGTAACTGCTCTATATAAATATATATTACATGAAATATACAGCAATGTTTTGGAAAATAGTTATTTCCATCGTAAGGTTAATTGACAAAATAAATAAATATAAAATTTAATAATAGACAGATATAAACAGAAGAAATACATATTAATGTATACAAGTCACAACAGAACGTATCTTGATAAAAACTTTTGAGTATCTCAGCACAGTATCTTACAACTGTATGAAATATATATATATATATATATATATATATATATATATATAAAAGTTTATATTTAAATTTACATTTACTTTTGTATTTGCTGGGTTACAATCTAACTTAATCCAGCTTACTACTAACTGTAACCTACAACTGACGAGGGGACTCGCAGATCACCTCAATTGATTTATTCAATTTTGCTGAAAATGTTCAAGAATGCATGTAACGGATATCTGTTTTTATTCGAGTTTGGCATTCCGTATATTTTCCCAGTTTGAGATTTCTGCTTTGGTTGATCAACTGAAGGTTTGAGTAAAAGTTATTGGCGAGGTAGAAAATATGGTGAGTGATTGGTTTGATGTTTAATTCGGTGTGTAGTTGCTTGTTGGAGATGAATCAGGGAGCTTGGGTTCCAACAAGCTCTTAAAAATTTGTTTTGGATGACTTGCAAT
Organism: Teleogryllus occipitalis; assembly: GCA_011170035.1. Taxonomy (NCBI): domain Eukaryota; kingdom Metazoa; phylum Arthropoda; class Insecta; order Orthoptera; family Gryllidae; genus Teleogryllus; species Teleogryllus occipitalis. Next base: position 710,099 of record BLKR01000136.1, read on the forward strand.
TTTTGTAAGTTATATTTGGCAGCATTTGTCCATATTGGACAGGCGTACAGGAGGAGGGGAATGATGATCGATTTATATATGATTATGGAATTGTGTAATGGCCTTTTTTGTAGTTTTGTTTAAGAGCGGTTTCAGTTGAAGAATTTTGATTTTGGCTTGCTGAACTTTGTTATCTATGTACGTTTTCCAGTTGAGGGTGGTATCCAGATGGAGTCCTAAGTATTTAACTGCCTTATTGTGTGGAGTCCATGGAATGATAATATTATTTATTATTATTTGAATGGGAGGAGGGTATGGTTTGAATGTGAATATTTTAGTGGCTGATTTGGTGGAATTGATTTTTATCTTCCATTTTGAGACATAGATTGCAGTGTCATCCGCAAATTGGGGTATTTGGATTAATCTGGAGGGAGGAATATCCGCTGTGTAGAGATTGAACAGCAGTGGGGAGAGGGGGGGATCCTTGTGGGAGTCCTGCTCTTATGGGGCGTGGGTTTGAGATGTGGTTATCTATTACGACTTCAAATGTTCTGTTTGTGAGGAAGTATTTAATGATTTTGAAGAGGTATTCTCGGGTTCTGATTGATGATAAATTATATATTATCCCTTCGTGCCAGACTACATTGAAGGCTTTGGTAATGTTGATGAATACTGCTATTGAGTGATGTTTTTTTGGAATGATGTCTGAAGGAATTCAATGATCCGTAGGGGCTGGTACTTTTTTAGTTAAGCCACACTGATAGAAAAGTATGAGATTTATTTTGTTCAGGTAATTATTTAGTCCTGCAAGGATACGTTTCTCGAATGTTTTTGCTAATGATGGGAGGAGACTAATGAGCCTATAGTTACCTGGTTTGCTGTGGTTTTTGTTCGGTTTGGGAATGGGAAGGATTAAGGAGCTTTTCCAGGTTGAAGGATAATATCCTATTCTTAAGGATAAGTTGAATATATTGGTGATATAGGCGATAATACTTTTAGGTAAGTTTTAAACAATGCTATTAATATTGTCGTGGCCGGATTCTTTTTTATTTGGGAGCATTGTAATGATGTTTGTAATTTACTGAGGAGATACGTCGATAAGATTTTGGGGTATGTTGTAATTAGGGGAGTTGGCATAGTTTCGAATTTGGGAATGATCTGGATGGGAAGATATGTTGGGAGTAAATGTCTCAGGAAAATAATCGGCAAGAACTTCAGTTTTCTTACTTGTAGTATATTTTTCGCCATTGCGGATAGTTAAAGGGGGATAGTTTTTTTTCTTAGAGATACTGAGATACTCAAGTTTTTATTAAAGTACGTTTTGTTGTGAATTTGTACATTCATTTTATGCATTTCTTCTGTTTATATCTCTCTGACCATTGTTAAAAATATTATGTTAATTTGTTTTGTCAATTGACCGCCTGACGATGCAAATAACTATTTTCGGAAACGTTGCTGTATATCTTATGTAATTTATATTGATATAAAACAGTTACACTAAAAATGTTATCTTTTATTTTAAAGACCGTAAGCATTCTAAGATATTGAAGAATTATAGAGGAAAAAATTAATAAAAGAGAATATTAAAAAGTAATTTATTCAACTAATCATTCAGCTACTATTGTTTTAAAATGACAAGTCTTGTTTAAAAGGGTAAACAAGAGTTCATTACAATAAGATATTGTGAACGCGGTACTTGATTTCAACATGGGAATTTTTCTGATATAAAGGTAATAATGAGGCAGCTCTAATCAGTGATACTATAAGGCGTAGTGGTAGTGTGGCGGTGCGTTTGCTGAACTTCCATCATTGCAACGAGCCTTTAATTTCCTTGTTAGTGTTTTGTTCTGCGCGCGAGCGACCTCCGCTCACTCCTAGGCAGCGCTAGCGTCACAGTTTCCTCGATCGCCGCTCTGCGTCAATAACAGGCGCGACGGCAAAACGGAAAGCGAAAAATGAAGAAAATAAATATGTTGAAATGAGAGTACTCCAAATTAATTAACGAAATTACGTAAGTAGAAAAAATAAATTTTCCCTCGTTTACCTTGGTAGTGACTTCCTCGCATGAGATTTTGAATGGTAGTTGATTGTATTATGAGATAACGATAATAGTGTCACCGGCTGATTTAGTTCAGGACAACGAATTTTTCCATTGAAGTTACTTCAGTGCACTGACTCTTTCCGGGAAGTACTAAGGTTCGAGTCTTAACCATGTTGGCTAATTCCACATCAGCTAAATAGCTAATTCGAATTCAGATTTCTATTTGCAGAAGAATTCTAGCGGCCGGCTGCTCTGAGCGGTCGTTTTCAGAGGTTTCTCCGATCATCACTTGGCGAATGTTGGAGCACTACCCTAATGAACGGGCCAATGACCGCGCACGAACTTTGCTTCATCCTTATCCTGACCTCTCCCCTTACACACACACACACACACACACACACACACACACACACACACACACACACACACACACATACAAATAGTGACATGAACTACACTAGCACACTTGTTGACCAGTCGGGCTTGTCCCGGTTAGGGCGTGGCCGCAACGACCGGAGATAAATGGAGGGTGAAATCCCCGCAAGTCAACGTGTGGGTCGCCACCGATCTCAGGTTCCAGCACAGGAAACACCACCTCCGCACGGTACAATTGACCATAACAGTTTACACGTAGAGAAAACCAAATCAATCAATAATGTAGCTCATTAGAAAAAATAGCTTAAATGCAAACGTTCGTAATTCGTTTTTCTGCAGGTGTCGTTTGCCGCAATCTGCATTTTGTTCCGCTCGCGTGCTGCCCTCTGCACAAGCTTCGCCCCCGTTCCCGCACGCGTCGCGGCCTCCTCGATCGCGAGCCGGCGTTGTCAATAGCAGGCCGCCTCGGCGGCGGTGGCGGTCCCAGAGCCGCGTGGAGGCGGGCGAGAGGGCGAGCGCCCGGCGGGGGGCCCCGGCTGACGGTGACAACGCTGCGCGGGCGACGTGCCTGCCGGCGCGGGCGCCCGGGACGGGAGGGCTTCTTTTGTGACGACTTCTCCGGAGCCCTGCGGGTGGCGAGCGCCGGCGCCCAGGATAAACCTGATTAAGGCCGAAGGAGACTGGTGCCTTGCCTGCCTAGTTACGAGTACAGTACCGGTCATGGTTGAAACCCTCGCCGCCAGGGGTGGAGAAGCACCCCATCGCAGTATCGTTTGGTATGATAGGTATATTGTCGGGGTAGTGGAAATGGTAACCTGTATGTTTTACCCCAATAATTTGGTGCTGATAACTCCTACATCTATCTGAGGACATGCGCGACAAAGCAAACGGACATTGCAGTGTGATACGTAAGTGGTGTCACACTGAAAAAGAGCAGAAATAGTAAGTGGAGCGGTGAATCAAAGGAAGGAAAATAAATTTTCTCACAATTTACTCTCTCTCTCTATCGCGCGCGCGCACACACACACACGCACACGCACACACACACACACACACATATATATATATATATATATATATATATATATATATATATATAATATGACGAAATGAAGAATAGGCCTCACAGTAATGAAGAAAAAACAAGAATAAAAAGAAGACATCAAATTCTAAAATAAAAGGCCTGCGTGTGTTCAAGTTCAAACCTGGCGCGACGATGACGTATTCACCCGACGCGTGCAGAATACATCAGGTGAACACAGCGCCAACCAATCCAAAAATTAACCTAACGACACGAATAAATGACAAGTTGTTGTTGGCCGGTCAGGAATAAAGAGGCAAACAGGCACCGCGAGATCTCGTACCCACGGAAAAGCAGAAGATTCTGGAAATGTCAGCAAAGCTGTGGAGATGATGTCGTGAGAAAACTGCGGTACGATTACCATCGAGAGGGGTTCGAGCGAGCGACGTTTCGTCGAGTTACGACGTGCCACTGTCAAATGGAAGAGAAACCGTTGGAATCAACCATCTTGGGACACTATCGTATTTCGAATGTTAATTGTGGAACTGCTCACCGGAACTGAAAGACAGCACTCAAGTTTCTTGTCTCGCATTCACTGTCCGTTTATGAACTGATTTTAACCACTGCACTAAATAAGCCATGAGAAGAAATTAAAGAGGGTTATTAAGATAGCCGACATTCGACGGCTTTGCCGTCATCGTCAGTCTCGCTGCTTTCGGCAAAAGTCGGTAGACTGTCTACCGACAGCCGGCGGCCGGCACAGTCTACCGACTTTTGCCGAAAGCAGCGAGACTGACGATGCCGGCAAAGCCGTCGAGAGCCGGCTATCTTAATAAAAATATGTTGACGAAGATGACCTCTTTTATTTCTTCTCATAAGAACGTCAACAACACCACATCAGAATTCCCACAATAAATAAGCAGTGGAAGGAAATGGAACGCGGGATGCACGCACGTCGCTTGGGCGCTGCCAGCCGAACATCGACGCCCGTCTGCCGATCGCGGACCCACCTGGCCGCACGCCGGTCGAGGTCGAGGGGACGGACCTCCTAGACGCACCGCCGGACGGGGAAACCGCTGTCGAAACTCTCGTCGTGTCGCCACCACCGCGCGCCTCCTGCGGCTGAGAGCGCCCGGTCAACGGAGGGAGGCCACCCTCAGCATCGGAACGGACCGCGCAAACCCGCTTCATCCTCGAGCTAGGCACCGTATCGACTTATTTTACGTCGAAAATAGTTAAAAACTGTGTGTGACGTGCTGTGAGGAGATGTGAATTCTGTCATTGTTTTCAAAATTCTGTGATCCCATTCCTAAGCCATATACTAATTGAATTTTGAATACAGAAAAAATGAGCGTTTTTTGCACGGATTGTTAGCAAAAGTGTTCAATCCAATGTAATAAAATCTATTTTCAAGGGCAAATCAATACATTTTGACTCTTATTCCTCATCATGTCCTTCGTCAAGGAATAATACTTCCTGCCACGACAACATGGACAAAAATAATTTGAATAACTATATATCCCACTGAATTCTAGAAGACTTGCATAGATAGTGAAGTTATATTTATATTCAGAGGCAAAACAAGGGGTCATCTCAGCATTTACTCAAAGGATCAGGGAAACTGGATGAAAAACCTGATCGAGATGGGAGTCATTGACCCAGAGGCTGCGGTACAAAACTTATCTGCGAAGCTTGTCCTGCAGCTCAAATACGAAGTCCTGAGTACCCGTGCAATGAAATGTGAGAGAAATAGAAATTTGTATACAGGAAACGTAAATGTCATTCTTAACTTTCAAGGCAAAGGATTATCCAAAAGTAAGAAAGAATTAAATTTATTAGGACCGAATATATGGTGAACTTTGTGGGGTCGTAAAGTACGAGAAGTTCATTACGAACATAAGCAAAGAACATCAATGAAAACTGTGTACAAAATTAATTCGTTAGATATTTCTTAATGTAATTTAAATTCCGTAATTGGAATTTTCTAGTTCATAAGATGGTTTATTTGTGTAAATAGATGGTGAAATGCATCATCGGCATTGCTCGCCGAAACCACTCCAGCTGGTAGCAAGGTCGACCAATAACAGAAGATAGCTAAAATTTAACAGGAAAAAGCCTAATCTTGAGAAAGTATTTGAATTTAAACTAAAAGCAGACGCGTAAATAGAAACATGAAAGTGGTTTCAGTATAGTTTGATTGTCTTTGAACGCGTAATGAGTGTTCATCATTTCAATGATGTTCACCCCTTTTTATTGAAAAATAGATTATTGTTTTTCAAACAAAAGTCCGTTGTCGTACAATTGTGCATTTCTTTCAAGAACAGTTTTCCCAGACAGGGCATCCTGTAAGACGAAATAACAGTAAACCAACTCGACGTGCCCGAAGGCGGAATGATGTACAAGTTGCGGAGCGTCTTAAGTGGATCCTACGCTGCAGTGCCGCGTAGGGTTAAAGAAACCTATTTTAAGCGGATCTTATTAGGTTTAAAGCCTCACCTTCCGACATTTTCTTTTCCAATGACCCCATAATATATTAGTTATTTATCAAAATTTTCTTTTAAATCTCTCTTTAAGTCTTTTTGTAGTAACTCTTACAACTTTAATTCTTGCCCATTGAGTAATATACGAGGAACGTTCTTGGAAATAGATTTTGTTACATCCGAGCGGGTTTTTGTTTCAAAATTCAAGTAGTCTATGGCTTAGTGTAGGGATCACAGAATTTTAAAAACGTGCACAATATTCACTTCTCTCATAGTACGTCATACACAGTTCTTTAACTGTTTTATGACGTAAACAAATAAATAAATAAACGTAGGAATAACATAATTGTATAAGTAAAACTGTAGCAGATGTCGACACGTTGTTAACGGATGTTTCATGATTATGCCTTCTATTGTAGGAAAATAAATAATCATTCAGCAGTATTAGACACATTTCGATAATTCTCGATTTTCGGAATAACCGTAAATTAAAACTTTTCAATTGAATAGAAAATGAAAAGTAACTTAGATGAATCAATACTTTTCAACACCATTCACTCAGTAGGAACAATTACGTAATTCGTTACGTCAGCGAATTTATGCGCATCAAATATTATCGGATTGTGTCAACTTGAATTTCAATTCTCAATTGAACTGTGACGTTATTTTCTACAACGATTCGTGTAATATGCAAAGCGGCCTTCCATTACAACAATAGGAACGCCCACCAAAATACGATAACGACTTTTGCTTTTGTTCAAAATCGTGCGATTTCTGCGTTCAGTGTATACCATCCTTTCAGGCAGGAGCGTCGCGTTTTATTCGAAAAAAAAAAAAAAATCAAGCGGCACGGCTGACGAATAAATTGGCTGAGATATATGGCGTGTGGTTGCTGCCGACGGGTATGCTAATGGATCACCTTCTCCAGTTGCCCGTTGGGCCTAATTGTAAACGCGGTGTCGGCCATGCTAAAGGTTTCACATCAATTCCAGAAAATTAAGATCGAGTATGCGCTCGCATGGAGTTGAGATACACGAGTTTCTGCCGTAGGTGGACATAGTGACTGCACTACAGGATGGGCAGAAATTTAGATGATGCACTGGAGGATGGGCAGAAAAAATGTGATGATGGGAAATTTTGTATATTAGATTAAATATTTGACGTTGTAAATTATGTATGAACAAAGTACGACAAAGGAGACGAATATTTTTTTCTCACTGAAACTCGCTTTTTTTATTACAAGGAAGCATTTGGTCAATTATGTACTTTGGAGGAAAACTTCAACCTTCATGTTCTTGAACGGTGTCTAATAGTAATATTAATGTAGTAACGTCAGTAAATTAGTTTTTTTCTGAACTACATACATACATTCGTTGTTGTAATAAGCATGTATCTTGATAATCAGCAATTGACCTTACAATGTTAAATAATTTGATGGATAAATATCCTTTTATCGGATTTTTAGTTAAACTAACATTAAATCTCGATTCTTGGTAGTCATTTATTTTGACTATGCATATTGAATTAAATTTTACTACAAATAATGTATGCGAAAAATGACAAGAATGCTTTAGCCGATAATCTAGGTTCCATTTAGGTTATTCATTTAGGAATTCTGCTCGATCGCGGGTTATCCGAGTAAATATTTTCGACTGGTTACATTTCATCATCTTCCTTTTATTCATTCTCTTGATTCTGGTCGACTAAGTAGCACAGATTGGACTTGATTTGATCGGGTAATTGAGAAATTATGTTTAAAAATGTAATTGATACTGTGGGAAACATGTTGGTTTGCATTTGTCTTTTATTGCATAACCGCAGTATCGCTGGTTATGACAGGATTAGAACTTACATTCCCAAAACAGACCAGTTACCACCATATCCATATGCATAATTTAGATCGACATTTAATATTGTATAAAAGCGTTCAAAGTATACCATATCGGAAACGAAAGCATCCGAAAAGACCCCAATATTTTCTCCATAATAGTCAAAATAAAAGAGAAACGTTCAGCGTTGTCACAACACCTACAAAGGATAGAAAATGATTGACTCACAAAAGAGTCCTATCATTCCCTATCAGCTGGAAAAAGAGTTCTTAGTGGGCAAGGCAACGATAGAGTGAAGCCGGAACTGGCCTTCTGCCCTAAACCGTGAAAGGAAGAAGAAGAAGCATAAGAAGAAGAAGAAGCATAAGAAGAAGAAGCATAAGAAGCATAAGAAGCATAAGAAGAAGAAGCATAAGAAGAAGAAGCATAAGAAGAAGAAGCATAAGAAGAAGAAGCATAAGAAGAAGAAGCATAAGAAGAAGCATAAGAAGAAGCATAAAAAGCATAAGAAGAAGAAGAAGCATAAGAAGAAGCATAAAAAGCATAAGAAGAAGAAGCATAAGAAGCATAAGAAGAAGAAGCATAAGAAGCATAAGAAGCATAAGAAGCAGAAGAAGCATAAGAAGCATAAGAAGCATAAGAAGAAGCATAAGAAGCATAAGAAGAAGAAGCATAAGAAGAAGAAGCATAAGAAGAAGAAGAAGCAGAAGAAGAAGAAGAAGAAGAAGCAGAAGAAGCATAAGAAGAAGAAGAAGAAGCATAAGAAGAAGCATAAGAAGAAGAAGAAGAAGCATAAGAAGAAGAAGAAGCATAAGAAGAAGAAGAAGAAGCATAAGAAGAAGAAGAAGAAGAAGCATAAGAAGAAGAAGAAGAAGAAGCATAAGAAGAAGAAGAAGAAGAAGCATAAGAAGAAGAAGAAGAAGAAGCATAAGAAGAAGAAGAAGCATAAGAAGAAGAAGAAGAAGAAGCATAAGAAGAAGAAGAAGAAGCATAAGAAGAAGAAGAAGAAGCATAAGAAGAAGAAGAAGCATAAGAAGAAGAAGAAGCATAAGAAGAAGAAGAAGCATAAGAAGAAGAAGAATGACCTTCAACGTGAAGCTTGAGCTACATTTCTAGCACAGCAATTTCCATTTCCCCAGAGGGCCTTAGTTTCGCCACAGCCTGTAGGCGGACTGCGACAAGTGTCAGGACGCGAGACTTGCCGCCCACCTGCTTCCTGTTTACCGCGTCAGGGAGCAGGGAAGAGGCCAACTCCGCGCCTGGCCACGCCTAGTTAATATTCCTCCTCCGCCGCGGTTATCAATTTTATTCCTCGCACGCGCCGCCCGAGTAGGTGGATGCGGGTAATTTAATATTCCGCGCCCCCGCAACTTTTCTGCTCCCTCCACATCATGGCGAGAGTTCGCGGCTAACAAATTACAGTGACAAATTGCTCTGAACATTTTTTGGCGTGACAAGTGCTTTCTGCCGATTTCTTTAAATTCATAGCTGCCTTTTTTCCTTGACATATTCGCGCGTAGTTTGATGTAAGTTTTATTACAAAAAGTAAAATGATGGAAGTTTGAGTAGTATTTATTGAATTTTTAAAAACTTTTTATTTAGGATGTTAATAGACGTTGAATTAATGTTTCTGAATTGCGCGCATTCAAAAAATTAAAAGAATTTTATTCCTAATGATGAAATTCAAATTCATTGAATGGAAGTATTTGTTATGCAACTCAAAAAAGTAAATGTAAAGAAATATTTTCTTAATATTTCTATTGATGTTTTTTTTAGAAAATTGCTGAAATGCAGTGCTAATGGAGGTAACGATTTTGTGCCAGATAGTGATTTCTTATTTGAAAATGTTAGTATCGGAATACTATTGAAAATAGTCTTCTGGCTCAAGAGCGAAGGCGCCAAGGAGGTCCGGGTTCGATTCCTGTCGACTCCCGGACAATCTCATGTGAAATTTGTTTCAACAAAACGAGTTTAGCTGCTTCACAAGGGCCAGTCCAACCCCTGTGAAGTGTCCTAAACCCTACCCCTATCCTATTTCCTTCCCTATTCTGGTCGCTGGGTAGTGACGCTGGAGCGTGCAAGAGAGCGGCGCGTACGCGGAGATGCTACCTGGCGGTCCTTTTGAAGACTAACGGACTTACGGACTACGTAATGTAGGTTTACTCCCAAAGACAAGGACTTTAAGAAAGTAACGGAGGATTACTCCTAAGAACTCAACGCCCAATAGGGGTTATGAGACGCGTTGTGCCATGACGAAAACGCAACCAAGTAAAAAAATAAAATAATTAGTAATGTAAGTAGTGAAAAGAAAATAGAATATTGCAATGAGAGTACATGGTCAGTTACAATGATAAAAGCGTCCGACTAAAACTAGTGCAACTTATTGCGACTTATGAGAATGGATAACCAAAATTAATACATTTTCAAAGCTAGTGATGCTACACCAGCTCCTTCTTTCTCGGATTTTTGTAACTTCTGCAATTTTCGATATTTCAGAGAAAATGAAATCTATCGGTTTTTATAAGCGTATTTTCTCTATTCGAGAGAAAAAATAAAAGTTAAGTTTTGGAGAAAATATTTTTATTAATTTTATTGATTTTAAAAGGAAAAAATATTTTTTTTAAAAAAAGAGTTGAGAAATACATTTCCTGTGTTATTATTCAAGCTCTAGATCAGTGTAAAAATGAAACTTGTTCAGCTGATAGTATGTGTTCTATTGCCAACTAAAAATTCTAGTGACTGGAAAAGAGAAGTCTAGAACTAGTTTGTGATCTCACACAAAAGAACTAGTCTTATCTGCCGGGTGGTCTAACTATTTTAAGAAGACAACCAATTCTCTTGCTCTTTCTGTCAGTTCTTATTGTGAACCTGGGGTGACCAGTATAAGCAACTAACGTTTGATAGAGTAATGTTGGTTATGTCGTGCCACGTGAGTACATGTATTGATGGGTTTAACAAGCGCTCATTCATGTTGACAAAAGAGAAGGCACAGTCACATTTTCCCATTTAAGGAAGTTTATTGCTCAGCTGTTCTTACAATCAACAGAACGAAAATAATCGATGATCAAAAAATAGTAGAATATATTCCACATGAATATTACCATTTCTACCAGATAGTTTTAACATAGCCACAGTCTCAAGAGGAAATCTATGATTAACATATGCTAAAATCATTAACTTAGTAAAAGTATTTTTCATAACCACATAGCACACGCTAATGCACATCATTATATATTTATTCTAAGATTATATTCTTTCATAAGTACAAAAATAAATCAAAAATGATTTGATATGTCATAATTATTTTATAAAATACGTCCAAGGTATAATCACGGTTCTGTTCATCACAGAAAAGCAAATTTGAATTTACAGAGTAGCACAAGCAATCAATAACGACCGGTTCTACAACTTTTGTGTTGAACATAAATGTCCCAGATGTCAGCTGTGTACTTAGCTTTGTTTTTCTCTCCGAACTATGGAACAAAGACTTATTTACCTTTTCAAATCACCGCTTCAGTTCGTTTCATTTCAAGCAAAAATTACGCAAAAGCTAATCATTTAAAAAAAAAGTTATGCTCGACATTATTTAATGATCTAACGTTTTGGAACAGATTTCATTAAGGAAAATATGATTTTTAATATTATAATTTTAAAATTTTGTACTTTTGCAATTCTTGAAAAAATTCACGTATATTCTAGGAATTATATTAGGAATACCATTAGAATATTAAAACAACTTTTTATTCCTTTGTTAGAAAATTTCCTGAAATTGACGGAACAACACATTACAATTTTTGTTAACATCCCTGCGTACGGTCTGTCCTTACTGTCTGCCTAGTAAACTGGCTCCAAATTTTTTCCACACAATGCAATTCGATGTTGTTCCTTGTGAATTTTAAACAGGCGGGATAAAGATTTCCTTGTTTCCATGCCACTTCTTTCGTTAAGATTTATTTGCTGGGAACGAAGATTATAATTTATCTTTTCCCCTGAAAAAATGGCACTTTCTAAATTAACTTGATTTTATTGATGCCGCTCTAGGGATACAGGAAATAGAACTTTTTTGTCCAGTGTTACTTCAACTTTTAAAGCGGTTGGATTTAATTAAAACGAATGGATTACAATAATTTCACACTCAGCAGACGAGGAAATTGGAATGCGGATGGGGTTTCATTTTAAAATACAGCATGCAACCGCTGTTCCGGAGATGTAGCCCAGTGTATTTGGCGCTTAGTGACTCCTCGCGTCGCACATGACCAGCCAACGCGAAAATGAAGGATAGTCCCGCGTTGCTTCTAGAGAGGCCTTTGCTTCGTCATCTTCCTTTTTACTTTTTCATTACGGAGTATATACGAAATATAGAGAAAGTTAAAAAATGCTACAAAAAATCGATGTTCGAATTTTACCGAAATATATATTATGGGGTCCCTTGATTTCGAAAAAATATTGCATTTTCAAAATGTCTGTTTGTCCATCTGTGAACTGCATTAGCATCTAAATAATGCGTGGGATATTCCCCAATTTATCTGGCCCGAATTCAGGCCTTGGGAATTTGAAACTAATATTTTAATATTTGGAGAAACTTCTCAAGGAGACCCTATTTTCTTTTGTATTTGTGAACTTTTGTTTTAATCTATGATTGTAACCTTTCTCTGAAAATGTGTTTGAAATATATGCCAAGGTAACTAATTAAGTAATTGCATAGTGTTTATCTCTGTTGGTATTTTCTTTGTCGTCATTCTTCTTTTCGTCTCCTTTGACATTATTATGACCATCTTTTCTGCATCTTTAGTACGAAACTAACGTATTTGTTTGGAAGTTGTATTCAAATGTTCCGAGAAGGAACCCAGTAATTAGTTTGAATAGAAGTCACATTCTCAGGGAAAGCGAGTAATGAGAAATGGTACGCAAATGGTAACTCATTTACTTATAATATCGTCGGTTCGAAAGTGGTAAAGACTCACTTCTTTAGCAAAACATAACTGATGATAATGGAAAGCAGATCACTAAGTCTTTGAAGGTTGTAGAATCGATACTTGCTTCGGCATACGGTGTCCAGGGGTGTTTTTGCAAATCTAAGATGATATATGGCTTTTGCCTGTGGCAGGAGTTTTGAATATTCGCACATCCCTGAGATGCACATTTGTATGGAGACGATACGATGAATCATATGCGTTCTGATATAATACTACTGTTGTAAGAATTTTGTTTTTTATGCTTGGTGATGGAATAATTAACAATTAAAGATACTAATGAATGAAATGAATTGAGTTAATGTTGATTTACATTCATTGCGTTCGTGAATTGTTAATCCATCGAATTAAACTCTTTAATGATGAATGATACTCTTCATGTGTCATGACCTCTATCTCGGGTGTACTTATAACGAATCTAGACTTTTTATCCTTTGATTGATTGATTGATTTATTCGTGTTTCCGGGCGCGTCAACTGCTCTGGTCATTAGTCCCGTTAGTGTAGTGCATGTTTCCCCCCCGGGAGATGGCGGTGATCTTCCCCCGCTGAATGGCGGGATCCGGCGCCGACCTACCGTCGGCTAGTGGGGTTTCCCCCTAACCTATCCTTTGATATTCTGGCCCTTCGTTTAGATATTAAATGATAAAATTGTGTTAAAATTACGAGAATTTGATCTTTATTATACGTTGCTTTTTTTTAACAGAAATATTAATAGCCGGGGGAAAACCTGTATTATTAGCGACTTCTGTATTTGCAAATGGCGTACAATATTATAGGTTTCATTCAAAAATAAAAGTTACAATACATGGTACATTAGATATATGCAGTAAAGGTTGCAGTAGATTCTATATTCTCTTTCTTAATTATAAAAGTTATACATGCGTTAAACTAATTTTTAGACACATCTAAAAATATAACTACTTTCCCATTTTCTCAATTTTATGTAAATTGTGTATCGGTTAACTCCATGAAGATAGGCAAAACTGAGGATTTGTACATCATAGTTAGAAAATATGTGTCCATAATCAAAAGAACATATCGGGGTGCATTAGGTATAAGGTAATATAATTAACTTAGGACCCACTTTGGCAGTTTATTAAAGCTGACAAATTATTTTCTCTTTATCACTAAAAATATATTTCCACTCATGCGGTTTCTAAACCCACTTTCGATCCAGGAAGAAGATAACTCTCTTTGCTGTCACTTTGGTCAGCGAAAATCGAGTTATTATTCAAACCAGTGCGCAAACCGTTGAGCTTCCGTCATCAATTAAACGCGTCACGCGTTATCTTGAAGCGACGATTCACTGCCCCACGAAACGAATAAAGCTACGTGCTGTGTTGTACAACTGTACAAAACGTGTACGTGGTAGTCAGCGCGTCTTACTCTCTTTGCCACAAACAACTCAGGCGTAAATCATGCGAGTTGGGGCTGTGGGCTGGCATGGAAGAGGGGAAATCCTTCAGAGGAGAATGGAAAGTTCGAGAACAAAAGAGCTCAGGAAGGGAGAAGGGGAGAGAGGGGGGTAGGAAGAGAGAAAGAGTTACGTGACAATAGGTAGAAGGGAAAAGAAAGGAACACAGTAACGGAAAAGATTGTAAGAAAAAATTAGAATGCCTGGGAAAAAATAGTTATGAAAATTGGAAAATTGATTTCTGTTAAGAATATTTTCTATTTCTCCATGACCATTATTCTCCTTTTCATCCGTCACTTGTTCTGGGTCTCCTGTAATTGTATCGACTGAACGTATTTTAACGTAATAGTTTTTTACAACAAATCCTTCTTATTTTTAAAGTTAAAGTGCAATCCTTCAAGTCTCCTTGAAATTCTCTTTCTTTAGAGACATCATCAATAAAAATTGGTTTCGTATGAGAGCCACAAAACTCATCTTCACTACTGAAATAATATAGTAGAGGATGTAGCAAAGAAAAGTGTGATTTTGTTTGTCCGTGATACCGATATTGCAGATATTATATTAGCAAATTACTTTCTGGAATACGTAGTGTGTCAGAATACACATTCTGTGAATTAAAATGTAAAGGCGAACCATTCATTTCTGTACTTTGATATTAAGCGACATATAAACATCATTTTCTCTTGCTTTGAAAATGCGTCTCTAGTTGATTTCCCATTTGTTCTCTTTCTGAATAAGCAAATTAAAATATTTGTGGGAATTTCCATTACGTGCAAATATAATACGTTTTGGAGAGTTTAAAAGAGAGCTTAAAAGTTTTGAACTTTTAATTATATATGTCATGAAGACAACAGATTCTGAAAACATACTGTTACAAGTTTTCGATTACTATTTCTTATTTATCTGTCACTTTCATGATTTTCGGTCCCAAAAAGTTAAAAAGAATCGTTTCAGAAAATAAAGACATCTTTACTAATTTTCAAAGTGCATTCTAGTTAGTTCATTTTAGCTTCATTAACTTTCATTTTTTCATCCATTTGATTGAGCTTTTCGTGTAATAATTATTTTAAAAGATGATTTTGTGTAAGAATCTCTAATTCAAACTAGTCATACTACATCACGCTTTTCTCCTATTATTTCTAACCGTTACGTAATATAATATTACATATGAATAAAAAGTGTTTTCAACCCGCGAAAATATTTTGCAGTACTGTAACACGCCTAGGTTCGAAAACGGAGTCCTCAGTGATGGAGTCACGAGACCACTGTCAAAGTACAGAAATGAATGGTTTGTTTTTACATATCAATTCTCAGAACATGTATTCTGATATCACTACGTAAACGAGACAATAATTTGCTAATATAAATTCGCAATATCGGTATCATGGACAAAAGAAACGACACTTCTGACAAAAACGACACTTTTCGTTGCAGCATCCTCTCCTGTATTATTTCAGTAGTAAAGATAAGTTTTGTGGTTCTCACACTCAACCAATCTTTGTGCATGAGCTCTTTAAAGAAAGAGAATTTCACGGGGACTAGAAGGATTGCATGTTAACTTGAAAAATAAGAAGCGTTTGGTGAAAAAACTATTACGTTAAAATACGTTCAGTCAGTACAATTACAAGAGACAGAGAACAAGTGACGGAGTCTAGAACAGTGGTTCCCATCTGCTGCTCCGCGGATTACTGGTGAACCCCCAAAGATATCTAAGCCATCAGCGAAGCGGGTCGTTCTGAAATGAATATTGCTTCGACTCTAAGACATAAGAAGATAATGGTCTCGAAGAAACATATTTATTTTTACAATTATTTCTCTGTACTACGCAATAGTGTGGGAGAAAGTAAAAGCAATGACTCGGTAGGTAATATCAGTGAACAAACCGCTGGGTGACGCGTAGGCGGGGCCAGACCTCGCGAGCGACGTCGCTTCAGCCGCCTCCACGGCTTATCTCCGTCATTCGTCACTGCTCGGGCGAGCGCGCCACGAGCACGGGGGCGGGGCCCGGCGCCGACGGGGGGGATGAAGGTAACGGACCAGGGTGGGAGGGGACGGGGGAGGCTCGAGGACGGGCGCCGGTGGCGAAGGCGTTGGCAAAGGGGAAAGGATGTCGAACGAAAGACGCCTGGTGATTGAGTGAATACGCTTCGGAACATGTTTAGATCTACGGTGTTTTTAAGTAGTAAAAAGTCAGGACTGCAAGTGTACGAACACAAAACGTGGCGTTGAATCAGATGACTTCGTCATTGCTTTGCCGTAGCTCCAGGCCCTTTGACTGCAATGTATTTAGACAAGATTAATTTCTTCTTCTCCTTCTTTTTTCTCTTTGCCTTCCTTCTGTCATCGTTCTAGAACAGTGGTTCCCATCTGCTGCTCCGCGGATTACTGGTGAAACCCCGATAAGATCTAAGCCATCAGCGAAGCGGGTCGTTCTGAAATGAATATTGCTTCGACTCTACGACATAAGGCGAAACCTGACATGATTTCCTGCACAGTAATATTTCTTGACCGTTTAAATCCGAGGAGTGAAACATTCAAAAAGCATTTTCGAGATTTCACAGTCTCTAAACTTCTTGATATCTTCACGTTCATCAAATCATGCATTTTCAAAGTTGAGCTAAGAATGTTTGTGAATAATCGCCAGATATTGCATTATCAATGTGAATGCGAGAATAACGTATTAAAAACAATGTGAAGGCGAGAATTCAGAAAATATCGATTAATATTGAAGTTAATAAATAATAAATCGCGTAAAAATGTCTTCCCATTTGGCTCTGCTTTTTGATGAGACGAGAGGAGTTTCAAATAGTTCCCAGTTACTAATATTTGTTCGACTTTTACGTAAAGACCATCCGATCTAGGAAGAATATTTGCTATCAAAAGATCTGGAAAGTAACAGAAAAGAAAAAAAATGTCATAAACACCATTTTTGATCAGTGCGAGAAGCAAGCACTCAAAGGGGGAACCGGATGAGTTTAGCCAAAAGCCAAACATTTCCGCTCTACCTGCAGCGTTTCTGATCAGGAGAACTTAAGGTTCAATCCCCGACGGTGGGCAGATTTTCGATACTAGTTTGATAGTTACGTCAAATTTTAGAAGAATTTGAGCGGCTGACTGCTCCGATCTGTAGTTTTCTGCGGTATCGCTTATCAATGCCAGGCGAATGCAGGGGCATGGACACATGACAAACGTGCCACGGACTGCGCGGGTAGTTTGTGAAACAGGTGTGCGTGTGTTATGTTAGTATGTACGGAGCGAAGTCTAGATAGCACTACTTGTTCTCGCCTAGTCATTTGTTTATCCAGATGTACTGATAAAATGTTGAACTGATATCAAATGCTTGTCCGCGCTGTATGTAATGCCCATACCTTTAGAAGCACAATTATATTAACTGCTTTGATGTTTTAGAAAGATATACTACTGGATTGACTGGAACGATATTGATCTGACGTTATCAATTTGTTCTATTTTTTTGTTATGTCATTTTATTTAAGGTATGCTTTCATTAATTGAAGTGAAGAAGTTCTAAGATATTCCCTAGTACATGAACGGTTTTAATGTTAGGATGTCGAAAAATTACCAGTGAACTAAAACATTTATGTTAATAGTATTCTACAGTGTGAATTTAATCAATGACCTTATTAATTCTGCGATTTAGGGTTGTCTCATAGACCTTTGGGGACGGTTTGTAGATGAATCGTGTGTTTCCTTGAATTTTATAATCCTGCCACAACTCCCATGAACGCCCGGCGGCGCACCCAACTTTCCATAAAACCGGTCTGTGCTTTTCATCCGTCCACTCTTACTCATGACGTTACGTCGATTTTTGGTTTGCGAACTTTATTTATTTTTATTGTTTCCGAGGTCAGCTTTATTTCGGCGTGGCCGCACCAACTTCCTGTTCGAAATAAAGTTTGTATTGGTTTTTGTGCCAGCGGATGATCCGTCGTTTTATTGTTAAATGTTTGAAGGGGGACTTAATCTGCTTTTACATCCAGTCAAATAATAAAGACTCAAGCATCCTGTTGAAGCTGCAGTGTCCTTTTTTGTGTGATAAAGTCGTATTTACGAGTGTCTTGGAATATCGACATGCATATGACCATAACTGTGGGACGCACTTTTTAATAGTCCCTGTCATTTAATCGAAAAATTGAATTATGTGATGCATTATTGGTTACAATATTTCGTTTAGAGGAAGTTCCTGCTCGCTCTCTCTCTCCTTCTCTCTCTCTCTCTCTCCTTCTCTCTCTCCTTCTCTCTCTCCTTCTCTCTCTCATATCTCTTCTTCTCTCTCTCCTCTCTCTCCCTCGCTCTCTCTCTCTCCTTCACTCTTTCTCTCTCTCTCTCTCTCTCTCTCTCTCTCTCCCTGTCTTTGACACACACACACACACAAAATATATCGTGTACTTCTTTTCTTTCACTACGTCTGAAGATTGTTTAAAATTTTTCTTGTCAATTTTGTCCATTACTTTTTGCTTTCTTTTTTATTTACTCTATTGCTATTAGCTGAGGATAGGTTAATTTTTAACTGTTTAAGTAATCACATTACGATTAATACGAATGCCTGTTCTTCGATTTTATGATGAAGTTTACGATTTCTATTTCAAGAGATCTATAAAAGTTGGCAGACGAATGTCATCCGTGATAACAACAGTAAAGACCGCTGTAACGCGAATAGTTTCAGAACAATGGAAGAAATAAAGATCTGACATAAAGAGGGATCTGATTTTTAAGGTACGATGTAAAGTTCCTTCTCCAAGAAAACTGTATAACTTACGAGCGTTTTCTGACAGTAATTTTGCATGTGACTAAATCTCTCTCATTTGATGTGTAGTCTATTCAACTGTAATAAGTCCTGAATTACATGGTTAAATGTTGCATGGCTAAATGTTGAGAACAACTTGAGGAAGGAAAGTTGTATAGTATCATTGAGGTAAAATTTAAGAATGTTTTTTCTTTGAACTAGACCGACTAGATCTTAGGCTTCAGTATTTAATTTGAAATTCTTTCAAATTTCGTCCACGCTTATCGGTATTTAGCGTACATCTGCGCTAACATTGCTATTTATTTTTAACAATATCTCATTACTTTCTTAGTTTTATTATACGTAACTTAATAAATCTACCTGATAGACTATTTTTGCCCTTGGACTTTCCGTATATATTCCTCTTGCACTTTCTCGATGTCTTGGCCCTAGCAAAGAAGTGGAAAGAGACAAAACCTACTTTGGAGATGCTTCAGAACACTTGCAGCCGATGCGCAGTGTCTGCTCACTCACTAGATTGCCTTGCGTCTAATTGAGCACTACAGTATGTTTCCATTTCTATTACACCATTATGTAAATATTTTGTTTCTAAAATGCAAAAGTGAAATTTATTTTATTTATTTATTTACTTATTTATTTATGCACTTATTTATTTATGTACTTATTTATTTATGTACTTATTTATTTATGTACTTATTTATTTATTTACTTATTTATTTATTTACTTATTTATTTATTCTATATCAAGAAAACATTTTCACAAACCCAGTTTGCATTAATTGTAATCGGATTATTCACGTATGTGTTCGACCTTCTCGTCTTTTTGAACCTGCCATGTAAACACCGGTTTTTGTCACGGGTTTTTGCCGTCCGAGAAAATGGACACTCTGCCGAAAGAAACGCTGTTAACGGCGGCGCGGCGTAAGAGCGGTTGCTTTGATCAATACCAGGCGAATGCCTGGGCGTTTCTTTACCAAACGCACCGCACGCGAACATTCCTTTCTCTTGATTGATTGTTAGTGATTCCGGGCACGCCAACTGCTTAGGTCACTAGTCACGTAAGTGTAGTGCATGCATTTCCTTGGTAGGTAGCAGTGATCTTCCCCAGCTATGAGGCGAGATCCGTCGCCAACCTACCGTCAGCTAGTGGGGTTTTCCCCAACAAGGTTCTCCCATCAGTGGGGCTCCGCCCCAACCGTGACAAAATTTAAGCTTCCGGCCAGTCTCCTGGCATGTGTGGTAGTGAAGTGCATGTATGTGACACTGTAAGTAAGGGGTGATGACAGGACAAAGAAGAGGAAGGAAACATCGTGCGCGGACCGAGAAGAATTCCAGAAGCCGGTTGCTCTGAATGCTAGTTTTCTGTGGTATCTCCGATCAACACTGGGCGAATGCCGGAGCAGTACTGTAACAAACGGGCCACGGACCACGCGCGATGTTTCCTTACTCTTTCTAGGTAATTTCTAGGTAATAAAGGTAAAATATCTCTACAAATGCCGGTATTAGACGTCTTGCACCGGTATTTTTAAAGGTCAATAAAGGTATAATAGAGGTAAAGGTATTTCTATACCGGTATAAATACCTTTATCGCTATTATTTCGGTATTCCAACCCTTGTTTCCAAGCTCTCATGGCCTGTGTTTTAGAGATGCTTTCAAGTTAATTTTTGGAAATACTGAACTGATCTTGTAGCAATGCTACCCTATGTATTTCTCTACTTAATTTCTTGCGCTCATCTACGGCCACTGACTGGTGAACAGAAGAGAATATGAAAGGTGGAGAATCTATGATCGAAATTATCTGCTCACTCGAAGCTAACCGCTAACTTCCAGAGTCTAGCTCGCTCCCCGGTTCAACTGTTGATCTCCGAACAATTGTACATATCACGTTGTTGGTCTCCCCATTCACATTTTTTGTTATATTTGTGTAATGAATGAATTTGTCTAACACTCACCTTGCACATTATCGTACATAAGTATATTATCTTCATCTACCTTATCTTGTGTGTGTACCTTACCTTATCGTTCGTTCCTTCTGCATTTCTATTCTTAATATACTCTGGCCTTCCTCCATCCGCCAAAACGACTGAGCAACTCAACGTATTAGGGGAGGAATACCAGCCCCGATCGAAATGCTGCAAACACACGCGATGCCTCGCCCCGCATTCGCCGGACAAATCCGCGGCCGCATTTTGCGTGGGCGGCTCGCGGCGGGCGAACGCTGTTTACGGGCGACGCCACGCCCATTTTAATCCCCGCCCGCCGCGCCCGCGCCGCCCCGCGCCCCTCCACTTCACCCGCGTGCGGCACTGCGCGGACGCTCTCTTTATTAAAGCTCGTCATGGATTAGTGGAGCGTGCGGTGTGCGGTGGACAATAGGGCCGAAATGCAGCGGTTACAATTGCTCCGTGGCTGACGTACCTGCTCGGTCGCGGACGCGTTCCGGAATTGTGAGCGAGCTGTGTGGTGAGTGCCCTGCGAGCAGAATTCCGAGGTCGATTACCCCTGACCGCGAGTTTGCGGAGTCGCTCAGATATTTTGGTAGATTAGGGCTGGTTGTTAGCGATCCAGGTGATAGTAGACCATTTTGTGCTCAGTTTTTGGCGCGAGGGGATTTTCACCAAGTATGACCATTACTGAAGAGATCGAAGGTTGTTATGTGAGGCAAGTTTGCGGGAGTGTTAGATTTTCTTCTGTCCTTTAGTGGAAGATGCAGCCTTCATAATGGACGTCAGAGAACATTTGATATTTTTTTATTTAGTTTTATTATGTTCCTATAATACCATCTTGATCCTAGTCTTAAAGTACTTAAAACTGCGATTACGAAAGATTTCTAACGAAATTGCAACAAAACCTACGATAAAAGAGGTGGATTGGAGGTTCCTTCCTTCTCAGCCTAAGCTGCGAATGGACTCACTCATACGCTCGCTCTATCTCTCTGTCTTTCTCTTTCTCATACACACACACACACACACACATATATATATATATATATATATATATATATATATATATATATATATATATATATATATATATATATATATAAATAAAAGAAAGTCGTGTTAGTTACACTATTTATAACTCAAGAACGGCTGTACCGATTTGGCTGAAAATTGGTGAGCAGGAAGCTTAGAGCCAGGAGACGGACATAGGTTACTGTTTATCCCGTTCGACAGCGTTCCTGTGTGAGAACGCACGCGCAGGTTTTCGCGTGATTTCGCATGTTAGCGGTCATTGTTGCCAGTTGTAACCCATTGTTGTAACGCCGCACTGATAACAGAAGGCGATAATGATAGCCGCCTTTCGTTCGCCGTTATATCTGTATATAGTCGTGTTAGTTACACTATTTATAACTCAAGAACGGCTGTACCGATTTGGTGAGCAGGAAGCTTAGAGCCAGGAGACGGACATAGGATACTGTTTATCCCGTTCGACAGCGTTCCTGTGTGAGAACGCACGTTTTTGCACGTACGCAGTGCAACAAGGATAGTACAGTTTCTCACAGTGAGTGCGACGCGAGAAAAAGATGGGACCGGCTGTTAAGGCGGAACAGAGTTCGCCGGGTCAGCTAGTATATATATATATATATATATATATATATATATATATATATATATATATACACACACACACACACACACACACACACACACACGAGAGAGGGTGGACGAACTGACGGACTCCAAAAATCAATTTTTCGTTAGCACGTATAAACGAAGAATTAACTTGTTTTCGGTATCGGGAACCTACAATACAAATTTTTCTGCCAAAAATATGCAATTTTTTGCTTTGTCGTTATGCAACTTGTAGTGTAAAACAATGTATTGTATATTATAACTTCGTATTCTAACTTACCGAAATATTATCTTCTAATTATGATCGAGTTTTTCACGATACATCCGCACAATAAATTGTTTCTTTATTCACCAATTCTCGGGATATGGATCTGAACTTTAGTATATTTTCATACGATTAGCATCGGACGAATTGTGAAAGATTGTTTAATATAATCAAATGCAATTATTATACTATAATAAATATTACAACCTTCTGTGTTGAACAAATGCAACTTTTATTAATCACTTTACATGAACAATAAAGTTAACGACAAAACAAGCAACTATATTAAAATTTAAAGCAAATATTCCCACCCTGTTACAGGCCTTTGATTCTTTCCTTTCACTAATAACACCGTTTTAGTTTTCAGTTAACTATATAAATGTTTAGTTGACTTAACTTTTCTCTTCTCAGTTGATCCCAGTTCATGTATCACGCAAACTTCCTTCTCACAGAACCATAACTTCTGTTCGCAATTAAATTCGTCAAAGTTCCTGTCTCACTTCTTTTTGCCTAAAGTAATTGATTACACCACTCCTCTTGCGATTAAAGCATTGGTTTTCTTTCTAAAAAACATAGGCAAAAACGACCTCTCTCAAACTGTATGTAGTATGTGAGAAAGTTCTTAATTCGATATCTTTTATAGGCAACTTTCTACACGTTCATAAGGATAGGAAATTGATATCTGCTGAGGAGGTAATTCCCTGCAATAGGTGTCAGAGATTGGTCGCTATGAACAGTGATATTACAAAGAATCCAATGGTTATTTCACAGACTTTGTATTTTCGTAGTTTGTACGTTTCTATGAGTAATATATTCTGAAAAAGCTTCTATGAATAATATGTAAAAATTGTAAGGGTAAGCATATGGGGATATTGTTAAAGATACCCTTATGACAAAAAATCAATACAATGTAAACGACACATATCTATATCGACAATCGGCGTTGGATATATTAAAGAAATGTACAGCGTTTCAAATAATAACTATTTTCTCACCTTCGACTTTAAAAACATTGGCAGAGTCATCTCAGCATTGGGTTCGTGGAGATTCACATGTTTTTACTTCTTGCAACTTGTAGGAAGTCGAATCTGTCGAATATAAAGAACATGTTTCGTTTCTAGAAAAATGTTGATAATGATCAGGACATTCCTTTTTTGGGCTTTGGGACTAAGTTATTCTACCTTACATTTACTGTTGTGAGAAAATTAAAAAAATAATTGCATTTCTTTTATGTTAAAAATTAGTAATTCAAAACTTATTGAAAAGTATATTTCTTAATTTTCTTTCTCGGTAGGAATTTTATTTTAAATTTCCATTCAAATACGTATTTACAAGAACAATTTAAAGAGAAAAAATAACTTCATCATTAACCGTTTGAAACTTCATCACTGGATGGCGGTTCCTTATGTTTTTCTCTGTTGTGACTGCTCAGTCAGGAATGTTTTAGTCTTCTTTCAACGTCTTCACGATGATTCAAAGTGAGTGGAAGTTTTTCCGTTGGCCAGAAATATGCCTTAAGATGTTGT
Organism: Teleogryllus occipitalis; assembly: GCA_011170035.1. Classification (NCBI taxonomy): domain Eukaryota; kingdom Metazoa; phylum Arthropoda; class Insecta; order Orthoptera; family Gryllidae; genus Teleogryllus; species Teleogryllus occipitalis. Next base: position 734,345 of record BLKR01000136.1, read on the forward strand.
TTTCCCACCGAAGACAAACGAGGCTGTTTTATTTTGATTCTATGGTAGTCCGAAAGCTGTTGCTTTGTCTTTCCTTTTCTTGTTTATGTTCTTGGTCCGTAAATAGAATGACTGCAGCTAATGAGTGATTAATCAGTTCTTGCCGAGTACCACCAGTATAAATACAAGAATGTTTTGACTTGAATGAAACCAAGGGCAAGTTGAACGTCTTTCAAATTTCTTTGTCGATCTATTGTTTGGAAACCACACCTTTGCATTAATACTCAAAGTACAACAATTTGTTTCAAGACGAGACTGAAACTATCTATAATGTTTTAAATTTTGTTTCTGTATTCAACTCTTTGAATCATTGAATGCTTGAAAGCGAATTAAATGTAATTTATTGAAAGTTATTAATAGAGTAAAATGCGTGTTTAGTGCGTTTTGAGTTTTAAGATTACACAACACTAGCAGTTAAGAACATGAATAACGTTCATCAATAACATTCACAGAAGTGTATCAACATATTCATTTTAATATTAAATAACTGCATAATCTTATATATTTACCACATCACTCCAAAATAAATAAACAATTGTGTATTTAACACTGACACTATTTTCTCTGCTAATTTTCAAACGTTCTACAATTTCTAGAAAATCAAAGCGAGAAATATGTTCCTATTTACTTCGAAGCCTCTTCAATACTTGTTCGCTATTGGTGGACGCTGTTTCGTCACAAATTTAGCACTTAATATGGGGCCCTTAATGTGCGGCACTTAATGTGGGGCTCAAAATGCAAGAATGCAGTTTGAATGTCCTCAACCCTCAGTCATCTGCTGGTCGTTGCGGATTTGCCCCCTGGGTCCAGAATTCGGAATGTGATGCTAGGTCACAACGCAAAGTTCAAGCAGCGCCTGATGTTAGCTTTTCGTTATGAGAAAGTATTTTCCCTCAGAAAACTTGCCGACTTAGACTTATTCGAAGAACGGTTGGAAATGATGACCCGAAACAAAAACAGAACAGTGTCGAAGCCACACATAGGCCAGCCCAACAAATTGACGGAGAGAGAATTGTCAAAACGTGCAAAAGAATCTAGGCATGAGTGCTCCAAAAATCGTGGCTAATGTGCGGGTGGAAACTGGAAAGAATGTTCATCCCAAAACTGTATGGATAATTATCAAAAGTGGGCAATATAATGGAAGAGTACCCTGTAAGAAACCGTACGTGAACAAACAAATAGCAAAACAAAAACCGACTGGAATTCGCAAAAAATATTTTCACAAGGTATCAGAGTGGTAGCGAGATATCATATTTGCTTATGGAAATAAATTTAACCTATTGAAGTTCGATGGAAGAATAAAGAATCATAAAGTGAAAGCTGAACTCGACAAAAAATTTGCAGCCTACGGAGGAGGAAGGTGAGGCCAAAATATTGGTATGGGGTTGCATAAAAGCAGCAAGTGAAAGCAAAACATTTATTGATCCTCTGAAGAAGGGGCACTTAACAATACGACAGAATTTACACAAAAGTGCTGAAAATTTGGAAATGAGTCAGCTTTTTCAAATTTACTGGGTCAGTGGCCACAAGCACAAAACTCGTGTTGTAGGGTATTGGTAACTCTATTGTTCAAAGATTTTGGACTCTCCTCCCGAATCTAATGACCTAAACCCCATCAAGAACCTTTCGGAAATTCTCGACTTAAGGGTCAGGAAAACACCAATTTTCTCGAAAGAAATGTTGTAGAGAAGAATGCATGGGGAAATGTAATGCCAATATGATACCGAAAAAATGTAATAAATGTGCAATAACGTTTACTAAGAGGTAATTAAAAATTTACCATAATAGGTATTACGATTAAAGTTATATATTAACAGTAACAAATATGTTCATTATGCCCGAACATTGAAATGACAGGTAATTTCACTCTAATTTATTTTTTTGAAAAATTTAGATTGTATTTGAGAATTTCCCGTGTTTATAGATATATTTTTTCAATAAAATGGCTACCAATGATGACATATGAAGTTATTCTTCTTTCGATCTCACTCTCTTTGTAAAATTACGAAGTGTTTACAATAAGAGTGTGACCGAATATTAAACTGAAGCTCCGTATACTGCAACAACCAAAATCACATCATTTCCGTAAAAAAACAACTAAAAAAGCTTGTATTACATACATTATATTATACTTTACATAATTAAGAATATGTTACATATATTAAGTATTTTTTAATTATCTTTTAATTTTGTGTGTTAATTTTTGGTTTGAATATTTCTGTATGATATAATACCAGTTTTTTAACAACTTCACTTACATCAGTGTTTCGTTTCAGGTAAATGGCCAGAGGCAGGGATTGTCAAGAATAGTTGGTGTAAGTGCAAACCAAACCTTTCTGTTTAACTTCTATTTCGGTTTTGTATGTGTTGAAAGTGTGTAGACATTTGACTTTGAACGAGGTCTTTTAACACAAGTTTAGCCTTCACATTGAATTTCTTTGGAAAGCAATTTTTTCGTAGCAATTTAACCATCTTGATGTAGGAACTGCAAACTTTTTCGTAAGTTTAAGACCGAAAGAGCACGCATTCTGCTAAAATGACTGTGACATTTCACACAGTAAGAGGCAAATTACATTTTCCTGTGAAATCTGCGAGCAAGAGTGCGGCAAGATTTGAAGCAATACGAGTAAGGCTTTCATTACAGAAGAGTTTATTTGAAATATTTAAATTGTTTGAAAATAGAACTAGACATATGATTTGTTAACATAAAATTGACAAAAACGAGAAATTAAATCGTATTGTGAATCATGTACACTTGTAGTAGTTGTATGAAATCATACGTTGTCTTGCATGTAAATCAGACACGTTTAGGCCGAGGAAAGGTAACTAACATACAAGAGGTCGTGAACACTGCATTCAGAACAACTGGATTTTCCACAAGTTCGTAGTTTCAATTTCATGCGTCAGAAGATATCACATTCCAAATTTGCCAGTTAGCCAAAAGATACACTGTATATCTGCAATGAAATTTTTAAATTTAAGCTTCCTATTTACTATAGTGACACTGTTTACACTGAAATATAGCAAACAAATAAACCATTATCTGAAAATAAATTAACACGGGATGAGGAAGAGGAAGGAAGTTAAGAGATCTGGTCCGGAAGTTCCCCATCGCCGCCGCTTCTCGCGATATCTGGCGGCGACGCGAGCAGACGCCTTTCGCGCCATGATCAATTACCCGGGCGCTAATATTTCCGAGTGCGTTTGTTCCCACTTAGCGCCTAATGTGGGGTTTACATTTCACTTAAGACAATTTCGATGGCGCGCGCGGCGAGCGGGGCAAACGCGCAGAGCGGATAATTCGCGTTATAAATCATCTCTGCGATCATTTAACTAATTTGTGTTTGTTGCAATATGGAGCGTGGTGGAAAGGCCTCGTTTGTGCCATATCGCCGCCCTTCCAATGTGATGATCGGATGATGTAGTGTAAATGGCGTAATAAAACAATTTACGTGACGTTGATTAATTTTAGTCAGCCGTGTCGATGTGATGGCCTCTGTCAAAGAAGGTTAGACTTTGGATGAGGGCTGCTGAAAAAATACATTTGTCGTAACAAATATAATTTAATACCCCGAAACACTTAAATATTTGATATTTTCTTGAAATAAAGTCATTGTCACTGCGTTTTAAGTATTACATACGTGTTCTATTCTGTTTGGATGTTGGCTTAGCCCAACTTTGAAGCACATGCAAATGTAAGTGAATATAATCACTTAGATTTACATGTGCTTAAAAATTATTATTAAAATTATTATTTGAATATGATAAGGAAAATACATTTTTGTGCAGCTGCAAACGGCCTAATAGAACATGAACTTTAAAATATAAGATTTTAACGTGAGAAATTTTAATTATAAAATCAATTAGTTATTTTATTATTAAGAAAATTATAATTATATGTATATGAGTATTGGTGTAAGAAGTGGAAGAGGTTGTAAAAAATAAAGGGAGACAACGCAGATATCATTTGACAGTTGTCAGTAAATATGTGGCAATGAAATGATTACTTTTTGTGGATTAAAAAAATCAGAAAAAAATCCAATATAGTAAATATGTTTGAAACAAAGGAGTAATCTCCTTGGTGATTGAAATCAGTAGTATAGTCCTCTGGTCTCGTTCCTATCGATGTTGAAAGTAAGTCCGTTGGTGGTGCTGCCACCTAAGGGCGTGGGGACAAGCCCTTCCATGTACTAACCCCATGAAACGAATTGCTTCTTCTGCTCTTTGCGCCAGCTTTATGGCTGCTGCTCCGACCGTTGAAGTCGTGTCCCCTGTGCAAGGGAACCTCGGTTAACCTCGAGATACAGGATGCATAATCCTTCGAGATACGCACACGAAGGGACTCGAGATCTAGGTAGACCTAGAAGAAGATGGAGAGACGATCTTCTTGGCAACGGAACAGGTCATTCGGTCTAGTCCTTGATGATGATGATAATGATGATGATGATGATGATGATGCTGATAATGATAATGATGATAATGGTGATGATAATGATGATGATAATGATGATGATAATGATGATAATGATGATGATGACTACAAAGGAGTCATTATTTCTTGGCCTCTCATTTCACCCCAGAAACCGAGCAATTGCTGATCGCATGAGGCACGCTGTTGTGGATTTGATCGCCTCGCAACGAGCAGCGCCAGCGTTCCCTGTCCACCAATCGTGAGGCTTCCAAAGCAGCTTTTTGTTATTTAAGATCGCATCAACATCTAGGTCATTAGTGACCACTATTGGAGTTAACGGTATGGTAACTATGAAGATCAAACGATGTGGTGATGATAAGGTGTGAAAGAACGAACACAAATACAACCATGCCTGAGGCGAGACTAGAACCCTCGGTCCGAGAGCACTACGACACTACTGTCTTAGCGATCTCGACCTCCGAGCCGGTCGAAGCAGCTTTGGGCAGCGCAAAGGCGTGCAGTCCGCGGCGGTTACGGGCCTCATCGCAGCACAAGGCGCCTTCCGGGTGGACTAGTTTCCATTGCCGCCGCCCACAGTCACGTTGCGTCGTCTCCGGATTCTCCATCATCCTCGGTGCCATACCGTCCCTCTGCGCTTCGTACACGCTGTCTCTTCTCTTCTAGCCTTTCTCCAACTCTATCATCTCTGTTTCAGCGCTCATTTGGGGTATCTATGGGAGTTAGAGGCGAAGTGCCTCCCTCGAGGTTAGCGTAAATGAGTCGTAGTCGTAGGCTTCCGCGGCCACAATCGTGTAAATGATCTTGGCTGTCCGGGTGACACCGCGTCGAAGGCTGTGTTGACGTCGACGCGGCGTCACCCGGACAGCCAAGATCATTTACACGATTGTGGCCGCGGAAGCCTACGACTTCATTGGTTAGCGTGTTCGCTTTCCTCGGCGCAACCCCGGGTTCGATTCCCGGATGAGGCAAATTATACTTGTGCGCTTTCATTACAAATGTCCCAGTATCTATTGCTGTGTGACGATAAGATAGCCCACCCCCAAGGTTATGAACACCAGTATATATGGTTATGAAGACCAGTATATACGGTAAAGGGATGTCTTCGTGCTCACCGCACGGAACCGCTCTTTCCATGGACGAGAGGCTGGGTCACTGGTGGTCGGTCAAGGCCCATACTGGGCTGTCTAGCCATAGAACAGGGACAGAACAGTTATAGAGCCGAAATTTGACGAAGGTTTAGGACAACTTACCTGTGACCAGTGATCAAGTTGTGAGTGCCAAACGTTTTCTGATTACACGAACATATATTTGTGAATAATAATAATAATAATAATAATAATAATAATAATAATAATAATAATAATAATAATAATAATTGCATTGAACGATTCTGAGCGGCATCCTTGTACCTTCTTACTATTTTAAAGTGAATTTCACAAGCATAACTGAATCCATCTATATATTTTCAACTATAATATTTCTCAATTAAATTAATCGTAACTTCTGTCTTCTCTCTTTAGCCGCTTCATTACCACATCACGAATTTCTGTCTCGTCTCCATGTACCGCCCACCGGCTCGGGGGAAGAACTGTTGTCTCTGCAGCGACACTGATCGGAATGTTCTGGGATCCGACGGGGACGGATTTGCAACACTAGCTAGGTAGCCATTGATCTGCTACCTATCATCAAGCATCACTTAAAAATATGTTTTTGTAAACCAGCATTATAAACGACCTTTTATGTTGCAAGAAATCATTATTATCTGTAATTTTACGTTATAAATGACGACGTGTTAAATTTTCCGGCATGTATGATTGCGTCATCACACATTCAGCCAATCGTAGCGACAGGATCGTGGGGAGTTAGAGGTAAACGAAACAGCCTACCACCGTTTTGTCGCACGCATGTCAAATACCCAGACGTCACAAGAAAGTTGTTTCGCAAAATTAAGTTCGATTATCTTATACATTTATAATGGTGTTATACAAAAAAATAGCGTATGCAACTCGTTTATAATATTGCTTTATTACATTCGTAGAAATTTGAAAACTCGCTCCTGACGTCGCTCATTTTCAAAACATGTACTCTTGCAATAAAGCCTAACACTATAAACTAATTGCATAAACTACTATTATTTTTACATTAAAATCCCTAGAGAGACCTGCTTAGGCCTTTGAACAGGTGGTAGATTTACGTTCTCTTGACTGTAATCAATGCAATAAGCACACAATTTCAGAAGTGTCGACATACAGATATTTGGGAGGTGGATCTATAGTGTTCTATGTTCTCTTGCAAGACCGACAGTCCATCGGCATTATTTTCGGGTCATCAATACAACTGCATATACTTTATACTTTCAACCCAGAAACGACATCTCTCACACACATCTCCATTTACCCCAGTACACACCTTTAGATTTCAACAGCAAATGTTTTTGGTACACTCACCTCTAAAGATGTAATTTACGGACTGTTTTTGCTCGCAAAATTGAGCTTGTTTCGACTTATCCAATAAAATGGTCTGAGGAAACTCGAATCAACTTTAGTGAAACAAACACAAATAAAAGTTGTCTGTCTAAAGCTAATTTATTTCACTGACGTTTTTTTAATGTAAAAGTTATGCCACGAATTTCTTTAAAATATTCATTAAGATTATATTTTCTTTGATATTTCTGCAGCCCCAACGACGTGTCTCGTTAAGCTTTGATGTTGTAGGACTTTAAATAATAAACGAAACTTTGTTAGAAATCATGTCTGACAGCCGTCTTGAGTTACAAATATAGCAACATTAAATACAACTATGCCTCCTAATTTCTAGAACAATTCATGCATATTTGAATGTTTTTATTAATTTTCAAATATAAATGGTAAAAGCGACTGTGATAAAATAGTTATTTATGTAATTAGTCCTAACAGTGAGTCTTCGGAGTTCGAATGATATGTTGACGGACGAGGTGGCGATAGAAGTACAGTTCAGCATTTTGAAATGAGTGCGCCAAATACATATTCGTCCATGATGTTTTTAACAAGAATCCATGGAAACTAACAAGTATATAATCTCAATATGCGAGGAGTCGGCAATGTTATTCATGAGGCCCCAATGTTTGGTTTTCTTTGCACAATTCAATTGAATCGTTTATTTCAGACACCCCTCAAACGCCAAAATCTCAAAAGCGCTTTAGCGGTCGAGTATTTTTTCATGAGAGTAGACACATCGTTTAGTGTTTATTTACCTGAAAAATATTCATTTATTAACTGCTTTAATATTAAAAAATATTTTAAAATCAGAAAAATTAGAACCCTTTATCTCAGTTTTCTCGTAATGAGAAATTTGGCATTTGACGGGTTTTTGAAATAAACGATTCAATTGCTTTATATGGAGACCATGATTCTTTGTAGTCTCGTGCCGGAAAGTAACACTTTCCAATCAATAAACATTGCGGATAATTTTTCATTTCCATGCCCTAGTTCTGAAACTGTTAAAAACACCTTTGCTGATAAGTAACAATTATGTTATCTCGCAATTTTACTACTTTCGGCTCCACTCTCCTCGTCTTCGGGTGGTATACTGATCTACCAATTACTTTTCACCTTTGTTACGTAAATAGTTAGCTCCTATACTCCAAATAAAGAGCATGGACGAGTAAAGAGATAATCCCCACCAGACGATGTAAGCCTATCGGAGTTCGTATTTTGGTCGATTGATTGATTGATTGATATTTCAGGATGTCATCGTCTACGACGGCCATAGTCAAAATTTTTCATTCAGGGAGGTATCGGTGTTCCTACCACTCTGGATGTGAGATCCGGCGCCTACCTTCACGTCAGCTTCCGTGGATTTCCCACTCCAGGTACAGCCCCCATCTGCGCATCGGCTCAGGTGGAACAAGTCCGTAGTTCCTGACTGGTCTCCCGACATGCATGGTAGTGTAGTCCATGTTAATAGAAATGCGTGTGATACAAAAGATGAGAGGATAAAACGAGAAGGAAGAGAAAAGGAAGGTCGCTTGCAGTCCGTGGCCCGTTTTTTAGGGTACTGCTCCAGCATTCGCTTCACATTGTGTGGAAAATGCAGGATAAACTACAGACCACTTCAGACGTATTCTACAGTTCCCCTTCAAACAGCTGCTGAATTCTACCTAGTAATGTTGCTAATATCCTAAATCCACCATTGTCGGTAATCAAACCCTAGGTTCTTCCGGTTACACTTTCTGCAGTCAGCGGCAACGCTGGTTCCGTGCTAAACTTAGCCGGTGATTCTGATCGAAGTGTCTCATCTTGTTGCTGCCACAAGCCCCTCAAAAATATAAATACGCCATTAATTGAAGCAAGATAATCCCCACTTTCACCAAAATCGATATATTGACGTGTATGAATGGTACTAGATATTCTCATTTATGAGAATGTCACTCGCTCGTGTCGCTTGCCTTGTTCCCAAGTCCTTGAAATTAAGTATTTTTTTAATCTTATGGACTTACACTCAGTGGATTAAACGAATACCGAGTCAGAATAGGTTCTAACATAAGAATGTGAGGCTTTCTTATCACCGCATCATGTCGTTTAGTCTCCAGCCCTTTTCTTCCCATCGGTTGCTACGTCTAACGCGCATGCGCGTGGGCGCAGTCTTTTACTTGGCGGAGCGCCGCTCAGCGTCTCTTCCCTGCCCGGCCCGACGCCGCCACCGCCGCCTCCGCCGCCTCCGCCGCCTCCGCCGCCTCCGCCTCCGCCTCCGCCTCCGCCTCCGCCTCCGCCTCCGCCTCCGCCTCCGCCTCCGCCTCCGCCTCCGCCGCCGCCGCCGCCGCCGCCGCCACCGCCTCCGCCACCACCACCGCCGCCGCCGCTGCCGCCGCCGCCGCCGCCGCCGGGCGGGAGTAATATCAGGCGCAGGCGGGAAAAACGCGGGACAGCGCGAAATCCTTGAGGTTGGCGCGGCGTAATCCGATTAAGGCAGCTGTAGCATATGGCCGGGGCGCTTTTTGCTCCTCGCGCGCGCGGGTGCGGGCGCCGGAGAGCGACTGCTGTCAGATAAAAGGAACGCGCCCGGCGCCGCGGCGGGTGGATGGACGGACGGACGGCTGACTGCCGCGCCGCGCTGCACACTGGTCCGAATCGGGCCGAAAGAGCTGCTGGACGAGGAATGAAAGGAAAAAAAAGAAGTCTCTTTCATCAAAACGGGAAATTCATTTGTATTACTTCTCAAACTTTAGAACTGTGTACCGTGCGGCACTCGCATTTTAGTAAAATAAACGTTCAAATAAAGTTGTGAAAATCTTGTGACGATTATTTTAAGATAAATTTAAAATCACTACTTGTGTTTAAGGTGATAAAATCATTCAACGTTTTGTACTAGTTCACAAGTTTGGGCAGAAAAACTTAAGTTTCAAAATTGTCGAAAAATAAAACGTTCACAAATTTGTTTCAGCTGCCACCGAAAAATCGAACATGATCAAGTGAAAACTGTTTTTCTGCTCTTTGTATTCCAAGAAAAGTTCTTTGGTTGTCGGTTAATTCGAAATTCCCGAGTGCTCGCTGAAGTACACTTACAGAAGACTTCGCTGTACAACTAAACATACATGATGTGATGGTCAATTTTGCGTTGGATTTTTGGAAACGAAAAACTGCTTCTTAGAGTTAATAAACAAGATAGATACCCCTTTCATTCGTTACTTTTACAAAAGTTCGCTTCTATTGAACAATATGAGACCTTAGGAGTGGAGGCTCAAGGCCAAGACGGAAGCCACGCGTCACTGATGTAATTGCAATTCCTCTAACCTCGAGGTTCTAGCCTTCCAGTTCCGACAGTGGCAGGGTTTTCAAAACTAGATAGATGGATAGAACGAATTCATTCTCTGTATGAAGGAGAATTCTAGTACTCTAATCGGTACTTTTTCGTGATCTCTAAGATCAACACCAGGTGAAATCGGAGCAGTAGGTACCCTAATAAACAGGCCACGGAAGCGCGCGCTCTTTCCCTCCCCCTCTTCCTTCTATCCTCTCCCTTACTTATACATACACACATTCACATGCACTGCATTATCATTCACGTTGGGAGACCATTCAGGGGCTTAGAGATTTCCCAGCTGTGGCGGTACCCCGCTGGCAGGAGATACCTTGATGAGAAATTCTTCCCCAAACCGACGTGTTGATCGGCGCCAGATCTCAACATCCAACTGGAGAAGATAACTATCGTCTGTACTAAACTTACAGGACTAATTAACTGTTTCTTTTGGTTTAAAGAATTAATCCGTGCTAGTTAGACCTGTAAGAACATTTGGAACTTTTAAAATCATTGTTCTGAAAAAAAAAAAACCTCAAAACTTTACTATATCCATAAGAATGGGTGTATTCAGAAGAACTAAATCTCGAGACTCTAATGGTATGACCAAAATGATCTCATTCGTAGGTTGCGGCATAAGAAACATTAACGTACTCCGGACATACGAAATCATTGTTTGCCTTGAAGAGCCTTGGACGCACAAGTTACGAATTAAAAGTGATTGTTAGGTTTCAACTTATGTATTCCGAGTTGCATGGAAAGCTGTCGGTTTCTTTGTCATTTTCCGAAGGATACATTTGTGGTCTTGAATGTGCTTGATACACACTTATAGGGTAATTTATTTCCCAGCAGTATCAGATATATTGGTCGATAGTGTCTAATAAAAATTGTAAAAAACCGTTCCGTAGCGTATTAGTCTAGAGCGGAATAATTATAATATGTTTTTTTGATCATTGAAATGGTTTATGGAGAATGAGAGGTAGTGCAGTCTGTGCGAGCGCACCGTGTGCCTCCGCTTTGCCGTGGTCTGGGGTTCGCGCTCCGAGGCTCGGCTAAGCGGGAGCGAAAGCCGGTTATACATCACGCCGCTTGCTCCCGCGTCCCCGAGCGCTTGTGATGTTTTTTTGCCTGCTGTCGCCCCCTTCTTTCTGCTCGGTTATGCAGTGCGTCTTTTTATTATCTGCCGAGCGCTACTGCGAGTGGAGATCGATTTGCTACCGGCCGAGATAATGAATGAAATGACGGGGTTGTCATTTGGCTAACGAGGTAACTCGCACAAGATAATACGTCCACGAGGAATTACGACAGTTTCAGTGGCCGAGAGCGACCCGTGGTGCAGAGAATCGGCTGAGGTGGCTAGAAGCATCAACTGATGTCACTGCTGCGCTTCTGACCGAGAGGTTCCAAAGTTTGAGATGCCTTTAGGTATTCACAAATCCCTACCTCCCCCAACTGAACACCATCCCGTCCATGATAACTTATCTAACATCACCGTTCACTCGTCACCACTCCACCATAATTCATGCAGACGAAGGAAACAAACACTGATATTCCTGTCTAGGAAAGGGATGGCAAAATGGCGCAAATCTTTTCCTAAGGCTATGCTCAGAAACGAGTATGGTATAGTACTTAACCTTTTCTAATACACTCGCATGCACACACACGTAAATATTTACATACATTCAAAAATATTTGTACACACTCGTACACTTACAGAGCCAATAATTTACGAGTCTTACGCGCCCAATTTATGGATCGACCACTCGCTTATCCTCAAGGGTCTTGCTCAATCATTCACATGGTCGTCAACCTGTTGGTTGATTCCCTAACCCTACATCATGCACATTCACATGTACATAGAAATGTCAATAATTTACGAGTTTTACGCGCTCAATTTATGAATCGACCACTGGCTTATCCTCGAGGGTCTAGCTCATTCCGTCACGCGGTCGTCAACCTGTTCGTTTATTCTCCCATTCGCGTTCGACACTATTTGCAACGACGTCAGTCGGCGCAGTTCGCTGGCACTCGTCTTCTGAGAAAACGCCCCGACTCCACATCCTGCTTCTGCCTCGTGTCATCGTTAAAGCGTCAAACGACACGGCGCTTAGCACTAAGCAGTCGGACGCAGGTGCCGGATACGTCGCTCACTGGCACGCGCTGCTCCTTCGACTGGCATGTCAATGGGGAGTTCGCGCCGTTAGTTCACGTCGCGAACGGGGTGTCCCTCGATCAGCTGTTCCCAACGTTTTTTCTCTGCCGTACCCCTTGACCAGGGTTTTGATTGACAAATTCCTTCTTCTCCTCTCCCTCGCTACCATTTCCAATAATTGGCAATAAAGCGCTGTCGGGCCAATGTGAGTTTATATGGAGGAAGTAGGAGCGTCATATGATACCTCTATATAAGTTTATTTAATAGATAATTGAATAGAGAAAATTATTTCTGTAGAATGATTGATAAAAAACATTTCAAAATCAAAGATATATAATATTATATGATATTGTCATGGAGTTCTAACTAAAATTGAATTCCCGGGTTGATCTAGATATTTCTAAAAACTGTAGGTATTATGTGATATTGTCATGTTGTAGTTACTGAAATTGAATTCCTGGGTTGATCTAGGTATTTCTAAAAACTAGAGGTATTATATGATATTGTCATGTAGTTGTAACTGAAATTGAATTACCGGGTTGATCTAGATATTTCTAAAAACTGGAAGTATGTAGGAGACTCGAGAGAAGTGAACTACATTGTGAAGTAGAGCAATGAAAATATTGATCTCCGCCATTGTCGATATTTCAAGCGTACCCCCACGTTGCATTCCTTTAGGGGTATGCGTTCCTCAGGTTGGGAACCACTGCCCTAGATAATGTTGCGTTTGATTTTTCATTGCAACAACTGTTGCCAATGCAATTCTTCTGACTGGGTGGTCCTACAGTTCGAGTGTCGACAGTGTGTTTTCTTTTATAGTGGCTGCGTTTAGAGATAGGTCGAATTGAGTCGCTGTCTGGAGGAGAATTTTTGTGTCCGGCTGCTCTGATAGGTATTTTGAAGTGGTTTATTCGATCAACACCAGGTAAATGCGAATGCAGCACCTTGACAAATGAGCCACGGACTGGACTATGTCTTTCCACATTCTTGTTCCCTGTGCTTCTCTTACACACACGCACACATTCATGTATCTCTCTGTCTGTCTGTCTGTCTATCTCTCTCTCTCTCTTTCTCTATCTATCTCTCTCTATATATATATATATATATATATATATATATATATATATATATATATATATATATAATATGTGTGTGTGTGTGCTTAATCTTAAGCTTAATAATCAATCAATCGGAATTCACATTTCGTTGTTAAAGAATATGAGGTTGAGGAATATAGTGAGCAATAGCAACGTCAAAACGCATTCACGAACGAAGCACTAGAAAAAAATGTAATCTGTTATTTAGATGTGCGGAATGTGAAAAATCTTATTTTCAGCTGTTCATATTCATAGGATCGTGATAACTTATAATAACTTGAATTTAAAGAAATTTGCATATACTGTACTTGCCCTCGAAGATACGAAGAAGGGCCTCGTATTATTTGGCGTACAGAAGAAATAGATTGGTAGATATTTATTACTAGCTGAAGTACCCGGTGTTGCTCGGGCATTTATTACAGTAAATTATTATACAGGAAGAGGAATTCAATCTTTTCATGCCCTGCGGCGGGACCTATCTCTCTATCTTCCATTGTATCCCTTCTCCACCCTACTCCCTGCCATGCTCTGCCCGGCCACGCCACGATAGCTGTCTTCTCTTGACCCCCATTTGGAAATTTCCAGATTACCTCGCTCACTTTTCCACAAATAATGACATTTTTCTTATTTAAAGTTCCAGCTTCTGAACATTCACGTTATAACTAAAAACAATAAATAAATCTAAACTATAAAATAAAATATTTGTAGACTCACATGTATAATTTTTGTGGAGTTTTATATATTCCAACACTATCAAAACTGTCACGTTGTAAAACTTACCCTATTTTTATATTTTTCTTCTATTGTATTCGTAAAAAAATTTGAAATTGATCTGTCAACTCGTAACCTTGAAGGCACTTACTGTTTTAAGCAGAGTATAACATGCGCAAGTTCATGCACGGGTACGGTAGTATAACACGCGCAAGTTCATGCACGGTAGGTAGATCCGGAGTAATAGTTAAAGATGTCATAACGTAATTGATGATTCATAATCATAAAATAAATGAAAATACTTGTATCTATTCTGAAACATAATTACCAGTTTTTATAATTATAAAGATGACAAAATATATAAATAATAAAAATAATAAATAAAAAAAATAAATTACAAACATTACAATTATTAAGAAGATATATTTTTCCAGAATTTCTAATATTCCTAGCTTCGGAGAATAAGTAATGAACTACACGACACAATCATTTTGGAGTTTTCGGCTTACTATGTAGTGCAGATAGTATTCAGATTTAAAAGTACTTTTTTTACTAGTAAATTTTCTACAATTCTCTCTTTAGTGCGATGTAATCGCAAAGATTAAGCTAGTCAGCAATAAAGGTTAACACGGCGGTGGTTTGTATTGGAAATCCGGGAATTTATGTCATGTTATGAATTGACTGAGTGTTGCATATAAATTATTAAGCCATGAAAATATCATAACTTACATAGATATCGTTCCCATGTCTCGAACAAGCGAGATTTTATAAGCTTAAAAAATTGCAATAACTCACAAGAACTTCATTGGACCTCATTACTTTGTCCAAGCCGACGACATTAAGAGCAAGAGATCCCCGAATTCAATTTTATTTCATGCTCCGATGATACACTATTCCAATAGGACAGCAGCTTCGGCGAAATGAAGCCAGGGAAACTAACAGTCTCGCTATTTCCATCAGCTGCGTCTTATTGAACGTACTTCCGAGGCGCGCTCTATAACTTTCTGATGTAATTTTCCGCGCGCGAGCGGGGCCGCGACGGTAGGACGTTATATGAATTTTACAGCTACGCCCTGCGACATCGAATTAGTTTCCTTTTGTCTCTTTGTTCGCAGGGTTTATCTTTCGTGCGGGTTTCTGTCCGTCTTTTTTCTTCTTCTCTCTTCCCACTCCCCCTCCTTTTTTTTCGAAAATTCATAGTTGTCACCAAGGACCTTTGCCACTCAAATATATATTTTGAACCGGCAGTGGAGAATTACAAATACTTTTCAAAGGAGGTTCATTTCGGGTTAACGAGTGTTAGAAATGAGATGGCGGCGGCGGGGGCGGCGGGGGCGGCGCCGCGTGAGGGGGCGTGACGGTGATAGCGCCGCGCCGCGGAGAAGTCTGAACGCAAATTTTAGCTCCCCACCAGTGGCGCCCTCCGTGCTACTTATTCACAGCTCGCCATAAAAACAAATGAACTGCGGAATGGAGGCGTCGTGGCGGCAGCGGTAGCGACAGTGGTGGCGGGGACGGCAGCGGCGGAGGCGGCGGGGGCGGTGGGGGCGGCGGGGGCGGCGGGGCGGTGGGGTCCGATGCGGCGGCGGGGGCAGCGGCGGGGGCAGCGGCGGGGGCGGCGGCGGGGGCGGCGGCGGCGGGGACGGTGGCGGGGGCGGCGGCGGTGGTGGTAGCTTTGGTGGCGGTGGCGGTGGCTGGGCAGAGGAACCGTGGCTTGGCGGCGGTGACGCTGGAGGGGCGGAGGCCGAGGCGAGGATGCAGCAACTGAGACTCTGAGGGAGTGTAGGCAGCGACGCGCGTCGGAGTGGCGGAGCCAGAGGGGTGGGGGAACGGAAGAGGTGATGAGTAGTGGAGAGGGATGGGTGAGGGGGCGGGGGTGTCCAAGCTTAGACAATGGGGGTGGCGAAGGCTCTAGAAAAGACGTTGGGAGAGGTGTTGGCGGAGACGTTGGTGGCATTGGTGGCGCTGGCGGTGGCGGACACGGTGGTTTTGATTGATGAGCGATTCCGAGCGCACCAGTTGCTGCGGTCATCGGTCCCGTAAGTGTAGGGTATGCATATTATGGCGGTGGTCTTCCTCCGCGCAATTGCGAGATCCAGCGCCGACTGACATCGGCTTGCGGGGATTTTCCTCATCCAAGTCTCTTCCACCAGCCTGGCACCCAACCAGCCGGGACAAGCACTAAGCTTCCGACTGATCTCCCGACAAGTGTGGTGTATAGTGCATATTCGTGTAAGTGTTTGCAAGTAAGGGGAGATGTTAGGGTACGGAAGAGGAAGGAAAGAATGCGCGCGATCCGTGGCGCGTTTGTTAGGATACTGCTCCGGCGTTCACCTGATGAGGGAGAAACCACGGAAAACTACCGATCAGAGCAGCCGCCCATTAGAAATCTCTAGACAGCGGTCTAATTCGACGAAGCTAATTAGCTAATGTGAAAAATCCGGGCACTATCGGACGTGGAACCCTAGAACCTCCCGGTCAGAGGCACTGCAGCGATATCAGTTGATGGCCTGAGTCAACTTGGCCGGTGCGGAGACGGTGGCGGCGTTGGTGGCGAATGCCGAACCAACAGTGGAACGTGGGGAGCACGAGTAGTGGGACGAGAGAAGAAAAGGATCCAGTAGTGGTTAATAGAGTTGGAGCAGAGGTGGCGGTGGCGGCGGCGGAGTCAGAGGCGGAAGCGGAGGTGAGCTTTTGCTCACGCCGCTGTCCTCGCTTCGCTGTTCGCCGGTCTCGCGCTGTTGCTCTCGCTCTCGCTCTCTCGCTATCGCTCTCTCTCTCTCTCTCTCTCTCTCTCTCACTCGCTCTCACTGGTTCTCGCTCTCACTCGTTCTCGCTCTCTCTCGCTCTCTCCTAGCTACACACCAGAGTTATAGCTACGTGCATAATTTTTAAACGTCCGAAGAATTCTCGAATATGGATTGGTTATTTACGCATTTAAGGTGTTATGAACTCTCATAGCCATATTCTTTTTACTATTTATTTATTTCATAACTGAAGTGTCAGGACTCGCTTCTTTACCTACTTTGTGTAGGCCGTTTAATTATTTCCATAACTGTAATGAGTTTCTCCCTTGAACTGTGGATTTCTTTATTTTTATAAACATCTAATATTAGCAATACTATTTTTATTTTATCCATGCCTGACATTATTTTTTAATTGTAACTATTAAACAATAACCCATCTGTTCGATGGGAATATCCAATGCAGATAAATGTATTTTGTGGGTCGACAGAGCTGTCCCTACGGAAGCGTGGGCACGAACTTTACGTAAGGAATAGTTATCTTTAATAATGTTTAAATTATAGGAATTCTGTCAACCTTTACGAAATCAAACAGATTCATCTTTAAAAACAAAACGTTTATAATTCTCCTTCTTGTATTACAAAAACAACACATGCAATACGTTTTACAACAATAACAAATAAAAAACATGCAAAAACATGTCCCAGTCATCCTTTCCCATTTATATTATATTTACACATATACAGACTCCTTAATTTCCTCATTTATACATGGTTATGTAACTTTACTATATAGGCTTTAATAGCATATCTAATGACAATACGTGGTCTTCCTACAAGTAATTATTATTGATATTATTATTATTATTATTATTATTATTATTATTATTATTATTATTATTTTCATCATCATCATTATCTATTCTTCACTTCCCGTTCGTTCCTCCGCCTTCTTGTACGCTTTCGGCGTACTCTCCGGTCCTCAGCGGCGTCCTCCAATACCAGGTCCCCTTCACAACCAGTTTGTGTCCTTTCATTCGTCCCCACTCAAAACTGCTTTCCACCATTAACATTTACGTCTGCTTGCAATTAAATTATAAACTTAACTACTGCGTGTTGCATCTCTCGCGACCACAGTTCGAGCAATTCTGCCTAGGCTGACGCGTTTTGACACATCCGACCGCAACCATGGTCAGAGCTCTTCTGCCCCGGTAGTTCGTAAAACGCGCCGCCCACTTGTCTGCGCAGTATTGGTCCCAAAATCGTTTCTTCCTTGTAACTTTTGTTTCGCTCTCCTCCTTGTTCAATGTCTACTTCTTTTCTGATTGGATAATCGCCCATCGGCATCTGACAAAGTTTACCCCGTGACATCCAGTCCCCCTGTAATTTTCTAATTTTACGTATTTTCACGGAAATTCCTCGCGTGTCCATTATTGATTCATTTCTTAAAAATTTACATTATTTTCTCTGTCTATTTATCATTTACCACTTCTCTTAATTTCCATTGTTTATATACTTAATATACGACTAATGCTGATCTCCATTGTCGTCGTTGAATGTACTTTAATAACATTTATTTTTAATTATATTAGTTTAGCCCTCTAAAGATCCATCACATAACTAAGGTGTCATTAATTCCCAATGCTACATTTAATATATTTATTTACGCAAAATAGGCGTCAGTAAAATATTTATGTAACTAAGATATCGTCGGTAGTTTGATATTTACTTTATCACAGAAGACAGAAAGACAAGAAAGTTATTTGTAGTTACTAATCATAAAAAAAATCTTAAATACTTTCGATTTTTTACCATTGATAAATGTTCTTCAGGAGAAAATGTTGACATAAGTTTTTAATATATTAAAAATGCTTAAAATTGCTCTACTTCATAGATAGAGGAAAACATTCCCTGCTTACGGCCCCTCCTCAAAACCTTTGTGACATGACAATGAATAAGTTACAATGCGACTATAACTGAACACAACATTGGAGCGATTGCTCTCGCATTGTGCGGTCGTAGCATTCCGCGGGGACTTCTGAAAGCCTTAGCCCCTCGTGCTGCCTAGAGAGGCGATCGGCGGCCCCCCTCCCCTCCACGTCCTCCGGGTGACACAGCGACAAGGCGCGCTAATTAAAACCGCGGTCCACGCGCGTGCGTCGCCGACGACAGACTCACCTTAATGAAGCGCCACGTGCCACGCGGCACGTGCCACGTGGGACCTCCGTAAAGGGACACTGCTGACGTCACGGGAATGATGAGCACAGAGCGGGGTGCGGTATTCTATCATTTTGTCTCCTCTTAGTGACTGGGAAGAGGAATGGTCTGATATCTACTATTAATGGGTTGATGATGACTGTCGATGGGAGAAATGATTCGTTGTTAGGTAAATAAACCTTGATCTGTGAATTATTTGATTACTATAGCTTTTGATATGCACTTACAATTTTTAATGAATTGGGAAAAAGAAGATTAATCTGAAGTTTTTATAGTTGCATTGATTTACGCAGACCGTTCATTAATGTTACATTCTGCGTATGCGATTGATAAGCGATTCACATTTCAAAAATCTTTTCTCGGATTTTTTTGCGGATTGTATTCTACTTCATCTGTTGTTATTCATGGTTACACATCTTTTATTATTATTATTATTATTATTATTATTATTATTATTATTATTATTTGCAGTAGCATTGCGGAAGAAACAGTATTTCGTTGTATTTGATACTGGACTAAGCAGGCGATAAATCCCAAAGACTCCGAACTCTCCCTCAAAAAAATGCAATGTAAAAAAATATATACGTTTAACTTTTTTCTTCGATTTGTATCTCTCTTATTTAAAGAACGTCACATCTTCGCGGTGTTTGAGAAATCTCGAACATAAATCGCCTCTTTTGCACTTTCCTTTTTGTCTGACAACTTCGTTTTCATTTTCTGCATATTCACACTTGTGATATCCGTTACATTTATAATTTTCCCAACTCAACTTCAACATTTTCACTGATATTTCCTACCGATAATCTGAAAAATTGAACCGAAACCATGCAGTTTAAGGGGTTATAACTGTTATGTATCATTTGAACATGTTTTGTCTAATGTGGTATTTAAAAAAATAAATGCGTATCGGCTTGAAAGAATATTGGGTTAAAACGACTATAAAAAAAGTTTGAATTAGTAATAGTTTTAAGGAAACATGATGATTTTGATTCCCTTTTACGATTGAAAGATGTATAGTAATGCAATCTCCACGACACTGACGATATCATCTCAAGCAACCAGAGAAGGGTAAGGTAGCAAAAAATGACGATAGATATTGATTGATTTTTTCGTGTTTCCGGGCATGTCAACAGCTTTGATCATTAGTCCCGTTAGTGTAGTGCATGTTTCTTCTCGGGAGATGGCGGTGATCTTCCTCCGCTGGATGGCGAGATCCGGCGCCGACCTACCGTCTAGTGGGGTTTCCCCCTAACAAGGACTCTCCCGCCAGCGGGGCGCCGCCCCAGCTGGGACAAGCTCTGAGCTCCCGACCGTCTCCCGAAATATGTGGTAGTGTAGTGCATATTAGTGTAAGTGTGTATGTGGGTAAGGGGAGAGGATAGGACAAGGAAGAGGCAGGACAAATCGCGCAGTCCGTGGCCCGTTTGTTAGGGTTCCTCCGGCATTCGCCTGGTGTTGATCGGAGAAACCACGGAAAACTACCGATCAGAGCAGCTAGCCGCTAGAATTCTCCTCCAGAAAGCGACTGAATTCTACCTAGCTGAAGAGCTAGTGTCGAAAATCCTGCCGCCGTGGGGAGTGTAACCTAGGACCTCCCGGTCAGAGGCGCTGCAGTGACATCAGTTGATGCAGTGAGCTACCGCTCCCTGTGACGGTAGATAAGTAGGTCCCTTTTTACTACGTATTTGACTACAATCATTTGACTAAAACCGTTGTCACCTAAGCCGGTCCTCCCTGGTGAAGCCTTACCTCACTTGTCTTCCTCCCCCAACGTAGCCCCACCCCTGCACGCCACCCGCGCACACCTGGCGCCGCCGCCGCCGATATCGACGGTGGAGGGGGGAAGGGGGGAGGCGGTGCTGCGGCGGCCGGGCCGCGAGCCAAACCCGTCCGAGGAGCCGACGACTAATCTTGTCATGTCCCAGCCCGAATTGAAATCCCGCTCATTTATTAATCATCCTCATCTGGTTTCTGCCTGCAGGTCCTGTCACGCTGTTCGCACCTGTAGCTGCCTCCCCCCCCGTCGTGTGCGTGGGGGGGAGGAGTGGGGATACGTTTTGTTCCTTTGCGCCGGAGCGACGTTATAGATTAGGTCATGAAAGATAAACGGGGCTCACGCATCGATAATCTCTGCCTAGGATGATTCACGGCGTCATTAATGTTGGATAGGCGCCCCAGATGAGGTATTTCCTGTCAAGACGAGACACGGTTGTTTGTCTTAGGGTAATATTTAATAAGCTATCGGTGCATGTGAATATGTTGAACTTTATTAATTTAGGTTCTAAATGAAAATATAAAATTGATATTCTCTTGTGAGTGGTAATTTTTTTGCTTCGCTTTCCTTTCTTCTTTGTAGAAGCAATGATTTCTCTCATTTAACGTAAGTCTAAAATAAATACTTGAAGTGAAAGAGTTATCTTAGTTAAATATATTATTATTATTATTATTATTATTATTATTATTATTATTATTATTATTATTATTATTATTTGAATATTGTAAGGGTTTCTTATTATACAAATTTCTGATTAACATTATTTAGATGAGAGACTTACTACGAAGTAATATATTTGTTTTTTTTTCTGACCTGAAATATATATATATATATATATATATATATATATATATATATATATATATATATATATATATATATATATATATATATGTTTTGAATAATAAGTAACTTTTTCTACAGAGTAAAAATGCAGAATAAAATCCAGTTATTGATAAAACATTCGTTTTCTGCATTTTAGTTAATTGCTCATGAAATTAGTTTTTGTTGAGACATTTATTTTATTTCTCATGTCAACGTATTCTATTGTTCTGCAAAGTGCTTGTTCAATGAAAATCTGAATCAGTTGTATATTAGTTCAAAAGAAGTGCGTTTTATTTAAAATATGTACATTTTGTGTATTTACATTTGTAATCTGATATGCTTACACATGCTTAATAGTTGAAATCAATTATCCCTTGAGAATATTATGAAATTACTAGATAGTACTACATCTCTATTGTATTATTTGAACTGAAGGGTGAAACTTGTTGAATTTTAAAGGGAGACCTGGAAGTATGTACAAGATATGAATGAATAACTTAACTTAACGGAAGATTAGTAACACACTTATATTTGCGTGACTGCACGTAAACGATTCTAATACGAACCGTCAGTGAAGTAACACGAAACTAGTTTTAATCATGTTAGTATTATATACCTCGGACTATATAACCTTACACAAAATGTTAAAAAGAGTGAAGGGTTTGAAATTTGAAAAATTCCAAATATACGAATATTCAGAAATTAATTTAATTGTATCATGAATGTAGAAATGTGATATTTGATGCAAAAGACTATCAAATGACGAACATTAGCTCACTTGACATTGAGAGACTGCAGACTTCCCCGTCAGACTGCCACCACTTCTGTGCAATTCCCTCAGAGTCACCTACGACATTCGACACGATTCTCAGAGAATATACGCGCCGCAGTCCACGCGTGGATTAAGCACAGCTTCTCCGTTCTCCGGAGACGCAGCCGCCGGCACAGCTTCGAGGCCGCCGCCCCCGCAGGTTGTTCGCCGACGGTGTTCCGGGGATTCTAATCACGTCGCGGAGCTGTAAAGCGAAGTAAACGCACCTAAAGAAGGCGCGGCGGGACCGCTTTTCCTCCGCTTTGATAACCAGCGAGAATGAAGCCCAGGTTTCGCCGCCGCTCTCGGTTGTAAAGCTGCGCCGTCGGCACGCCCCCCCCCCCCAACGCCGTCCTCGCTGCCTCCGGCCCGCCCCAGCCCCCGCTCCCGCGCCGCCCCCGCCCCCGCTCCGCGCCGCCCCCGTCCCGCCCGCGCCCCGCCCCCGCCCGCCCCGCCCCCCGCTGCGCCGTTCGTCCCCCCGATTTCGCGTCTCGCCGGTCGCGCCGTTCTGGCTGTCTACGCCCAGCTCCGCCCCGTTCCGCCGCCTACGCATGTCCACATCGCTCACGCTGCCCATACAGCCCCCGCTTCAGTCTCCGCCTTCATCTCCACGCCCCCTCCCTCTGCCTTCTTTCGAGACGTAAATCCCCGCCGCCGCCGCCAACCCTGCTAACGTCCTCGTCGTCGCGCTGTACGACGCCTTCGCCCCACCGCTGCCTCTTCCGTCGCCCCCTCTCCATCACCCTCCTTCTTCGCCCACTTCCGTTTCCATCTTCCCCTCCCCCCTCCATTGCTCCCATCGTCGCCGCCTCCAACCTCCCCTCCAACGCCCGATCCTGCGCCCACTCCATCACCCTTCTCCGACGCTCGTCTTCTACGCCCCCCAACACACATCGCACTTCTGACATCTCCTCTGTCGCACCCTCTCTCGCTCCTGTGTCGCCTCCCTCCGTCCGTCCCTCCGTCGCGTGTCCACCTTCGTCGCCCCCTCCGTCGCTACGGAGCCGTCCATCTCGCGTCGTCGCTTTCTCGCTGTCGCCTTCTCCACTCAGTCGCTCCTCCCCCGCCGTCGCCCCTCACCTTTGTCCGCCGCAGTCGTCTTCTCCACGCCGCCGCGCCAACTCCTTCTACTCTTGTCCTCTCCCGCCGCCGACCCCGCCCATTTCACCGCCACCTCCCCCACGCGCAGTGTGCGTTCCAGCCCCAACACCCCGCCGCTCCGCTTTCTCTGGCCCCCCCCCCCCCGAGCTGTCTACACCACCCCGCCGGTCTTGACGCCTTCGCAGATTCTGTCCCCGTTGCAACCGCCACTTCAACTACCACTCAGAGCGGTCGTCCGCACGGACTCCTTCGCCCGCGCGCCCGCCCGTCCACTAACCGCTGCCTCCGCCACCTGCGTCCGCTCTCCTGCGCCGCCGCGTCCACGCGATTCGCCCGCTCGCCACCGCCGCGGCGCCCGCCCGGGCGGTCTCCTTCAGCAGCGGCACCGCCAAGGCTTCGCGCTCAAGCGAACATTCCTACTTTCCTGAATCGTCTCTCCCCTCAGCTACCTTCCCTCCAGGTCTTCTCTCTCTTGATGTGTCAGCAGAATCACTGTTGGCTCTGATGTTACAATTTCATACTCCCCCTACACACACACACACACACACACACACACACACACACACCAACACCCACACGCACGCACCCACCCACCCACCCACCCACCCACACACACACACACACACACACACACACACATTGTCAAACTAAAATTAGTTTCCATAATCTTCAAGTAATTCTCTTATGAGTTTTTACAACTCAACCTGCATGTTTCAGTATTGACAAACTTTATATTTCTCTTTTCTAGCTCTTTGGAGTCGTTACTTTTAATGGCCAGTTACGTTATTTTTGTGTGCACCAATACTTCACTTTTATAATTAATCCTTCCCGGTATCATAATCACCGAACACCCTTACATAATGCCACTCTTCTATCAACCGCTCTGATTCTACATCATCTATACATTTGCTATGATTTACTACGTTTCCTTTGTTTATTGTCACACTTTCTTCTCGTCATACTATCTTTTACCAACTTTATTCTATCTTTTTCCAACAAAGGTGCCATTTATTGGCTTCATCGGCTGGCCCATTCAACCTTCTTGGTTATCTCTTTTGTTTCTCTTTTTCTTGTATATTCGCAGTATTTTCTATTCCATCCCAACCTTATTTCTCTTTTTGCCGCCAGGTTTCCATCTGTCAAATATTCCGTCAACCAGTAGTTCTGTTCTTTCATACTAGCCACCCTTTATTTATACTCCACTATTTCTCGGGTGTAATATAATCGAAAACGTGATAGTCACTATCGAACCAAATTTTATATTCCATCATTTTTCTCATTTTCAATATTTCCTTTATTTTTCATTTTATGTAATTCTCTCGGTCTATTTGTTTTCATATCTCGATCCTCATAGACGAGTTTCCTCAGCACCTGTGTTTCTATGAAATTAGTTTCCTACTTCAATTTGCATACTATCATAGATTTTCGGCCTCCCCTTCAGCATTTCTGGCCTCTCCTAAATTTTTCTCTTATATTCTTTCTTAACTTTTTTGCCACCTTCACATTAGACCTTCCAGACCCATTTAGATCTTGGTGCTCCCTTTTCTTACTTTCATTGTTATTATCGCGGTTACTCGTCTCCAGATAATCCGTTTTCGCATCTGCTTCCTCGGTGTCCTCGTCGTCTCCTCCCGGGGCATCTCCGGCGCCGGGCACGCGGATGTCAGCTCCGTTTGCCCCGTCGGCCTCCTCTCTCGACGCGATTCTCGCCTTTGTTACTTCTCAGCCAGTTACAAAGCACTTGCGATTACGGGTCTGTAACATGTGAAGGCAAGGAAGTCTCTGCAGTGGAAGGGTTACATTTTGAAATGTTGCATGTTCATGTTGTGTAGATGTTCATTGAGAAAGACGTCGATTCTTTTGGTTCTCATGAGCTTGTTCACGACTTCAAATCGTCAGTTTGTATGATTGATGAAAGGAGAGAAATTCTGAAAGATGTAAATGAAACATGTATTACACAAAAACGAATATTTGAAGATGATTCATGAAAATTTGACGATTAAGAAAATCAAATATTTAGAATGTTTTTTGTTAGTATTCTGGTTGTTCTGTATGGAAGTCTTTTAGTTTGAATTTCTTGGTAATGTAAATTTAGTGGGGTAAAACAATTATAATACCACTTTCAGAATATTAAGTCCAATTAATCAATGGAATATTAATTCCAATTAGGATCATTAGAAAAGGACATCTAATGAACTCGCGTTAGAAGGGATTTTAAAGAAACTACTTCGAGGTTTGACTAGAGATGTTCACTGTAATTTCAAACAAACGCAATAGTAAATCAAGTACCGAACAAATTACAAAGAAGATGCCTGTTTTTTTCTGGAAATTAAATATATATATAAGCAACTTTAAATTCAGGGTTTTAATGCATCACGAATATGAAGATTAATGCAACGTAGCTGCTGCATACGTTGCATTAAACACTCAGTTTTCTCCGAAAATAAAAAAAGGGATCTGTGGGTAATTCATATTACGTAGGTTATTTGGTCAACCATGCGTCCTGGAATATTGGTTTATTGTTGAGGTTTTGTTGGTATTTGAATAATTAAAATCTATTGTCTTTCTAAACATTTTTTTATATTCACAATACCTTTTATTTTCACGACCTGGGCTAAATTGCAAAATGTCACTAAATGGCGAAATGTCACATTACGCTCTCAGTCAATTCTGAATTACTTTCCATTTATAAAGAAAACGAAGATGTCATAATGTACTAGCCCAACGGTGGCGTGTGGATACAAACCGGAGAGGTAAGATTTATTTTGAGAAGTCCTGATCAATATCCCATAATGCAGTCAAATATCATTGATTCTTAATTTCTCCGGTGAGTAAAATATAATAGAGATCAGTTGACCACCGCCTGCAGGGACATGGGATAAAGAAAATTAGGTTGTTTTTTTAAAAATTTTTTTATTTCAAATTCGCAAGTTTACACCAGAAGTCATTTACACAATATGATGTGATTTGTGCAATCAAAGAGGACATTGTGCGCTTCTAAGAGGATCTCATTAGACTCTTCTGCTCTCGAGACCTCCCTCGTTGCCTTTGAGACACTTCCGTGACCTGTCTGTGCATGCGAACGCACGCCACACCCCTCCCCAGCTCCCTCGCCTTCGCCCCAGCCCGTGCCCCCGCCCCCGCCCGCGCCACAGCCGGCCCCCACCACGCTCATATCCCCATCCCCTCCCGCCCCCTCCTCGTCATACACGCGAAGACTCCCGCCTTCACTTGGGCCCCCGCCTGAGCCATCGCCTCCGCCCCTGCCCCCTCCCCGCCCTCGTGCCACTCCCCACGCCCTAACCCGCGTCCCCACCTATGCGCCCGCCTGCACTCCCGCCCTCATCCGTGTTCCAGCCCCAACCCGCGTCCCGTCCCCCACCCTCCTACCGTGCTCTCGCCCTTGCCGTTACCCGCCCTCGCACCCACGCGCCCACCCATACGCCTCCGCTACCGAGTACGTCCCTCAAACAACTCCGCACGCGGCCCCACTTACGCCCCCGCCTGCCCTCTCGCCCCCCCCCACGCGCGTTCCCGCCCCCTCCTTCCGCATACCCGCTCTTCCACCCGCATCCCCCTCACTGCGCTCCCACCTTCGTCAGTGCCCGCACCTGCATCCCTGCCCTACCCGCGTCGCCCGCGCTGTCGCTCGCGTCCCCGCCTGTCCTGCTCGCGCCCCCGCCCCCGCCCCCCTCCGCCCGCGTCCCCCTCCGCGCCCCCACCCGCGTCCCCGTCCGCTTCTCCGTCTGCGTCCCCGTCCGCGCCCCTGTCCGCGACCCTATCCGCGCCCCGCCCCCGGCGCGCCCGCGCCGCCGCGCGCCCCCGCCCGCGTCCCCGCCCGCGCCACCGTCCACGTCTCCACCCACGCTTGCACCGCCGCCCGCGCCACCGACTCCTCCCTCGCCCGTTCCCCTCCCGCGCCCCTGCCTACGCCCTTTTCTTTGACTCGGATGGCGACTCACCCGAGCCCCTGCCCGCGGCAACGCGGCGGCGCTGCTGCATATTCTTTGGAAAGCGGCTGTCGCCTTGTGTCCCGCAGCGCGCCACCTGCCGACCTCTCCATTCAAACGACGCAAGAAGGCCCAAGTGACACAAAAGGCGCTTATTTTCCAGCATTTCGAAGCACATCGAGCGAATTGTAAGGGAAGGATGTTTATCTATAAAACAAAAATAATTAGAGAATACTTTAAAAGAATGTTATTTACATATTAAGAATGAATTTATTATAATGGAAATTGTAAAAATGAATAGTTTTCGGCTGTCTGCCGTGTGAAATTATTGACCAATGTTTCGAATGTCGTTCTGTTATAATCTTGTTCAGATTACGTGAATAAATAATTTTATTAAAATATTTCAGGCCTCAAAGTTTATTCTCGGTTCTGAAAATGTTTGAATGTTACTTAAAGACTTTAAAAGACAATTAGATGACACTGCAAAAATAATTCAATGCAATAGTGACTAGTCAAAAATAATTTCATGCAATATGAATAAAATCATAATAATAATAATAATAATAATAATAATAATAATAATAATAATAATAATAATAATCCCAACAATAAGGTTGATTAATATAATTTAGAATATAGGTTGCATGATATTAAAAAACAACACGCACATCGTAAACGAATGCCGAGAACCTTCATCAAATTAAAAACTGCAATAACCGTTTCGTCATAGAGCGTCAGTCCAGCAATTGCAGTACAACCTTCCTTCCTACAATTCTATGGGCGTCGTTTGAGGTCTGCTACGAGGAGAGCAACTCAACCGCAATGCCGTTTCCCCCTTGTATACAACTGTGAACAACTACCCCCACTTCCCATGCGCTCCATTTATTCCTGGCTATTTTCTTTATGCCTTTCTTTCTGTGCGCGCGGCATTGAAGGGTGGGCGACTGTGGCAGCTCGCAGACACCGCTCCGCTTCCATAGCTCGCCGCCCCGCTCCGCCCCGCCCCGCCCCGCCCCGCCACGCCCCGCCACGCCCCGCACCGCACCGCCCCGCACCGTCCCGCCCCGCCCCGCACCGCACCGCCCCGCCCCCCCGCCCTGCCCCGCCACGCCACGCCCCGCCGCCCGCCACGCCCCGCCACGCCGCCCCGCCACGCCCCGCCGCCCCGCCACGCCGCCACGCCCCGCCACGCCGCCGCCCCGCCACGCCCCGCCACGCCCCGCCACGCCCCGCCACGCCCGCCACGCCCGCCACGCCCCGCCGCCCCGCCCCGCCCCGCCCCGCACCGCCCCGCACCACCCCGCCCCGCCCCGCCCCGCCCCGCCCCGCCCCGCCCCGCGGCGGTCGTTTGATCCGCGAGTCAGGTGCGCTTGGCAACGCTCTTTCGTTCCTCCCTCGCCGCGCTGCGCCGTTTGCGCGTGGGTGCACAGGAACGTGGGAGATCGCGTGCGCCAGACGGTCTGCCAAAGCTCCGGGAAGCACCTGGTTCCAAGTGATTGACGTTCGAAATCCTGACGTCAAATGTCAAAAGTTCCCGATAGTCGTGTTGTCTTCGAAGAAGTACCGGTGTTGTTTAGTAAACAACTCGAAGCGGTAGCTCAGTGCATCAACTGATGTCGCTGCAGCACCTCTGACCGGGAGGTCCCTGACGGCGGCAGGATTTACGACACTAGCTTTTCAGCTAGGTCGAATTCAGTCGCTGTGTGGTGGAGAATTATAGTGGCCGGCTGCTGTGATCGGTAGTTCCTATCAACATCAGGCGAATGCCGGAGCAGTACCCTACCAAACGAGCCACGGACCGCGCGCGATCTGTCCTTCCTCTTCCTTGTCCTATTCTCTCCCCTTACACATACACTTACACTAGAGCTTGTCCCGGCTGGGGCGGTGCCCCGTTGGTGGGAGAGTGTTTGTTACGGGGAAATTCCACTAGCCGACGGTAGGTCAGCGCCGGATCTCGCCATCCAGTGGGGGAAGATCACTGCCATTTACCGAGCAAAAACATGCACTACACTAACGGGAATAATGACCAAAGCAGTCAATCAATTTAGTAAACAGTCGTTAAATCAGAATCCGAATGGGAAAATGCTTGGAATTAATGCGTGGTTGCCTATAAGACTCATGGGTGTTCCATTTGATCAAATGTGACTATAGCGTCAATCTATAGCCTGACTAAGATATTAATTTAACTTCTCAATATTAACTTAATATAACTTACTAAGTTAAATCTGCCTTGAGATACGACAAACTTCTCTTTCAGTACTGATAAAGTACATAGTTATTCATTTGATGTATCAGTAAATGTTCAAGATATAAAATAATTTAATAAAAAAATAATTAAGTAATTATAGTGGATATTGATCAATAAAATTAACAGAAGTACGTGAAAATCATAGAATAAAAATGGAAATCGTCGACTTCGATGGCAGAGATTTAGAGCAATGTCAAAGAATTCAGAGTGTAAGGCTGCCGGTTGAAGATCCATGTAGATCATGGGTGATTTCATTTAAAAAATGTAAAGACAACCTCTTAAACCATCCACAAAGCCCTTCTGAATATTATTTCGTCTATAACGCATCCATTAATCACCCGTCATGATATCCCTACCATCCATCATACAGTGAAAGCAAACACAAATCACCTTTGTAATTACCGCTCAGGTAAGGAGAGAACATAAAAGCGTAAACGACGTCCTTCACTTGCGAAAAGAAACGATTATGGCACTGGACATCATCATCATCAAAATTCCAAGCTTGGTATAATCATCACATCTGCCGGTGAGGTGTTCTATGCTGCATCCCGCTATGCGGCCGCCTAGTTGTCTCCGCCGTCGCTGGCGGCGCCCGCATCTCCTCTCCCACCCCCGCGGGCGCGTCCTCTTCCCACCCCCGGCGCGTCCTCTTCCCACCCCCGGCGCGTTCTCTTCCCACCTCCGGCGCGCCCTCTTCCCACCCCAGCGCGCCCTCTTCCCACCCCCGGCGCGTCCTCTTCCCACCCCCGGCGCGTCCTCTTCTCACCCCGGCGAGTCCTCTTCCCACCCCCGGCGCGTCCTGAGCAGCCTCTGCTACAGGTGGCTGCTCTAGCTGCGCTGCCGCTGGCGCCTGCATTCCTTCTCCTTACCTCACTGCGGGTATGTCTCGTCCTAATTTCGGCGCGTCCTCTCTTCCCACCCCGGCGCGCCTTCCACCCCGGCGCGTCTCTTTCCCACTTCGGACGTCCTTCTTCCCACTCCCTGGCGCGTCCTTTTTCCCACCCCTTGGCGCGTCCTCTTCCCACCCTGTCTCGCGCTCTTCCCACCCTCCTGCTCGCCCTCTCCTCCGGCGCGTCCTTTCCCACCCCCTGGCCTGCCCTCTTCTTCCCACCCCCGGCTCGCTCCTCTTACCACCCCTGGCTCGCTCCTCTTCCCACCACTGGCGCGCCTCTCTTTCCCACCCCTGACGCGCCCTTCCCCACCCTGTCTCGCGCTGCTTCTCCCCGGCTCGCCCCTTCTTCCCACTCACTGGCGCGCTCCTCTTCCCACCCCCTGACGCGCTCCTCTTCTCCCACTTCGGCGCGCCTCTTCTTTCCCACCCCCCCAGCGCGCTCCTCTTCCCACCCCCGGCGCGTCTCTTCCCACTCCCCGGCGCGCTCCTCTTTCCCACCCTGTCTGCGCTCTTCCCACCTCCTGCTCGCTCCTCTCTCCCCGGCGCGTCCTCTTCCCACCCCTGCTCGCCCTTCTTTCCACCCCGGCTCTCGCTCCTTCTCCCACCCCTGCCTGCTCCTTCCACCCCCTGGCCTCGCCCTCTTCCCACCCGGCTTCCGCTCCTCTTCTTCCACCACCGGCGCGCTCCTCTTCCCACCCCCTGACGCGCCCTCTTCCCACCACCGGCGCGCCCTCTTCCCACCCCCGACGCGCCCTCTTCCCACCCTGGCGCGCCCTCTTTCACCCCCTGGCGCGCCCTCTTCCCACCTCCCCTGGCGTCCTCTTCCACCCCTGGCGCGCTCCTCTTCCCACCCCCGTCTCTGCGCTCTTCCACCTCTCCTGCTCGCCCTCTCCCCCGGCGCGTCCTTCTTCCCACCCCCTGGCTCGCTCCTCTCCCACCCTGGCTCACCCTCTTCCCACCCCGGCTCGCTCCCTTTCCACCACTGGCGCGCCTTCTTCCCACCCCCTGACGCGCCTCCTCTTCCAACTCCCCGGCGCGCCCTCTCTCCCACTCCCAACGCGCCTTCCCACCCCCTAGCGCGCTCCTCTTTTCCCACCCCCTGACGCGCTCCTCTTTTCCTAACCCCGGCGCGCTCTTCCCACTCCACCGCGCTTCTTCACCCTGGCGCGCTCCTCTTCCCACCCCCCCGGCGCGCTCCTCTTTCCCACCCCTTTGGCGCGTCCTCTTCCCACCCTCGGCGCGCTCCTCCTTCTTCCCACCTCTGTTCTTTGCGCTCTTCCTTCCCACCTCCTGTTGCCCTTCCCCTGGCGCGTCCTCTTCTTCTTTCCCCGGCGCGTCCTTCTTTCCTCACCCCCGGCGCGCCCCCTTCTTCCCACCCCGGCGCGCCCTCTTCCCACCCCTGGCGCGCTCCTCCTCTTCCACTCCTGCGCGTCCTTTCTCTTTCCCACCCCCGGCGCAGGCACTTGACGGCGGACGCGGGCCCGGGCGCGGGGGCGGCGCTTTGCATACAAATTAATACGCCGCCGCATCGGGTTAATCGCGGGGCGTGTTTGCCCGCTTTATGGATATCACTCCTCGATGGGGCGCCGGATAGCTCGCCCGCATTAAAACAAAGAATAACAGGCGCCCGCCGCCCGCCCGCGCACGGGCGAGGAGCCGTGCCTTCGCGCCTGATACGCGTCGTGATAAGGTTGCGCACGCCCGCAGGTCCTGGCCTCCCACCCTGCCTGTCCCCGCTTCCTCCCTTCTAAACCCTCTCCTTTCTCGTCTCTACGTTCTTATTGGCACCTCCGCCTACGTCCTTTCTATGCCACCGGGAGAGGTGGCTCAGAACATCAACTGATGTCACTGCAGCGCCTCTGACCGGGAGGTTCTACGGGTGGCAGGATTTTCGGCACTTGTCAGATAGCTAGATCGAGTTCCCTCGCTGTCTGTAGGAGAATCCTAGCGGCCGGCTGCTCTGATCAGTAGTTTTCCGTGGTTTATCCGATAAATACCAGGCGAATGCTGGAGCAGATCCATACCAAACGGGCCGTGGACCGCGCGCGATCTTTCCTTCCCATTCCTTGTCCTATCCTACCCCCTACTTGCACACACTTACACTTACTAGCAGTACACTGCCACACATGTCGGGAGACCGGTCAGGAGCTTAGAGCTTGTCCCCGGATGGGGTAGTGGCCGCTGGTGGGAGATACCTGGTTAAGGAAAACCTCGCTAGCTGACGGTGGGTCGGCGCCGGATCTGACTATGCAGCGGGGGAAGATCACCGCTACCTCACGAGCAAAAATCATACACTACGCTTGCGGGATTAACGACCTTAATATGCGCTCGGAATCCCTAATCAGTCAATCTTTCTATGCCCCTCCGGCCTCGTTCTTTTCCTGGCACTATTCCCGTCCTATTCCTTACATTTCCCTCTCTCTCAGAATTTTCTGTAATGCTCTCCGATATTTTTTAAGTTGAAATTTACTTTGTTGTTATTCTTTCTAATACACATTACATATCTGATCTGTGATAATGTAGGTGTCCGTCAAATTCTTCGTACGTTTGCTACCTTCGTTGTTAACTATTTTCGTCTAATTCTTCGTTTTACTTGTTTCTACTTATGATCCCATCCGTTTTTCCAATTGCATCGTCTATTCCAGGGAGACCCTAAACGTTGCGTCCAGGGATTTAGCTTTCCTTCTCCAAGTACCAAGGGTCAATTCCCTGTCGACCCTTATAGAATTGGGAAGACCGGGCGGGTTTCCGGCAGGTTTTATCGGGATGCTCTCGTTCACCCTTGACTGTCATTATCCTATTGTCCCGTTAAATTTTATATCATTCAAATCATCTGCCTATCGAATAATTAATTCATTCCATTAATGGAAATGAGAGTTAGATACCGATTTCGTCATTAAGAATAAACAATTGCGACTTTTATTTTCTCCACCAGCCTTCGATTTCCTAATCCCTTGCCCCTCCTTTTTGTGACACTGCATCACGTTCACAGTTTGTCTTCAGACCTTGCCTTGATCTTGGTCGACGTGAATATTATCGTCAATTTTTTTATGTTCCTGTGCTCATTCCATTTTCTTCTCATTCTCACGTTGTTGCTAGTGCCATTAGAATTCTGCACGACTTGATTTTCTTTTCATTTTTTTGATAGATTTTCCTTTCTCTTCGCGATTACATCTCGCTCTGACAATTATCTTTTTTACGGCCTATTCTATCTTTTCTTGATCATATTCTCTTTGTACTGTCCAAAATCATTGTAGCATTTTGAAAAATTTAGATGTGTTTCTTAATTCCAAGAATCTTTTACTGAACTTCCAACCCGTTTTCGGAATTAATATTCTTCTCCAAATGCTACGTTTAAAACGTCTGAATTTCCAGATCAAATCCTTTTCGTATTTCATTTCATGATAAACAATTTCGTCTCTACAATCTCTACACAAATTTCAAGATTAAGACTTTACATTCCTTTGTTAGGCCTCACCTTTGCAGATCTGGTGTCATCTAATCTGTTTATTATCTTTTGTCATTTTAATTTTGTAGCGTAACATCGTTTCCTTCGCCCCAACCTGTCATGGATACTGTCAGCAATCACGTTTTCTGTTTATGATCTCCGTCTCTTTTGTTTTCACGATCCACTTCCGCGTTTGTATTTTCCTTAACATGATCTGCTGATGTCATTGTAGACTTGCTTGTTTGCCTTTTCGTTCTGATTTTGGTTTTCGTGTTCGTTTCTCCTTTTCTTGCAATTTTGATAAATCATCCACAAATTGTTCGTAAGTGCATTCATCATTGATATAACTACTTGTATAATTCTTAGCTAGGCAGAAATTTGTCAGTTTTTCATAATATTTTGGGACCCAAAAAATTGAAGAAAATAGTAGTCATTTTATAAAGATCAATCAAGCACCATTTTTTTGCAGTCTTGAAAGCGGGAAGAGTTTTTTAAAATACACATGCACGCGAGGTTTGGAATATTTGTAACGCAAAACCAATGGCTTGTGATCATTTTATTGTTGCTTCTTGGATCTAAAAACAACTATTTACATCAGTTCGCAACAATAAAACTCAATTTAAAAATCAGTGCTTTCATGTATTGTCATTGATTCTGCTTCCCTTTTAATTCACGGATTATCACTATCGTAAACATCAGGCGCTCAAATCAAAAATTCATGTTGCAATTTTATTCAATTAGCAGAGCTTGATAATGTGTCTTTCATCATTATTTTTTGTTATATGCTGTATGCTACTTTTTGATATCAAATCAAGTTAACTGTTGCCGACTGACATTTAAATGTTCCTTATATGTAGCATTTCAAAAATAATTACTTGCGTACTTAAGTACGGAAGGACATTTCAAAACGAACTACTTGCATACTTAAGTACGCAAGGACGTAGGTTTATAAGTAGAGAAATTCGAGAAGAAATCGTAGATTTAATTTATAAAAAATGTTTTTAAATAGTTTTAATTGTAGCTTTCTTAACGCAGTAAGCCAAAAACCCAAAGTCTCGAAAACCCCTCAACAGTCAAACAATTTTCCCAGCAAAATTGGGATCACGTATTGTGCCTACCGAGTCTTATGTACGGGCACGATTGGCGCAGGCAGTTGTGGAGACAAACTCTCTGGGCTAAGATTGTAGGTTTCGTTTACGCTTACAATATTTTCACTTTGCGTTGCGTTGTGGCGTGGAAAGCGTGTCTCATATCGTATAAAGTACTCATTTCATCATCACCCGTTGGCCAAGTATCTGTTGCTAGGTTTATATTAGGTTGCTAAAGTCTCTTGAGCCTAAGCACAAGAAAGATAAGTTCCTCAACCTCATTATTTACGGTCAGAAGTCGATCTCTTGATCTTCAAATGAAGTTCCAATCATTCAAATGCGCTAATGCTGTACACACACATATGTTGGACACACTTGATGATGTTATTGAGCATAATATTGAATGAACGTAAACAATGCTCTATCTCTGAATGGAGATCATAGGGCTAAAGCATAGATGTATATCTAGATTTACAGTACATATTCAATTCCGTTCGCTGATCTTCGCCCTCCCTGAAAATACCATTTACCTTCATTTCCATGATCCTGTGCTTTCAACCAGCAGCTCACTAAAACGAAACCTAAGCTTTTCTTTTCTTCGCTTTATTAAAAGATTCTCCATCCTGTTTTACACGGACGCCTATTCATCGTAGCTAAATTATATTTCCCGCTGATCAATACTTTATCCGATGGATAAGTTCAATACCAATATACGGTACTGCTGGCATGCGAAATTGGCTAGCGTTATTCGTGATTAAGATTAATGTATCGTTATGCAACGCGGTGTGCACGCTTTCCCATGATGGCCCGACGATGGGCGTGGCCACACGATACATTCATGCAAAACCTGTCACTGTTAATCGCGGGATGCGAGCGCCTGTAACGGGATTTGTGGTTGCTGTGTTTGCAGTTGTGTGTTTCAACGCTTTATTAATTTAGTTGTAATATAATTTTTAGTAAATACGAGATGCATATTAAATTCTTAATAATACACATCGGATATTTTCCACGTAGTATATTTAAATAGTCAGATTACAACTGAATACCTTTTGTGATTTAGGAACGGTCACATAGTAAACACGAAACTGTTTATGAAAATATAGAATATTTATAATTGCCCATAAATTATTTCGTTACGAGTCCGCTTTCATAAACAGCACTGTTGCCGGGAGGTAATGCGTTTCGTGGTGCGCTCAGCTCGGCTCGCCAGCGCCACTGATATAGCGACCGGGTCGCCGCGTTCTTCTGTGAAATCCTGGAACTACCGAGGTGGTGGCATTGCAGTGCTATAGGTGAGATGCATGCTAGAATTTTGAAAACCTGGATTCTAATAAAATTATAGAATTACTAGTAATAACAGCACATACTATCACAAGATTGCATTATACACGATGTGTCGTAGCAGTGTTTGGGCATTAGCGAGGAAGGCCACCTATGATTTTACGTTCTCTCGTTCCATCGAGAGGTGATCATTTGCTGATCGTCTGTTCAGGCAAGTGGGGAACATGATACTCCTCCCTCACGTGCACTCAGAAATTAGTGTGGTCCTCATCATCACTAACATCTTAATATGTAAATCTCCACGTAATAAATGCATTTAATAACGGCGAACAATATTTAACAATGTTTCTATTAAAGTACAGAATTCTTTACTGTAACTCAATCAGTACATCCTCTCTGTGGAAGAAAAACATCTTGAGACAGTTTTCTGTTATGTAACTCTAGTAGAGAATGGTGTACTCATTTTAAGATGCATCTGATTCTGCTATCAATCTACTAATGAATCTTTGAAATTTTTCAAATTTTGTGTAATTTGAGAAATTGCGTGACTCATCACCATTTAAAATAATATATTTAAAAATTGTTCAGATATGTTCATTAACGTTTTAGAGTTTAAAATATATCATGCCTTGAATATTCAGTCATTAATGTTATTATTTCCTATATTCCCTGCTGGTTTTCTAAATGATTTTCTCATTTTCCTAAATGACGGCTTATCAATAATAATTTAACTTATTTGAATAGTCAAATTTTGAAACGTCTTTGGTTTGTTAATTTGGCTAACCTTATTATGGCTAATATCATTATTTACCCAGGAAGCACTCTTCTTCAAATATATATTTTTTTCTATCTTACAGAAAACTTAAGCAGAAACTTTAGAAAACATTGCTGACAACTTTCCAAATCAACGGTGCAATCAAATTTAGTACTTCGGCTTTTGTGTTCACAAGGTGTTTCTTACCATTTGGTTATCTCTGCAATTTCGTTGAGATATTTTCAAATGATCCTGAAAGGTCTTAGAAGCGACAATGCATCAAAGAGAAACTCCGCCCTCTTCCAACAGGCGATCTCTGACTCTGATCTTTCAGTCCACGACAGATCTCTTTCCGTTCGAGAATGAGACGGCGGAATGTGATGAGGTAGACGCCAGCTGTGGTAGACAAGGAGCTAGATGCCGACGGCTGTAAGTAATGGTGATTGAGATAAATCGAGAACGGTGACGAGACTGGCGGTGAAGTGATGGCATGGCATTGGAAGCACATAACTGAAGATAGTCATTATGGAAAGTTGTTAACTGCTGCTGAAGGGTGTTAGCGGTCAGCTGATAATGACTTAGGTTGTTACTGAAAGCAGTGGTGCAACCAATTTAAAAAAAGGTCATATTAAGTGATGACGTTATGTTCTGCGTGCTAGCTTCCTACCAGTATCTTTTGCGACCGGGCTTTTAATCTGTCATAGCTCTGTGATGGATATGGAAGCTGGAGAGATGTTTCTGTCGGGTTTTTTTACTTCTGCATTTTACTCCGTTGATTTCTTTACAATTGTTTACAAATTTTCTTCGATTCATTCTCCATTCTTAGTGGAGAACTTAGAGAAAACTTAGACCCAATAATATAAAAGCCTTCTACATTATATTTTCCTTAGAGTTATCATTTCATTTATGTAACGAGTTTGTGTTAACCGTGCTGTATCACCCATCAAGGAAATCAAGAGCATCTATGACCACAGCTCTGCAGCTAGGTCCTAGGTTCGAGTCCTGACGGCAGCAGGATTTTCGACACTAGCTTTTAAGCTAGGTCGAATTCACTCGCTGTCTGAGAATTTTAGCCACCGGCTGCAATGATCGGTAGTTTTCCGTGGTTTCTCCAATCAACACCAGGGGAATGCCGGAGCAGTACCCTAACAAACGGGCCACGGACCGCGCGCGATCTGCCCTTCCTCTTCCTTGTCCTATCCTCTCCCCTTACACACACACACACACACACACACACCAACATGCACTACACTACCACACATTCCGGGAGACCGGTCGGGAGCTCAGAGCTTGTCTCGGCTGGGGTGGTGCCCCGCTGGTGGGAGAGTCCTGGTTATGGCGAAAACCCACTTGCCGACGGTAGGTCGGCGCCGGATCTCGCCCTTCAGCGGGGGAAGATCACCACTATCTTCCGAGAAAAAACATGCACTACACTAACGGGTATAATGAGCAAAGCAGTTGACGTGCCCGAAAACACGAAAAAAAATCAATCAATCAAGACATTAGTCAAAGGCCTCATGTTTGTATATTAACTATTATACGCGCATTAGTTTAAGAAAACGTTGCTTTCATATTACCTCTGATTTTTTTAAATATTTAACTCCATCTGGAAAATATTTCCATTTTGAACACTGGGGTCTACGTGGTGCGGCCAAAGTTGTGCAGGTCAAACTGGCGTACCCCAAAAGGTGCCTGTGCGCTTAAGGAGCGGCAACTTGACGTATAATCAGGGAGCAGCGTAAAGTGATGAGGAGCGGCGCCCCGAGCCACGGGGTTGCGGTTTCCGCGGCGACGGCAGCGACTACATCCGTGACCTCGCAAAGAGCTGGCAAGTGCTAGCAGCGACGGCGTGTTCCTGGCCGGGTCATGACCCT
Organism: Teleogryllus occipitalis; assembly: GCA_011170035.1. Taxonomy (NCBI): domain Eukaryota; kingdom Metazoa; phylum Arthropoda; class Insecta; order Orthoptera; family Gryllidae; genus Teleogryllus; species Teleogryllus occipitalis. The sequence goes on from BLKR01000136.1 coordinate 773,558, forward strand.
CCTCGTCCGCGGTTGGCGTCGAACACGAGCCCTCGCCCGCATGCGGCCGCGCCCGCACACCCCAACGCTCCCCGCTCGCCCTCCCCTCCCTTTCGCTCCCTTCTCCTCCGCCCCTCCCCGCCCTTCCCCGCCCCGCCCTTGTGCGACGGTCGATCAATAACAGGGTCAGCGAGGCTCGCGCCGCCGCCACCGCCGCCGCGCGCGTATTTATCGCGGGGGTGGGGTGGGGGGCGGACTGCAGCTGCAGGCACGTGGTGGAGCCGTGGGGCGGAGGTATCGCCTCCCCGAGGTGCTTGAGGTCGCGCGTGGTCCAGAGAGCGCCACAGATGATTTGCGGGAGAGAGCGCGCGCGTGGGATTGCCCTTGACTTTGGCGCCTGACACGTGGCTCTCGTTCAGCTGGTATGCGTCTGTGGAATATGGAAATCGAAATGTTCGGAGTGTAGAAGAAAGTTGTATGCTGTATTTCAGATGGAAAGGAAAGGCATGAATTCAGCTGTTACATATTACTCAGAAGATGAAAGTAGTCTCTTTAATTTTTGGGGACGAATGGTTTGAAAAATGATGTATTTACTTTTTATTCTTATTAATAAAGTATTAAAAATAAGATCCAAAATTTTTTAACGATTGTTTCTCTGTGTACGAATTCACTAAATGTTTATTATTTATTATTTATGTGTGTAATCAGAGTAATTTTGAATAGCTGTTTACGTAGGATGCGCTTATAATAATCTGCTGCATATATTAGAGTCTTGATTACACTTTTATCACCGAGAAAATGGTTAAAGACTGAAGTTAAGGAATGAGTTTCAATGTTACTTTTGTTCTGGCAGAGGTTAAAAAGACACCACTAGCTTCGCAAACATACTCATTAAGTGATTAAATTTTGTTTATATGGTTACAATAACATTGCTTTTTATTTCTCTGAATTAATCATTGTCAAATTTTACATACTTTAGTGACTTACATTCGAATAACCTTATGAGAATTTCTACGGCTTGTGTAGGGTGGTATTGCAATTCGTATTCGCTCCCTATATCATAAAATGTTGATATAGACTGTGACACATGATTGATGTCGTGTCATAATTAGACAATGATTTATAACTAGAAGTTTATTTATTAAACTGGATGGAACTGACCTCACTGTTAATTTAGCTTCATTTTTACAACTGTATCATACTGATTCATAAATTGATAAAGAAAATTATCTGACAGTATGAAAATCCTTTGTCTTTTGTGCTAAAAATAATGAGATGATAAAATGTTCACTTTTGGAAGTGACGCTTACAATATTTTTATAAAAGATCCTATAATGATGGTTCGGAAAGGACTAATTATTGTGAAAAATGCTCACGAATTGCACAAAGAATTTGTTTACCATACTGACAAAAAATTCTACTGTTGTGAGCATAAACATTCTCCTTGTATATTCGCGGAAGAAATCTAGCAGAGTCTTCTCTGACCATTCATTCGCTGAGTTTCTGAGTTAGTACACTCGTGTTATTCAATAAAGTCCATGACCTATCTCTTCTTCTCTCTCCTGTTTCTTTTTCTTCCCATTTATTTTACTGTTTAATCCCTTCTTTTCTGCCTACTCTTATTTTTTCATTCTTTTTCAATTACTCTCTTTTCCATCTTTCTTTATTTTTCTTTCTTTCTTTCACTCTTTATTCCATTACTTATTTCTTCTGCACTTTCTTTCTTGCAGATTTTCTTTCTTACATTCTTCCTTATTTCTCTTTTTTCTTTTTCTTCCTTTCCCTCTTTTTTACTCTCTTCCTCTTCATCTCTCCCTGTAATCCTTTCGTACTTTCCTCTCTGTTTCTTCCATTGTTTAATTTTTCTCTTTCCCCTCTTTGAATCCGAGCGCTCTCCTTTGCTGGCCCCGTATCACAACATGCGTTATCTGCTGCCTTTGCGGTGGCATCCGCGCCGGTGCATGTCGCAGGGCGTCCGTTGGCCCTAATCGCCGCGCTTAGCAAAGCGCCCGCGCCGCTCCACCCCGCTCGGCCGCTCGTCAGCCCTTCACCCGCCCTTCACCCGCCCTTCACTCGCCCTTCACTCGCTCTTCACGCGCCTTATCGCGCTTCGGCCGCGCACTCCGCGATCGATGCCTCCCGCGCGACGCCCCCCCCCCGGCCTCCCTCCCCACTCCCCCCTCGCGCTGGAAAATTAACAGGTGCTGGCGACGTAATGCCTTAAACTTGAAAAGGGGCGGCAGGTGCAAGACCTACATAGTCGCAGGCAAAACTTGCGCGAAGTTTACGCTGCAACCCTATCACTATTTGAGCGCTCACTTGCGTTAGAGTAGAATTTGAAGTGCTTGTGTGCAAATTTAGATCCGGGTTGAATGCATTTTAATTAGCATTTGTGAAGGTATTACATAAAATGGAATGAAACTAAAGCAATGGTTTTAAGTGTAAATGCAGAATTTATTAGAACGAATTGTATCGAGGAGAATACGAGAAGCTAATTCATTGCGTATCGGAAATTAGACATCGTTTAATAAACATTTAATTGGTCTTGTGTGCCCACCACTGATATGCGAATAAAGGTATGCGAAGAAAAGTTCGCCTTAAAATATCAGTCATTGATTTTGATGATTCTCACGTCCACTATACAGAATTCAGACCACTAAAGCAATCGACCTTACGGAAAAAAATGTAGATTTAAATATTATGTTTAAGGAAACGTTTGTTGTTTAAATGGAAATTCTTAAATATTTTTTATGAACAGCAAACAATAAAAATATTTTTTACAATTCTTGAACATTAGTTCAGGGTCGTCTAATAACACGCTTAATATTTTATAAATATAACATTTATCGGCTTGATTTCCTTAATAGTATCTCACCTCATTCCCTCGTAAATTGGAAATGCAATCTATTCATTTAAGGGCTCATTAAAATCGCTATTTCCTCTGTATTATACTATATACATTACTATACATTATACTATGTACATACTACTATATTATACATTCTACTATATACATTTCTCTCCATTTTTTACTATTTATAAATTTTTGTTGCAATGGTCATAATTTTCCAGTAAAACGTTTGAAGGTGAATTCCCTTTGAAGTAATTAATACTACCTTGATTATGTAAATATCATTACGGAGAGGGAGAGAGAGGGAGGACGGAGAGAGAGTCAGTGACCCTTGTAATAGCTTGCCCTTCCATCAAAAATAAACCATTCAAAGTTAATGTTTTTATTAATTTCTTGTAATAAATACCTGATTAAAGCAAAGCGAGTAAAAATTATGTAGTGTCGCGTAGTTTTCTCACCAAACATATCGAACTGAAGAGATGTTGAAAAAGGAAAGGGGTAATAATGATATTTGATTTGATTAAAAATTCATAAAATGTATAAAAGTTACAATATTCACAAATTAAAGAAATAACATTTACAGTTTTTTCATCTTTACGCTTCGAAGTTTCTGAGAAGGGTATCTTATCAAAAACTAGCTTCCTCTTTGTTTAAGCTCCGAATGTCAGAAAGAATTATACAGGCCGTCTCGAAGTGGAACCTGTTTTCTTCGGCTAAAGGCAGTGTTTCCGAAACTTATTCACATCTGCCTTAAAGTCATTATCACTAATCATCGGCGTTGTTTCTGAGACACTTATGCGCTTTTAGGAAACTTGGGAAAGCACTTGAAACCTCGACACATGCACAACGCAGAACCATAGAAGCAACAGAAATGAGAAAAGAGTAGCATTCCTCTTTCGTAACGTTCTTCAGGGAAGTTTGGTTCGCATTAAAAGCTTCTTCCCCTCTTGGGGAGATGCCGTTTTATTTAAAAACACTTCCGTAGCGAGTGACGAAAAAGAACCATTAAGTCTCGCCTCTCAAACCAGGGCGGTCGCCAACAGTTTCAAAATCACTCCGTTTCGGTACGTGCAGCTGGGCGTAGTTGTTTCGGGGCGTCGAAACCCGTGTTACACGGGGCATCGGTAGTTGACATTCGAACGAATGTTCTTCCTCCGCTTCCGCGTTCTCTGCGCCGGCCGCCAGAGCGCGCTCTGGCCCGCGGGGGCGGCGGTGGTAATGGGCGGCGAGGGAAGTGCGGTGAGCGAAGGTTGGCGGGCGTGTCACTGCCGCTCGACTTGAACCCGGCCGATAAGGCGGCGGCGTCTGCCGGCAGCCGGGGAGGGCGGCGGGCGGGCGAAAGTGAGAGCGGGAATGGGTGCGGATGAGCGCGGACGGGGGAGCGACCTTACAAGGAAGTCAGCGCTGGAAACAAAAAAAAGTGGCGAGGAGAGGCGTGTTCTGAGGCGTCGGATGAGGCCTGAGCGAAGCGTCTTGGAATGGGAGGGGAGAAGAGTAGGGGAAAACAATGGAAGGGCGCAGAGCGAAGCCTGTGACGGTCGTGGCTGCGTGGGGTGGACGTCGCACCATGGCGAAATTGGAGCGAGGATCGGGCACGCGAGGACGTATAAGCCGCCAACAGGAACAGAAGAATTTGTTTGAAATGCGATGGGGAGGTTAGAGAATGACCTCAAGGGCATGGAATATAGAAACGAGGAAAGAGAGAGGGAGAGAGAGAAGGGGAGGAATAGAAGGGTGGATAGAGGGAGGGAGAGGGGTGAATGGAGGACGAGAGAGGGAAAGGAAAAGACGTCTGCTCGTATGGATTTGAAAATAGGTAAGTCAGCGAGTCAAGGCAATTTTGAAAGAACGGCGACGAGAACCGAGAGATGTGGAGAAGCAAGGTTTGCAGAGATGAGACAAATCATCCGTAAGTTAGAAATAGTACTACCGACGAAAGTAACAGATAACTTTGTTACTCTACAGAAGATCTTACTCCTGGGCATACCCTTCATAGGTTATGGTACAAAGCGATGAAATAAAACTAAAGAAGAGGTCGAGAGAAGTGATATTACGCACAAGGTAGATGAATCAGAAAGAGATGAAGAGATGAAGGATGAAGAATGAGAGAATGACGCATAAGAGGAAACTAGGAGGGAAAAACGACAGCGCAAGGAGAGGGGGATAACACTCGCTCAGAGAAGAATATTGAAGAGGAATAAACGTGAATCACAAAGAAATGAAAATAACGGTGACAAATAAGAGGCGAGAACCTAGGAAATATCTACTAGAAAGAAACAACGAAAGCGCAAAGAGAAAAGTAAGATAACAGACGCTCAGAAAGAAGAATCGCTAAGAGGAAGAAGGTCATCTGCCCGGATCGGAAGACCTGCTGGGGGGGGGGGGGAGTGAATGGCGCGGAGTGGGCGGGGCGCGGAGGCGGGTGCGTCGTCACGAAGGGACAAGAGGAGAAGCGGTTTTCGACGCGGCGGCGGGCGAGGGAGTCCATAACAGCATCAGCGAAAGTCGTCGGTCGCAAAAAAGTATCATTTTGTGACGGGCGTCCCTAAGTTATGTGCGGTCGCTGCGGGCGGAAGGTCCTTGGAGCGAACGCGACGACGAATCGCGACGCGCGTAGTTTGACGAAAGTCTCCCGCCTCTACTTTTTCCATCTCGGTGATGAGATTGTGACATTCGCCGCGAACAAAGTTTTGCTTCAGTTGATGCCATTACGTTATGACTGTGGATACGGGGAGGGAATACATTTTGGACTTGGAATCTTGCACATGCGTGTTACACAGGATTGCGAGGTTCACGGAATAGGTTTGCGGAAGTTTTTCTTTTTTCGAGAGGTAGAAAGATGTTGTACGCAATGAGAATTTTTTGGTTTGTGTATTCCTTTTAAAGTTACGGGTTTTGGAAAGGAATAATATGATATAGATCTTTATGATGTTTTATCGTAAGAGAAACCGTCATATTTGTACGCATGCTTTGTGATTTTCGAAGTCTGCATTAAATTTAAATTATATAAAAGCTAATTATTTGGAAAAAATAGAAATTTATGTATTAGTTTTACTAATTACTTGTCTTCAAACCTCAGACCTATATACTTGGTTCAAATATTTTAGAAAGTAACTTACGTTTCAGAAACCTTGAGTACGCCTTATAGAACTATTTTTTAACGATAATATAATGGGCGTCTCATGTTTGGAGCTGGTAAGTTAAAATACCTGAGGGGTGCATCATTCACTTTTCAATTAATACAATTAAACCTAGTATGTCTGGTCACTGACCCGAGAGAGTAATCGTAACTCTCTACAGGCAAAATCCTAATGAAGTATTTGTAAATTTTCTTTACGGAATTATTGCTAGTGTTTATGACTTACGAGTGAGAACGTTTAAAGCAACATAGGGAAGTGCGACAAATACAATAAATTTAAACGTTTGAAGTGGACTTTAGAATTTACTAGGGTTTCCAGTACAATTTTCTGTTTGCAGAATCATCATTTGTAATTTATGAATTCATATCGAAATGTACCCTTTGTATTTCCCGTGCTTGCTTTGTTTCTAGTTTAGTGTTTTTAACTTTTATGAAGAGGAAAAATGTGTTGGGTAAAAACTGGAGCTAACGAGGTTTGGGAAATGAAAGAAGGAAATAATATATTGACACGATTATTGGCGGAAATGACTCAAATATAAACTTCCTCTTCGTGACAAATATTCTGACATTGTGTAAACAACGAGGTACACGAATGGGTTTGGCATACTTTTCAACAGCGTTAACGTTCTTTAGATGTTCATATAGTCCAACACTACCACAAGCTAAGGAATTTTATGAAAGTTAACATATTTTATTATTAACAAAATTAACTAAGTTGTATTTTCATTTGTAGATACATCGTACGTGCGTTCATCATAGTACGTACATCATAAGTTTGTTCTTTTATCTTTCTCGTGTGGGAAAGCATCACGTTCAAAAATCTGCTCCTTAATATGTTAATACTACAAAATGTTGATCCATAATGATATCTTACGTACATCTTCACAAGTGATTGTTTATTTAATTTGAATATATGTTTTGCTTGGTGACATACTGAGGTGTATTTAAAGTAACTGTTATGCAGTTTATTCAACACAGCATTACAATACTATACTAGCGTACCCGTGAAAGAACCCTCGCCTTTTAAATCTCACCATCTTCCCTACTTTTCTATTTCCATATTGAGCCTGAAAAATATCTCTTTTCTCAAGAATATGCTATATTCGGTCACTTGTTCTATATGTCTCCTTGTATTTGATAACAATAGTACACACCTATGTCAATACAAACTATTCTTATTAAACGTTATTACCGAGCAGAGAGGTACACACGTGTCATCGTGTATCACGTTGAATATCAAGTAACTAGTTCAATTTCACATACAGTTGCAGATTCTACAGGCTCTGAGCAAGTGGGGTAGAATCGACAAGCATCGAACTAGCGAAAATGTAATAGAATGTTCAAGATCTTATCATGTAGATTACGGAGTGAGTAAAGTTTCTGAGGCCTTTGGCCTCAAAATTTTAGTTCTTAACGCTCTAAAACGCTTCATTTCGGAGTTATTTAACGACATATTTTCAAAAATCCAGCCGAGTATTGCAGGTTGCATTGAACATGAATATTTAGATGCGTCTTTTAAAACAAATCTCTCATATTTTTTTAGTCAAAGTACAGCTCGTCACGCCTCCGTGAAATTCTCTTTCTTTAGAGACCACATTTATAAATATTGGTTGCGTGTAAGAGCTGCAAAAATTATACTACTTATACTACTGAAATAATAGGAGGAGATAATAAGTTAAGATAATTTAATGATCTTAAAAGATAAATAATTAATACTTAAAACATGACATAGGTGGGTACGAGTTTTAGGTTTAATACACTGAAGAAGTATTGAATATGACCAAAGATGAGCAAACTATGACCAACCGTTGAGTTTTTCCTTTTTCCTTTTAGGGAGCCGAATGTTTTCCTCCGAATTGGCGGGATGGCTTTTCGCAGGGCCATTCCTGTGGACGTGCGCCCCCAGCCGTTTGAAAGGCGGGCGACTGGGGCACCGGAAACGACGGCGTCTGTTGTTTTGAGGCCGCTACTTCCGCTGACGGCCCGGTCGTTGCGACCAGGAAACGGGACGGCTCTCGGTTCGGTTTCCTGCTCTCCCGCGCTCACTGTGTCTCGCCCAACGACCCTGCAGGCGGGGCTGCCAAAACACCTTTTTCTCATGAGCTTAAGGGTAGGAGGAGGCTCAGAAAAGTAGTCAGATTTTCAAAATTGAATATCTACGTTTGAACTTAAGAAAAGTTGTATGGCCAAGTTTATTGAACTCTCAATTAACATTTGAATACGAAAATAAAGTGTATTTATGGAAATTAATTATTCCCCCAATTTTTAACTATTTTTATACATTTAAACTCTAAAACTCTTTTAAAATCATACTAAACCCATCTTCTAGGAACGGGTATTTGTATTAAAGGAGTTTGAGTTCGAAAATCGTGTGAAATGTAAACTGAAATGTGCCTCGAAGATCATAGATTCGTGAGCTGTGAACAGAGGATCGGTGTTCAAAATTACCGAAATATTTCCATCTAATTTTATTATGTTTGCTTCAAATTAAATAATTTTAGATCAAAGTTAATAATACTAATTGAAAAACATATCTTGATATTATACCGTGAAATTTCTTCTTTTCTTCTGATATTTTATTATTGCTAAATCCGGATCCTATTTCAACAAACATCTAATACTATGAGAGGAATTGGTACCACTACTATTTTTGACATTCTTATTTCTACCAATACCCTGCTATGCTCACAAATTCTTTCAATGTTAACACCAATTTATTAAATTTACTTCCAACTTAATCATCGGTTCCATGTACTTCTTACCTGTTGCATGTGGACGAGTAATTTTATACAGAAACACGATTCCTGGAGTTCTATTGATTGCAACCAATTATTGGACTGATGGAAACTTATATAAATTATCAGCGTTTTTCAATAATCAAATTTGAACATTTATTCTTATATCTATATTACAATTTCTTTCTATCTCATGAGAATTACTTTTCAATATAGATCATTATAACACCGTACGGGTTTGAATATAAGTTCATAAGCTTACTATAACATCTTGATAGATGTATTCTCGACTGACTCGCAGAATGTGCTCCATCGAATCCTTGGTGTACCAATTCTCGCGTTCATGCCTAAATTAAAAATGTTCCAGATTGTCTTCAATGATTTTCTATTAATATGACTTAATATTTTCCACAAAATTAATACGCGGTCGTGACTTTCCCTATCTGTGTTTCATATGAAACACCTACTCGCGACCGACTATATTCAGCTACTTACTGAAAAATCCTTCTATCTACGGAGCTACCCTAATATTTATCACCTCGAAACACTGAGTTTATTTTAATTCGAAATTTCAACTACTACATTTATAAAATTTTCAATTACAATTTAATACTATGATTTAAACAATACCAAGCTCTTAAATCTCAAATTAATCATAAATTTCCGCGTGACTATCATTTAAATAATACCCACCGTATGCTGAAAATTCGGTCGCACCTCATCAACAGCTTACGTGTATTCATTTCAAGATCTTTTGTGATTACTTGTGTCTTTCCACAAGATTACGACTTTCAATGCCCTCCCTACACCTTTTCAATATAATGTGTTGGAGGCCGTGTCCATCAGCACAGCGCTATGACACCAAGCATGGAATGTTACATTTTGTTGATCAGTTGTCTTATCAACGCGTATTTTTTGACTTCGAATTCGCGTACAATGTCATTGTTCCTAACACTGGATGCCGATTTTATTATTCAACTAAACAAAGGATTCTTGGCTTATCACAGTACTAATTTGTAGATTACTTTGTGGTAACGTATGCCTAATTATTAAATTTGAATCATTCTTTTGAAGAAAAATACGCGGTTTGTAATCTCTAAAACTCATCAACTTTGTGAAAATCGAGATTTATATTTTAAAATTGATTTATAAAAGTTTATTTTAACATACACCTCTGTTTTGAAACATTATAGGTGTTTACAAAACAATTATGTGCGAAATGAATTCTCAACATTTTGGTAAGGTAATCTCAAATCTTTGGAATGCTGAAGAAGATTATGCAATTGAAATGTTGGAAGTGGCAATAGTGGGATAGGCAACCCACAACACACACCATTCAATTCGTGTACCATCTTTCAAGCATGCCTCACACTTCCACCATTATGAATTTATAATGAATTTCTGCCGTAAACAGAAATAATTTCGGTATTAGACGACAATTATCACGCGGTGATGTGACAAGTAAATTTTATGCTTCGTTCTGCAAAATATTCTGCGTTCGCGTCATGTCATTTATTAAATTTCAACTAAGCAAAAAATTGTTTTTATTTAATAATCGGTAAAAAATAAACTGTCACAATGCTAAATATATCTGATTATTCCTTGTAAAAAGTTCAGTTCTGATATCGTCAATTATTTTAACTTTGATATTTTTATGATATATTCTGAAAGTATCTATGAGATACATTTCGAAAGAACAAAATGAAGAATTATATTATTTAATTATATTGACTATATTTTAATTGAAAGAAAGAAATCAAAAATGTATATGCAACTAAATGGATGCATTTTGTTCTTTTCTTTCGTTCCTTTTCTTGGGTTTATTGTATAAATTTTCTTTGCATTTGTCATTAAGCGTTACGTCAAGAATTTTCATCGACTGTGATAGCTCATAAGCAGCATTTTTATTGCCTCTGCAGCGTCTCTGACTGGGAGGCCTTAAGGTTGAAGTCCCGAAGGTGACGGATTTTGGACCTAGATAGATAGAATTCCCTTGTCTATAGGAGAATTCTAGTGGGTACCTGCTCTGATCGTTATTTTTCTGTGGAGGGACCACACGCGTTCTTTCTTCAGCCTTGACCCCTCACCCCTTCACACCTGCACAATGCTTCCACATCTGTCGGGAGCTCAAAACGTGTTTCGTGTAGGGTAGGTACCCTCTTAGGGGGAAAGGGTAGGGTAGGTCGATGTAGGATCTTACCATCGTGCATTGGAGGAACACCGTGAACTTCCGATGCACTATCTCTTGCACGCATTACACTTTCGGGAGAAATGAACTTAGCAGTTGATGCTCCAAAAATCTTAATAAATGAATCAATCGAGATATTTCACTTCCTTTTTTGGGAGAAATTTGTTTGAAGTAAACCATGAACTAAGTGTGAAAATTATGATTTGCAATTACAAGAAAATCAACTTTTCTTTCAACGTGTATTTTTTTCTGCCTCTGCGGCAGCCGCCGCTAGCAACTTGTGGTAACATTACAGGCACCCCCCGCTGACCGCGTCGCCGCCTCCATCGCCTTCGCCTTCGCCAGCGCCCTCAACGCGGCGCGCGCCGCCGGGAAAATCAATTTCCTCGCTGTGCATTTCGCAGCTTAAGACGCATTTCGCATTCAAAACGGGGCTCTGCGAGTTCCGCTCCGGCATTGTGCGCGAAACAAAAGAAGCAGAGGCGGCTTTTTTGTAATGATAAGGCAAGAAACAAGAGAGGGCGTTTGAATAGAGCTGCTGGAATTATCAAGTTACAGAGCGGCAGCCGTCGTCGTCACTGTCGCCGCCGCCGCCGCCGCCGCCGCCGCCGCCGCCGCTGCCGCTGTGCCGACTCCTCGGAGAGACAGTGGAAGTAGGATCGACGCACGTCCGGAAATCTCGCGGAGGAGCTGCTCCGGGCGTTTGCTGCCAGCTGCGGATTACGGAGGGAGGACACATGGAGTTGCGCTCAACGGCAGATGCAGAACATAGCGGGGTAATTTTTGTGTTGCGAAGTAGTGGTGCTTTTGTCGTGGGAACAGTAGATTCCAGCTGCTTTGATTTGGACGGCGCTCTGAGATATCCATGGTTTGAACTGGTCTTGAGTTGCGGCCCAAATCCAGATTAAGGAAGTAAAAAGTTCTCGGTGGAAATGGAGATTCGGATTTAGGACGTGTGGAAGGTTTCTGACACATTTTGCTGGAAGATGTGAAACAAAATTGACTGTCTGATGCCAAAGAGAACGGTGTACATTTCACAGATTTTACCGATTCACGAGTATTAATTGTGTGATTATTTATTTATAAGAGATAACTATTAACCAAGAAATGAACGCCAATACGAGTACTTTTATCCATTAATCTCATTTCATAAAATTAGTAAGTAAACTTTGGTTTTTATTACATGCCTGTGAATAAATTAGTGGCTGGCAGCCTTGGCAGCTGTGTTGTAGGCACGGACGTACTAACTAGAAGAATCCAATCTGTACAGGCAAAATGAGAATAGGTGGAATAACACAATAAACTATTTACATATTTTAGTCAAAATACTGTGATGTACCTGTCAAATGTTCCCACAATCTGCGGGAACGCGCGTGAGCTAGGATACACGCTCCACACGACAGGCCTTTACTAAAGATACAAAACTTTTCTTTCCCCCAATGAGAAGGGAAGGACTGAGGGCAGGGTTCTTCTCGCGAGCATAAGAGATACGTCATAATACAAAGTGTTCCGTGCTTTTGTATTTTTCTGAGTTTCTACTAATCTGACAAAACCAAGGACATGTTTCCAATGACCGTAGACTGCAAAGGTTTCTTTCCATTTCTGCACGCACGGGAAATTAGTAATTTGAAATATAGTTTTAGCAGATACGTATCAATAAAAAGTGTTCTTCCAAACAGTTCCGGCACAGTATCTCTTTACTCAAGTATTTAAAGTTTTGACGTAATGAGAATATAACACGTATAGATATAATTGTAGTAATATGTTGGAAGATAACCGGACTTCAAATGAAAGTGTAAGCATTCTGTTTTTACTGACGGAACGATTTTTACTGACTACAAGGAATATAATGTTTACATGCACGTGAATGTGGATTAATGAATATGTATACTGTTTGAATGCTCCCGGGATAATTCATACAGTGGCAGTACGTGAGAAAACTTAAATCTAATTGTGCGTGTGGGAGAACAATTTAAATACGAACACGTGGTCGCATCTTTTTTGTATCAAATTCAGTTCGCTCACGGCGTGGTTCTCCGGCGATCTCCCGGGAGTAGTAACAGTTTTAATTTATTACTTATCTAATAATTAACGTATTTTTCAGTCTTCCTATTATTCATTTTATTTTATATGGTCGTGTTTGAGAAGATAAATGGACTTTGAATAAATTGCACAAATATGCAGATTGCATGATTGCAAGAATAGGCATCTTTCAGATTCAATTTTTACTACAAAACCGTTGTGTCAAGGTTGTAATCTTTCTCCAACATTGATTAACATGTGTTCACAAATTTTTCTGGAGATGGACAAGGGCGGTGTTGGTGTTCCTATTAAAAATAAAATTTTAAACAACCCTTTAGCCCTCGTTTTGCTGGATGGGAGGGAAGAGAGAACTTGGTTATTTCATCTGAAATTCCGTAAAAAGAGAATTTGGCAATTCTGTTCTACTCGCGCAACTTTTCTTGAACGATAGATTGCAGAAATGCGGGCGGAGTGGGGGTATTAGTAACAAAGTCAGCCTCTAGAGCATTTACAGTAATGCCAACATCTGGAAAATCAAAGTCAGACCTGCTACGTGTGCGGCCAGGTCATCGCTCTAGGTAGGCAACAGCACGGACACTAGGTAGGAGTTTTAGGTGCCTCCCTTGAAGAACCTGGACCTGCCTCAGCCATGTCTTTAGATAATGGTAATAAAGCTCCACAGAAGTTCTCGGCTATGAAAGTAACTAGCTTCTGTTTCGCGCCAACGAAGTTTTAATGCTTGGAATGTTGTCATCAGTATTCACTGTGAGCTTTTGCTTTCAACTGTTTATTGCTCGAGGGAGGGGGAAGCAAGGTCACCGTTCAAGAAAAGTTGCACGAGTAGTAGTTATTGCCAGAAAAATCAAGGATTAATCAAGGATTAAAGCAAATATTATTTGTGGAGTGTAGAAAAACTAATATAGTCAATGCTCTTAGCGCGAACGTTTTCTTGGCTTACAATATTTTCTCAACAGTAGAAACCTTCTCGTTTATGAAAAATTTGCTCAATGTCAAGATGCACATTGTGTACACACATAGTGAATTAGAAGTATCTTTCTTACATTCGCATGTTTTTTTAACATAAACTGTATCGAGAAAGACTATAGAGTTTAAGATATCTAAAATGTTTACTCGAGAAGAAATGAATTCATCCCAGACCTTTCTGACGATGTATACCTTGCAACAATGGAAGTAAATTGAAATATTATTCAGACATTTTTCACTATGTATTTGGCGTTTTAGAATCGGATTAATTCGACCGCAAAAGTTATTTGAAATGAAAAACAAGACGGGCACACTAACGTCTTCTCGGAAGAAATATGTACAATGTGTCAGAAAGGAAGTGTATCTTGAGTGCCACTGCAGGAAAACCTCTACCGAACTTCAACACAAGTTTACACATATTTTCAGAAATAAAAATGTTCAATGTATCACAGAGATTTTTTTTTGCTTAGTGTGACTATCAAAATAGATATAAAAATACATTAACGATGGCTGCCAGGGACTTGAACAATGCAGAGAAGAAAAGTATTTATCAGTGAGAAAAAACAACAGCATCAAATAATCCAAAAACATGTGACATTACAGAAAAACACTTAGATCTTAGTTTATATTACATTTTACTTGGATGTGGCAATTGTAATATTAGGTACTTTGGTCGCAGACCGGGGGCTCTGACATGGAAACGAAAAGTTGCTCAATTATGTAAATGAAATCCTTTGCGAGAATCCATATGAGTGTTTTCTGTCATTACTTTCCATGATGGCGGCGGTGGTCGCTTGTATCGTACGGTACACTGAAAGTGCTGAACGTGCAAACGGGTTCGTTACCTTGTTTATTTAAAGTCCATATCTTTGTCTCCCGCAAATCGCAGTCTATCGCCACCTGAAACGAAATTCAACAGCAAACTCGGCCGCAAGCACAGCGCCCGCGTCGGTGCCGTATTTATGAAACCGAGCGGCGCCCGCCGTGGGACGGAGGCTCCGCGCCCGTGGAGCGGCGTTCCCCAGGGTTGCGATCGGGGGCTAATTCCGGCCTCGGCGTAAACACTCGGGGCTCTGTGCTGTCCATGGACAGGGGGTGCGAGGGGGGTGGCGCGGCCAAGTGCGCAACGCGGAAGGGGGGAGGATACAAGATGCACAGAACCAATTACCTAATGGATAGCCGTTGTCGAGCGCGTTGGATGGTGCTCGACCTGCACACGTGCGTTTCATTAAAGGCCGCTTTCGTATCTCGTTTTCTGCCCCGGCGCCGCGCGCCTGACACCCGCCCTTCATTTAATTCATTTGATCCGGCCGGCCGGCCCGCCCGCCCGCCCACTCGCCCGCTCTATCGCCCGGTTGGGAGGTCGCTGGGCTCAGAGCTCGTTTGGAGGCCCGATTTGATGGGCTTCTGGAGGCCCGTGTATTACTTTGCCGGTGTATTACTTCCAATGCGGGAGCGAAGAATGTTGTAATTAAGTGAACAGTGTTATGAATCGAAGTTTTATAGAGTGCATGGAAGACTTTTTTTTTTTACATTTTCTTGAACCTGTGTAGTCTTTACATTCGCTTCTCTTTCAACACCACCCTTGAACATTGATGTACCTTCTTTCATGAAAATATTTTACATTTTAAAAATAATTAAGAGACATTTTATTTTATTGCCAATAACAACACGCAAGTCATTAAAGCATTATTATGTACTGTTACTGTTTATTGAGAAATTTAACCTTTACGTGGAAAACAATTTTATTTAGTCTTATGTTTATGACCGAACTACAAACCTACACTTTCCGACACGTTTCAGGGAACATAGCTTTTCTGATAGCTACTTAATGTTGACATGGGTTACTTCCCCTCACCTAAAATGTAGTGTAAACATTTCCTTCATTTATGTTATTTGAATGGGTTCTTTCAAACAACAATTTATTTGCATTCCGTTCTCAGGAGGCAAGTATTCAATGCATACAACAGAAATGCAGTACCCAACTTATTGTATGTTTTGGCGTTCTCCAATTTTGAACTTAAAATACTGATGCTCACTCTTGGCAACCAAAATACAAAAGCTCAGAAGTTATAATTACAATTGTGCGTTCCCTTCCGTTAACCTTTACTGTCGTTCTGCTCAGCAAAATCCATCAGAACAATCAACAATCTCCAATAGTTTTTCTTTTCCGCAAGCAACCATCGAAGTTTGCATGAAGAAGACAAAACTCTTTCAGACGATCTAAGAAGTTAAAAATTAATGATTTATTGATACACAATCGTAAAGTAAAGAAGTAACGTAAAGAAGCGTAGAGGCTTCCCAAATGAATTTCTTAAGAGTTCTACTGGGAATAACCTTGAGGGACAGAGTTCGAAACGAAGATATAAGGTCAAGGTTAAATATTGACGGAGTAGTAAATTACATAAAAAAATACCCAAGAAGTGGGACGAGCATGTAAAGAGGATGGAGCCTAATAGACTACCAGTGTTAACTCTATGAGCTAGGTTAAGCTACCTATTGGTAGACCTAGAATGAGGTGGTCAGAGCAGTTCTGAGTCTCAGAACGAGCCATTAGCTCCCAACCCTTGTCAAAGAAGAAAAAGAACAACAACAATCGTAAAGTATTAAACTTTAACTATCCAAAAAATGCGCATCGGTAGTAACACGTGTTATTATTACATGTCCGATCCTTTAACACATTAGTCATTACAACAGTTATAGTAGTGGTAACCCATTTATGCTTAAATATTATGCAGTTTTATTTCAACACACATGTACAACATTGTTCTACTGCATTGAGTTGCTAAATACAAATAAAACTACATATTTTTAGTAATATATTCTTTGATACTGCTGATTAAATTATATAAGTCTTCCCAGATGATACATTTTTCGTCAAGAAATATGTCTAGCAGTAGTTCGTTCTACACGTCTCTGATGTTAAGAAAATTAACATAATGCAGATTTTTACGTCGAAAAGATCTTCCATTACGCAACAGTACACCGTAATAACGTTGCACCATAATAACAAAATAACTAAAACACAAAAGTTGCGGAGGTTAAATAAATTAATATTAAACGCCACATAATCATAAATCATTGTCCTACTCGTGAATGAATTGTACGATGTTGTGAATTCCTCTCAATGTTTATCGTTCACAGTTTGTGATCTTCTGTGCATTTTTCATTCTTGTATTAGAAGTGTATTCAATGAGCATGGACAACATGGATAAGAGCCCAAAATTTATTGCTTATTTATCCTTGAAAATAGAATTTATTACATGGGAGCTTTTTTTAAATTCAAAATTCAAGTATTATATGACTTGGTGTAGGGATCACAGAATTTTGAAAATGTGCACACAATTCACTTTTCCCCATGGCACGTCATACGCAGTTTTAACTGTTTTTTGACGTCAAATAAAATAAATAAACAAAAGCATGTTGTAAATATGGGCAAAAAGATGCATAATGTTACATTATTTCAATAAAATGTTTACTTTGTGTCATGACGAGAAAGAAGTGTACGATGAATTTTTAAACATTGCTTTTGGGTTTATGATTCTGTATTAAAAATATAATGGAAAATTCTTTCCGTCCATATCCACTGATCAGCATTAAACTTCGGAAAATGTCACCTGCATTTTAGGCAAAATTTATAGAAATATTTCAGCTGAGAGAAAAATAGGCTTTATGAGGGATATACGGGAACGGCAATATTATCCGAGGACTCTGAATTTATGGCGGCGAATATAAATGTACGATAGAAAACCACTGTTTGTAATAAATAAATTTATCGTTAATTTTATTTGCGGTTTTTACCCAAATTACTTTATAACTGTCAGATTATGCTTTTGCACGTGATAAAATAGGCATTTTGAGGCAAAATTTGCATTTGTTTAGTAGTTCCATTCACTATAAATTTGGGATTGAAATTTTAACATCATGAAAATAATTTGAACCTCTTCAATTTGTTGGATTCGTGGATCATAGCTGTCGGGGAATTTTTCTTTGCGTAGTACAGTCGTGAACGCTATGCAGTAGTGTGCATTTCTATAACATTTTCCAACAAACACACTCGCCGCCGTGTTAGTCTCAAATTACGACACGCTCTAGTCTCACGAATCCAAACACGGTGCAACCTTGTTTGTTATTACCCTTTAGCGCACATTCACGTTCGATAAACCTCATGTTTTATTTAAGAGAGTACATGGTCTTACAAGCTATAAATCGCTTTGTTTCTCGGCTTGTCCTATAGAAGTCCATATAAATCACCTCTTCCTCTCCCCTTCTCCTGACCTCTTTCAGCGCAGAACGAACTATTTTCCAGAAATCCGTTTCGCCTTAGCCCCCTCCTTCTCCTTGGTTTCGCCTCTTCTGAAGGTGGCGAACAGTTGCAGGCGGTCTCGGCGCTTCGTCGTCTTCCAAGGCCTCCTTCCCACGGCTTCTTCGTCTCGGGCGGCGCGGCGCGGCGCGGCGCGGCGATGTTTGTGTGTTTTTCGCCGGTTCGAGCGGCGGCCGATAGGGCGCAGTGGTGCGGGCAATTAGCCCCGGAAGCGGCCGTCACGTGCCCCGCCTGCGCGCCCTCCCGCGAGAATTAGCCGCTCACGTGCGTCCGCGGCACCCGCTGCTACAGTGGGCGGAGGCGAGTGCATTTCCACATCACGAGGGGGGCAATGTTGGAGGACTTTGCCCAACTTCCGGTGGAGCATCTAACCCGTTGTTGTAGGTACTACTCTGGCAGCCGCCTGCAATTGATTAGAGAAATCCATGGGCACTACTTGCCACAGCTTCCAAGTTCAGAATTTCCATCCATGAGGCGGTATTGTTTGGCTTAGTTTCACTTAGCACACTTCCTCAGCAGTAGGACGCGAATATAAGACACCTCGAACTAGGAAATTTCATTAACTTTCATTGAAGAGATTGAGTTCTTTGGGGGAGTAAAAGGACACCTGAGTGCTCTTTCACTATAAAGTTAACAAACATGTCTGACCTTATTTGGCCAAGAAACACTATATTTCTGCACGGCTTTTCGTCGTTTTCTGTTGTTTCATAACCATGTTGCATCTTGAAGTTCAGAATATTGTCCCCAATAGCAAATATTACGTTCTCAAAATCATCACGAAAAATGAAATTGGGGATCAGTGCAAAATTCAAGGTGAAGGTGGCAAATATTTGTATGTACACAGGCCATTAACGGATATTACATAGAATTGTACTTTACATTCTACTTTACACGTCGTACGTCATTTATATCATTATTATTATTATAAGATATGATTGACTTTTCTGGTGTTATTTATCAAAGCTGCATCACACGTTTTACAAACTTTACAACGAATATGTTAGAATCAATAATGAACAATCAAAACAACAAATTGCAAACAGGAAGAAACTACCTACTATTCATCTTATTTGGCTGAGACCAATGGAGATAAGTAATTGTTAGTATACTTTAGAGAAGTTTTGCTTAAAATTATCTCTTAAGCGTTTTTATGCTTATTTATGTGTTATTTACATATTTATTTCCCTTCAAAATTGTAATTTAAGGCACAGGTCATGAAAATTAATTTAACTGGCAGAAATTATAATTAATTTTCAACCATCCCTTAAAGACATCTTTTGTTTTTGTCTTATTCCTTCTTTTCAAGCATTACACATTGAAAAATGTTTCTCAATTCATTACGGATCCTAACGAATTACAATGCGAATTGATTATTCCGTCGTCAGACACAATTTACACATTTACATATTTAATTGTAGCATACCAGATAATTCAACAGACATTACATTGTAGTGATATCTTTTGGTCTGAAAGTCAAAGTGGGAATTCAAATGTTGAGAAAATGTATCAAGGGAAGAAATAGTTTTAAAAAGTAAAAAAAATGAATGCAAACAGTTTTTAATGCAATGAATTTAAACAGACATAATGAAATTATTATCCCTCATTCCTCCCAATTTCTATCATAATCCCTCTAAATTTGCATGTTGACCCACTGTACCGCAGGGCTGGCGTGAAAGGACAGCAAAGCGCGGCGGTGGCTGTGCGTGTAGAATTAAGACAGAGGTGGGCGAAATTGAAAACAAACTGCAACAGGGTGCGATGTCGGGTGCGAAGAGTAAGACGAGGCGAATGGGGGCAAAGGGCAAACAAGAAGCCCTCGCCTGTTAACCGAAAGCAGAGACCTCTTGGAATTCGACAAATTTAAATTTACCTTCTATCATATTCCAATTTCATTTTTGAATGAAGGTAAGAGATCAAGTTTTTTGTCTTCACTTTGTTGGGCAAGGATCTCAATGTTTGTTGATTTGCCTTTGAGTTTCATTATATGAAGAATGACATGCTGCAGAAAACTCTGTGGCTGATTTTCCTTTGAATCTGCCGTATCTCTGACTGGAAAGACCTAGAGTTCGCGTTCCGACGGTGGGGAACTTTCAACTCAAACTAGAGAGATTGAATTCAACCCACGAGAATTCTAGGGTTCGACTGTTCTGACCAATAGTTTTGTGTGGTTTAACCGATCAATAGTAGGCGAATGCACTGCCTTAAGAAACGGGTCCCAGACTGCGCGCGAACCCAATTCCCTCATATTTGACTCCTCCTATCCCCATAAAAAATGTATTACATACTAAATGAACAACACAACCACATACTCGTATACCGGGAGACCAGTCGGAAGCTTAGGACTTGTCCCGGTTGGGGCGGTGTGCCACTGGGGGGATGACTGGAGCTGGGAAGAGAAAGAAACGAGGAAAAACATTGGGAGAGAGGGAGGAAGGCTTAGTAAAACGCTGATAAATTCGGTGCAGCGAGTCGACTTCGGAGAGTGAAAGTGGAATGATGAAGGAAGGGCGAAAACACTGTTTGGAACGACAAACCTGGAAAGAATTGGCAAGTATAAATAAGCAAATGTTCGTGGAAATGTGCATGATAAATTTGCTATGATTAAATAAAATTGGTTAGGAGAATATTTAAGATGGAATGAGGTACAATAAAAAATGATGAAAAAGATAGGTTAGAATAGAAGGTAGATAGATAGGATGGGGAGAATGGGATGCGTATAAGAAGAGAATGTGGTGCGATATAATATGATGAAATGAGGAGAATGTAGAGACAATGAGCTATTAGGCAGTCCGAAGAACAAACAAGGATTGATAAAATGTCTTCTGGAGGCATCAACTGTCATAGTTCCGTATGTGTAGAGCACGCTATATCACTGAAGGTTGCGGTCCTTCTCCTCCACTAGAAACTCGACGTTGACTTACACGTCAGCTCCAGGTATGAGGGCCAACGGGGCACCGCCCCAGAGAAGCTGTAAGTTCCCAACAGATTTCCTGACATGTGTGGTTTTTGCAAGTGTTGGTGCGCGCTCGTGTGTGTGTGAAAGTGGAGTGGAAATGAGAAGGATGAAGAAAGATTGCATGTGGTCCGTAGCCCGTTTGTTAGGGTACTTCTCCGTCATTCGCTTCGCACTGATTAGAGAAAACACGGAAAAAACACCGATCAGATCAGTCGGTCGGTAGAATGTTCCTCCAGACTGCGGCTAATTTCCACCGAAATATTGTATCTAGTGACCTGTATGGCTCTCGGAACCTCCCGGTCAGAGTGGCTGCAGTGGTAACGGTTGCCACCCTGAGCCAACCGTGCCGGTCCAGGTCGTCCTCGGCTAGGCCCAGGGGCGCCAGGTCTGTGTGCGAGGGCCTTGGGAGTTGGCACGCTCGAGATGGATCGGGGCCGCCTCCCTCTCGCCCGCTCGCCCGCTCGCTCGCTGGCGTAGGAAGGAGCCTCTCCAAGTTATAGAGAAGTGCGCCCAAATGAAATTAAGGCGGGTTTGAAGGGCTCCGCGAGGGAAGGTGAAGCGCCCTTGCGAGGGCTGCGAGCCGCCGCCTGTTCATTTGCACTTTGCGCTTCTAGTTTAATCTAGCTGTGATACTAATTTTTTGCCTTCCTTCCCTCGTCGTAAAATTTCTCTCTAGGGAATATAACTTTCGTCGTATTTGATTAGAATACGGAAAGTTCCGCCTCGTGTGCTGTTTTGGAGGGTCTGCACGTTGTGCCTGTAGGTTGCTTTGGTCTTTTCTTTTTTCTTTGTTTCTTGTTCTTTTTTTTGCGATTTTCCGCCTGTCTGAACGCCTTATATTCCGGATTGTTCTCTGCGCTGAGTTTGTGCATCTGATTTGTTTGCTTGCATGTACATTTGTGTATAACACACTTGCAGTAATGCATTTTCTTCTCAGTTGAAGTTCTAAGGTAGCCGAGACTTTAAAATATTACATGAAAATAATACAAATTATGTATCAAAATTCGATAGTTAGTGTTTTTTATTTATACATAAGAATTGTGTGGTGTTCAAAGTATCATCTTGATATCGTAAGGCGTAAAATGAACGATAATTGTGAAATTATATTCTTACGTAATGGCAAAGAACAGTTTGTTAAGTAACAAAACGTATTGCAAGAACATTTGGGTCCATTGTAAATATTTGTCTTACTGCACCAAATTTGCTCATATGTAATGAAACGCATACGTGGTAATGAGTTTAACGCAGATAATGTATTATTCACATAGCGAACAATATTGCATTTTCTAGAATGTGGACGAAGTCAATTAATCTTTTTATTATCGTAAGCATTTCCTGAAGTTTTATTTCTAGTGTGTCTAGTGTGTCATGTCGGATCTGGCGACAGGCAGTGGATTACAGTATTATTAAACGCTACCAATTGTTTTGGTTTAAACCATAAATATAATTTGCCCACACACTATATCAAACCTCTTTATTTATCTTCAAAAAACCGTAATAACTGTATGGGAGGGAGGTAAGCTACATTTCGGGTTAGGAACATTCGACCATTTTAGCATTTGCTCAGTCAATCAATAAAGCTGGAAACAACAATCGGCATGGGGGGGAGAACTTGGGCACAAACATTACACATTATTACAGTTAAGAGACGTATGTAACCTTTGAGACTTATCACTACGTAGAAAAGATAGAGACTACATTAGACTCATCATTATGAATGCATGTATGATAAAACTTCAGTTTAGAGACATGCTATTCGAAGCAAATATGAAGCTATTTACTTTTTCACTTTTAAAACAACTAATTACAAAATGCGGAATGTTCACACAAATCCAACTAGTTACAAATTATTGTTTTAGATGCAATATTATGTCAATAGTTGAGTGTCCCGCCACCGACTCAGTAAATTGTTTTAAAAGTATTTTCATGTCTAGAAAATTTATATCATACTTCATTTCCTTCATGCCTAGCTTTATTTAAATATGTCATTACAGTTTCTGGCATTGGACGTTGCAGTGAATCGTATTAGCTGGCAATGTTATTTTCTCGTTCAAAAATTCTCAACACGCATTGGCCTTGTATGGAACATCCACACGGGGTATGAACTGGTAATATTGCACTTTCAAATTTATAATCGCGGTAAAAAATACTTACAGATATGGACGATGCGAATAGTTAGAACTTAGTACAGCTACATTTTTACGTTTTTTACTGATATGCACAAAAATGCACACAAAAGGTCACCACTAAGCTGTTTTTCTGCGTTATTCTCTAATCTCTGATCATTCTGAAATAGTTATGAATATTCTGTCACAAAATCTTCTATAACTACATTTCATTCTTCCCCGGATTTGCTTAACACCTCCATATTTTTACCTCTAATTTTTGAAGAGGTTAAAATTTCACAAACTCAGCATAATTTGAATTGACTTCTACTTGTACAATTTCTCTATCGACTATTTTAAAGGCAAATCTATATAAACATAAAAAGGCGGCTGTTTTGTATGTTTATATTAATAAAGTGTTAGTTAAGATTAATAAAAAATCGTTGTGAGTCACATTCATTTCAAAACGGTATTTGCACACTCAAGAACGTAAACGTGAGAAGTCGAACATTAAAACGTTCATTTATTCTCTAGAATGACTCAGTTTTGTCTTCTCCGTATTCACTTGCAGTTCTTCAAATTTCAATATTTATAATATATAACAAGTTCAAGGCAATAGTGTTCGTAGGTTCTTTCAAATTTATTATTAAAAATACGGTAATACGGATGAAAGTGAAATGATATCTGCCGCACGATTCACTTGGTAATTCACGTATTCACTTAAATATGGCAATAATCAGTGTTACCATCCTCGTTAAGGAAACTTTCGGCGTATGGAGTGAAAATTGCCTTTGGATACTGGAGTTTATTCAACGCCCCTATATGTATCTACTTACGTGGCGTTGGTTTAATCCCCGGCGTATTCATTAAGATCGCAGAGCCAAAACAAACAAAAACACTTTTTGGAAATTTCTTTGGATATTAAGGCTGGATACTAATAGTCAGTTAATATACCAGGAGACCGAGTTGCGTCGAATAACACCTCATATGTCTCGATTGGTGGACGGGAAGAGGTCTGACCGTGAGTGACGGAAGAGAGATTCACGTATACCCAAACCTCAAACTGAAAGAACTGTTTTTCTGTGTGTTTTTAATCTGGAGCCGCTGATTGGGCAATAAATGTAATTGGTGCGTAGAATGTTGCAATGCTTACTTAAATGGCTGTTTCGGACAGTTGCTTTACTTGAGGTCGCGGCTCTTCTTGCTCTGGAAATGTCGATCATAAAAGTTCAACATTTTCCAAGTAAACCAGTGTCGCCTCTAAGAATGTCATGGAAAATGAAAGTCACCCAATCTTGAAAAAGGTAGCTTAAACAAAGGGATTACTTAATTGAATGAGACAATAAATCGAAGACACTAAAAATGGAATACAAACAACTAAATTCAATAAATTGAAAAGATCTAAATTTATGATCTGCTAAATATTAAAAGAGAACGAAACATTAGTACAGGAAATTTAGTCAGAAAAGATGAGATAATGTTTTATCTCAGCTTTTGAAACTTTTAAAAATGTCCATTAAACAAGGCATTCTCCTTGACAGATTTGAATTGGGGATGTTCGTGGTTGTGTGTGAGTGGGGATGGAGGGCGTGTTGGAGGTGTCAGCCACTATTATGGAGACGAGATTCATGCCACTTTCTAAGTGGAAATAACAATCAGGATCAATAATCACGCAGAAATAATTGATTTGAATTTGAAAAAAATTGTCATTGACTTTTACTGACTAAAACAGGAATCTGAATTATTTAATTCATGCTGCAGTAAAAGACGTGAACAATCCAACTACCCAAGTGTCTCAAAGAAAATTTGTAGTTCTTTTTCTATATTGCAAGTCATTTACAGAATTACAACATTAATTCTTAGCCACAATTTCATATGTCCATATTAAATTATAACAAAAAATGTATTTGTTTCCCTCAACACGATGAACCATTATTGGCTAATCTAGACCGTATGTATATTTTTCTAAAATCATATTCCTAGACAATGCCTTTCCCGTAATATTTTAATTTTTTACAGGGAGAAAGAAACCTAGATGAGCGATCTAAAAAAATCTTTTGAAGTATCTTTCCCATATTACAATTTGCGCGAGTAATACGTCTGAAAAGCATTAGATGAAGTAAAATTATAAATATTTACATTTTAGACAAATATTTTGCTTTCGTCAATCGAAGCATTTTAGTGCCAAATTTAACTACATTACGCAATATGTTTTTCTAAAAAAATTATTTTCTTGTGTTGGTAGTATTTATTTCAAAGGTGTAAAATATAATTTGAGTTCATTGTTTCCTTTGTATTTCGACGAGTAATTTTTCATTTAGAAATTTTTTTTATTGACTAGAAGAGTTATGATTGTTTAACAACTCGACATTATGATTTTCTGAGGTGAAATGTATCATTTTTGCTCCTGTATTAAATCCATCGCGAAGTGGGGTGTTGTTGTTCGGAGGTGAATCTGTGAAGGCTGCATTGCAGACGGAGCGCAGGGCGCCATAAAGTCACGGGCGGCACCCGGCGGCGGCGCATTGAACGCGGGGCGCGTAACGTTCACTAAGTGCACACAAAGAACAGCCGGCAGCAGCCAGCGGGGGCGCGGTGGCGACGAGACAGCGAGTCACGGAAAGCGGAGCTCGTTCCCAAATTCAATTTGCCCTACCTTTGCAGCCGCTCCACATTTAATCCTACTTAATCAAATCAGACTCCAGTCGACTTTTGTTTCGATAGCAAACTACTATCGCTACAGCGTCCGCGTGCGTCCCTTTGTGAGGGCGGCGCCGACCGTCCCGCTGCGCGGACAAAGGCGCGCGCGCGGCGCGAGAAAGGGACACCTGCGACCCCCGTCCCTCGGCCAGGGCTGGCCCGGAGGTAGCGCCGGCTCGGCGGGCTCAGAGCCCGCGGCGCCGTGGTCTCTACGGCAACTCTGGCTGCAAGGACCGAGGGTTTGAGTCCCGACGGTGGCTGATTTTCGGTTTTACCTTCATAGCTAGATCTAATTCAGCTGCTGTGTGGAGGAGAAATCTAGCGGCCGAGTGCTGTGATCGGTAGGTGTGGTTTGTCCAAACAGTACCAAGCGAATGCCGGAGTAGTTCCCTAGCAAACGGGTCATGGACCATGATTTTCCGTTTATCTTCCTTGTCCTATTCGCTCCGCTTTCCCACACACACACACACACACATACACACACACTTATATGTCCTACAGTATCACTCATGTCGGATGTCAGAGCTTGTCCCGGCTGGAGCAGTGCCGCGCTGGGGAGATTCCTGGAAGCTGGAAAACCCTGCAAGCCTTTGTGTTGGTTGCATAGGTCGAGGGGTGACTGCAGCGCTCACTTTCAAATTTCGATAGTTATTCGTCACCTTTCGATTGTTTAAACGGTTGTTGTTTCTTTCAGCAGTTATTTTTGAAATATCAGAGAGTTTTTGCATGTCAAACCTTATATCAATTGACAGCAGTACTCTGTGCATGCGTACTTCGAATTTCGAATCACTTTTGTGCATGTGCGCATGTGCTGAAGATCGAGATTGCATTGAGTGTTGTTCACCATGCCGTGCAAAAACTCCCTAATAATAATGAAATTAACTCGATTTTGTAACTAATGCAAACACTGAATGCGAGATAGTGTCGTATGTGTCAGTCTGTGGAGGTAATGAGCTGTGCGCTCTCCCTCGAACTACGACGTATTTTTGTGTTAAAACTTTCAGTCACTGAGTATTATAATGCAGATAATATAGCACTGTGCTTTTGAATATTAATTCTGCCCTTTATTCTAATCTGTATTTTAACCAAATTGACTCGTCCGAAGCACAATTTGGCTCGTGGTGGAGAGATATCGTTGATGAAGAGGTGAATGTTAGATTGCAATTTATATGGATTTGTATTATTTTGAAGAGCTTATGAACACTTTCCCCTCTGTTATTTTATTACAAGGCTAAAAGTAACGTTTTTGAAATCATTGATTACACACGCATTTTTAATGATACAGTATTTCCTTTAAAAAGTTCAGGAAATTATCAGATACGTCCTAAGATTCCCGCCGTCTAGTGAATTTCTTATAACATTACTAGTTCTCACTAAATTGTTTATGTTCGCAGATGAACTTTTTTTATTTTTATCACCCGAATTTGTTTTCTTTCGAAAATTTCTGATGAAAATTATTATACATAAACAGCGTTAAGTAGAAACATTCAAAATAATACTAATAATAATAATAATAATAATAATAATAATAATAATAATAATAATAATAATAATAATAATAATGAGGATTATTAATTTATTTCTACATAAAATTACACAATGAAGAAAGTTGAAAATATATGAATATTTCCTCCTTTAAGTGGCATTTAAGTAGTTGAGTTCCTAAATGAACGTCGCGCTCAACTTCCATCTACAGTGCGCGGTGAATGGATTTGAGCTATCGCGGATTAGAGGATTTTCTTCATTGATTTCCTTTGCTATATTGTCACGACAGAAGGCTTTGTTCTATTTTCAAAGAATTTGATATGAATGAACCTTAAAGATATTAAAGATCCTCTTTTAAGTTGGGTCTCGTTTAGTGGTATCGTTTCATGTAATTTTCAGCATGTCTCAACAATGTTATCAATATGTCGGGCGAACATGTCCGAATCTAGGAGGATAAACTGACAAAATCTAAAAGTGACTGGTCATTTAGATGATCACATCGGGTAACATTGTATATCAAAACACAGTGTCTAAAAGTAGAGAATTTTTACAGTTCACACAACTGTCACAATTGAATGAAACTGTTTTGTGGAAATAACTTAACATATTTAATTAACAAGTTACATTTCTTGGCTAGTGAAAGTACAAGAGAAAGAAACCCAATTTACATCCCAGACAGTGTAGACATATTATGTATATTTTATTTATATTATGTATTACCCCTTAAAGGACAAGTTACAATGAAACATCTTGTTTCGTCCGATTTATTCGATTGCGCCAGTGCACTTGCCTTGCACCCCTTCCGTTTCCTCGTTGCCAGCTTTCTTCGCCCAGCATCCAGCAGCGCCAGCTCCATCGTTCTACCTCCGCCCCCCGGGGCGGCGCCCGCGCCGGTGCGAAGACGGGGCGTTGAAATTCCTGCCGGAGCGCCTCCCCGTTTGTCGGGCCGCCATAAGACGGTGCATGGCCGCCTCCGCTCGTAAACTTTGATGGCGACGCGCGTGAAGAGGCTAACAATGGACGACCGGGGGGGGGGGTGGAGGCCCGCCTTCAATGCTGGAGCGCCGACGTAGGGCTGGACGTGGTGCGAAATTCCCCGACCTATCTGCTTCTGGCAGGCGCCCGTCTGCAGTTGTAGAGGAAAATATCTGTGGAAATCTAAATGGAAAAATGGATTGATTGATATTTTCGTGTTTCCGGGCGCGTCAACTGCTTTGGTCATTAGTCCCGTTAGTGTAGTGCATGTTTTTTTCTCGGGAGATGGCGGTGATCTTCCCCCGCTGGATGGCGAGATCCGGCGCCGACCTACTGTCGGCTAGTGGGGTTTTCTCCCTAACCAAAACTCTCCCACCAGCTGGGCACCGCCCCAGCCGGGACGAGTTCTCAGCTCCTTAGCGGTCTCCCGGAATATGTGGAAGTGTAGTGGATGTTAGAGTAAGTGGAGAGGATAGGACAAGGAAGAGGAAGGACAGATCGCGCGCGGTCCGTGGCCCATTTGGTAAGGTACTGCTCCGGCATTCGCCTGGTGTTGATCGAAGAAACGACGGAAAACTACCGATCAGAGCAGCCAGCCGCTAGAATTCTCCTCCAGACAGCGACTGAATTCGACCTAGCTGAAAAGCTACCGCTCCCGGTGGAAAACTGGACATTCCCTTGTTTTGATTTTTTTGTTTTAGAAATAGTTGATCCAAGATTCATTTTAACGATATGGAAATATATTTGGCTTACAGTAGTTTTATATTTTTCGGTATACTAATGTTACTTTCCATATCCCGTTATAGGTAGTGAGTATTCACTGATATTTTCTGATTTCAGGTTCCGTTGTATGATCGCATTTCCGGTCCGAAATTGAAAACTCTCCTGCTAAAGAAGTGTGTCGTGTTAACAACAAAAAACAAGACGTAAGTAAACTTATTGTCTTTTAGTCTTGTCAAAATCATCCCAATATTTTTTTATCAATCGTTGCTTCTAAATACTTCAGAATATATTGATTTAATGTATTCTTCACATCTTGAAATTTTATTGAATGATTACGCTGCATACTAGCATTTAATGAAATATGTTTCCACGAAAAATAAAATATGTTTAGAAGAGACTAACAAAAATGCCTCGGTTTGCCTTTATCGACAGTGAAACGAAAAAATATAAAATAGAACGAAGTTAACTAATGGATTACATTCACATTACATTACATTCAGAAATAAAATTACATTATACATTTTCTTCCACAATGCATTCATCACAAAGAGCCAAGGAGAGTACATCGTTTAATATAGGCAAAATAGGTGTAATTTGCTTCTGGTGACAGAACCATAGTGACAAGATAACCAAATTTGACACTAATAAAGCGTTCGCTCAGTAGTAAATACCGCCAGAAATGAATGTTGGTAGCTCTGCCGGCCGGTCCGACGTAAGCCGGATAATTAGTTGATTATATTAATTTATTAAATTATGTTAATTTTATATAATTATCTAAATTATGCATTTTAATTAATTGATTGAATTATGTAAAGATACATTATTTCCTCATTTAATATGATTGATCCTAGGTTAATGAAGAAAACGACGTGAAATATCATACCGTGAATGCAATTGTTAAGGAGATTAGCCTTAAAGCTAATACAAAGTCCATTTTTTATTTATATTATGTATTACATGATTGAAGGATTACATGAAGCTTCGTCAGCGGAAAGAATTAGACTATTTAGTTGTTTGCCAACGTTTCGGAAAATATATTTCTATCATCATGTGTATTTCATTGCATAAAATGTAAGTTTTTGGAAAGTCAGAAATGAATTCCAGGGTGTGGTGCATGAACCTGATAACCCACATTTTTTTCGAAATTGAGTTACGAGTAGAGTAAGACTCGTCCTGCTATCTAGTCTCTACCGTTAAATCACCACCTCGATACGTGTGCTCATTTCTTCACAAAAGAGCGAAGCACTGATTGTGCGGTTTAGAAACTGAGCTTCATTCGATGCATGAACCTGATAACCCCATCAAGTTGGCTGGTGAAGTAAGTAAGCGTGTTTCAGCGGCCAGAAAGCTTGATTTTTCAGTTTTTGAATTCTGAAACAGGTAAGATGCCACTATATAATTTCAATTATTATTAACTATTGCCTTTGCGTTCTATATTTCGTGTCATTTAATAATTTCAGCTGGAAATGAAGGTCAAATAAGACTGTGTTTACCAATTTTCTTAGACTAAAAGATGTATCTCCTCTACAGGTAGTGACAATGACAGCATCTTTTCATTATTTTCAATTCAGAGCCGAAATGAGAACAGTACAGAAAAAGTAACTGAAGATAGAGAGAACAGAAGGTCAGATACTGAAACATCAGACGGATATTTGCTGGAAGCGATCAGTGTACGTTGTGCGCAGCACAGCACGGTCCGGTAGAAAATATGAGCTCCACTCGGAACGTCATGGCTTAGTTTGCAGCGCTGCCCACCTTCGTCCTTTACAATGCG